>CM076569.1:385091946-385183969 GCA_034641835.2 Pinus albicaulis | reverse complement strand
CTTCATGTTGTCTATGTAATTATGAAAAGAAGAAGACAAAGATGATAAAAGTGTTTTGTTGTACTTACTTCATGGGTTTCATGAGTAACATTTTATTATTTAGGTGAATAGACTTCTTCTTGATGTCTATTAGGTTTGTCTTCTAGGTACAAAATATAATTTAGTATCATATAGGATCTAGTTTAATATGCTCCAAGATCTTGTGATAGAAGGACAAATAACAATGTTGGAAAACAACCTCTACATACCGTGAAGAAATCCTCACACAGTCGGCTTAAATCTCTGTTATGAAGTCAGCTCAAATAAATGGTTGTATGGTCAGCCTAGAGGCTAGAATAGTGCACTATATATGCACTACACTGCGGATCATTTGCACACACATTTTTTGTAGATTCAACTCTGAGTTAGTGCGGACATCTCAAGGAACAATCACGGGATACATCAGAGATTATAGTGCGGTATAAAGATAAGAAGATGTGCTAATAATATAATAGTGTGGAAGATTATTTACGGATCACACTGAGGTTATACAGCGTGGAAAAAGGAGCAATTTTTGCAGATTATACTGAAGGTGATACAGCGTGAAGAATGGAATAGATTTGCGAACCTATCTCTGAATTAGTGCGGATATCTAAAGGTGTTTAAGGTATAACAGATTTGCGGATCTGTCTCTTGGGTTGAAGGTATAATAGATCAGATTCCAGGACAATATGGCATGCATTCAAGTCTGAAGGTAACATCATATAGAAGAAAGTAGATCCAAGAACAATTTTTGAATGCAGACTTATCTGAAGGAAGAACTGTATGATACAACTACGAAGGTAACTGAAGGACGTACTCTACAGAAGTAGTTGAAGGATAATAATTGCATAAGTGACTGAAGGTTTGACAAATTGACTAAAGGATATAATAAAGTTATCTCTAAGGAAATAATTTGTAAAGGACAGAAACCTCAAGTAAGGAAGGTAAATGAAATATTTACCTTCCTAACTATACTTCAAGATACTCAGTTACAAGTGAACATAATTTTGTCTCTACATTTGACTAAGTACTTTGATAATTAACTTGATGAAGGAATAACTAAGTGAAAGAAGAACTGCATAAGTAAGATCACAAGTAGTTATCAAGAAGAGAATTTGTATTAATCTAAGCCCTCCAGATTCTCAACATGGTTTCAGAGCTAAGGTGTTGAATGCAAGGGCTGCTTGACAAAGTAAACACTCCAAGAAGCAAAGATCAAAGTTTGGGTTGAAGGATCAAATCAGTCTGCAGGGAAGGCTCTCTAGATATATCAGTTCATTCAAGTAAGTAATCTTTGTCATCAAAGATTCACATTCAAGAAGACATCCTTTACCATCAAGAAAGCTGCCAAAAGAGAAATTCATCCACTCAAGTAAGTATTAATGATACTATCTATCAAGATGCCTTTTTGTAAAGAAAGCAACAAGTTGGTTGGATCATCAAATTTCAGTGCATGGAAGAAAATAACAGACTTAAACTTAATTGAAGACTAAGTAATGGATTATATCGAAGGATCTACTGTTCAACCTCCAAAAGAAGATACTTAAGCCCATGCTAATTACATGAAGGGAGAAATTAGAGCCCAAAGGATTCTCATAGAATCCATAAAAGACTCTCTCATTCCCTATGTATCAAAACTAAAGACTACAAAACAAATATATGAGAAATTGGTGGAGCTATTCTCGGTGAGTACTGTTGGAGAAGCAATCTCTCTAAGACAAGTACTATACAAAATGAAATCATCAAGGGAAGAAGGAATCGCTCCATACGTTATGAGGATTTCTGAAATAAGAGATCAACTGCAGGAACTAGGAGAAGTGATGTCTGACACTGAGATGACAATAGTGGTGTTGAATGCTCTACCAGAAGAATGGGGAAGCTTCACTTCCAGTCTATATCGGAAGAAAGAAGCCACTCCATTCCAAGATTTATGGTCTCTAAGTAAAATAGAGAAAACAAGACTAAACGCCAAAGCTGATATAGAACCAAGTGAAGAGAATCATGCCTTTGTAGCTTCATACAGGAAGAAGGGAAGATTTGGAAAATTTGGCCCCCAGAATAACAGAAGAAATATGGACAACATGCGATGCTTTTGATGTGATGAGCTTGGACATTATAAAAGAGATTGTCCTAAATCTAGAAAGGACAAGAGGAGAAAGGAAGAAGCCCATGCCACTTATGAAAGAGAATAACCTGATGCTAAAATATCTAAAAGGGAGGAAGCAAGAGATCTCTATTATGATTGAGATCATCTTCCTCTATAAGTGATCTCTGATTAGTTGTGAAATTGTACAATAGCATATACATTAAGAAGCATTTCGATAAAAGCATGGAAGGAGCTCTCAGTGAAAAAGCCTCTGGAAAACCTCTCTACTTAAAGTAAAGCAGTCATTAGATCTAGGGTCATCATGAAGAAAGAATTTTGGGATGTGATGACATATTGTTGAAGCAGGTCAAAGAAATGAAGCTCTTCATTCAAGGGAAACTGCTACATGATGACTCAAGGAAGATGGGTATGAGGTATGCAGACATACATGCTGATATTGGATGCTGTGAAATCATGTCATATGGTTGTAGGTAATATATCTCCGTACTTAGGATTATGATCTATGAAGAAGGATCTCTCAGTGCACTAACAGATGAAATCAACATAATATGACCTCATAGAATATGAGGTGGTTGTACATAAACAAGAAACTAAAAAAGTTGTAAGTTTTTGGGAATGAAGAATGTGCAGAAAGGAAGAGATCATGAAATACAACCATGTCTAGAGGCAGTTATCATCCGGTGGCCAAGTAGGAGATCTCCTAGGAATATATGTAGACTCTGACGAAAGTCTGGTAAAGAAGAAGACCCTTGGGAAAACATATCATTAGGAGATGTGTCAATCTATATGAAGGATGTTGATGCCTACAAGAAGATTTCATGGTAAAATATCATCATCAAGGTAACTTTTGTTCTAAAAGTTCATATGTATATGTTTATCTGGATAAATTTTGTGCAGGGCTACTAATCATAAGAAAGGATGTATGATCCTTGGAGATGATTCGAAGGAAAGCAGCATGGCATAAAAAGTGGACCAGATAAGGAAGTCTAATGGATCACTTTCTGATAACTGACTTGACTCAGGAGAAAAGTGATAAATGATCTGTGCCCTATGAAGCTAAAATATGGAGATTCCTCAATATTGAAATCCATGACATCGAGGACAGGAATTCTTCATGAGAAATTGGGTGTCTCACCATTGCTGCTGGAGGTCCCTGATTAAGAGGGAGCCTAATGATAAGTTTCTTACTTGGAAGAAACTTGGTAATTCCTAAGGATGAGCTTAGGTACATTCTTTGTATAAGAATGAGTACATTCCCTTGTGGAATAGGTCCTCCCTGGGAGGGAGAGATAGACACATCATTCTCGTCTTGGGAAGACAAAATGGAGGATTGGGTAATCATCTGGCATTCAATAGTCTTTGCGAATGTGATCGAGCATTCAAGATAAGAGTAGTCGGGGACCGATATTCTTTGAGGGCTAGCTACCCAAGAGAATAATAGTCCAGGAAGTTCATACTTTGGGAACACGCGGGTGGAGTATGTACCTTGGAGAGACAATGATGAAGGTGTCTATAAGTCATGTGTCTCACCAACATTGAAGCCCATTGTCTCATTGAAGAGATGGTGATGTTATTCAAGGCCTTGCACTAGTACAATGTTGGTTGATATGATGCTATACAGATGCAATTACCAATCCGATTTTTTTTTTCTTATGAGATTATTTAAGTTTGAAAGAAATCATGTATCTATATGAATACCTACCTAGTTAAGAGGGAGTGTTGTAAAAGGTAACTAGGTCAGTCTTCATGTTGTCTATGTAATTATGAAAAGAAGAATACAGAGATGATAAAAGTATTTTGTTGTACTTACTTCATGGGTTTCATGAGTAACATTTTACTATTTAGGTGAATAGACTTCTTCTTGATGTCTATTAGGTTTGTCTTCTAGGTACAAAATATAATTTAGTATCATATAGGATCTAGTTTAATATGCTCCAAGATCTTGTGATATAAGGACAAATAACAACGCTGGAAAACAACCTATGCATACCATGAAGAACTCCTCACACAGTCGGCTTAAATCTATGTTATGAAGTCGGCTCAAATAAATGGTTGTATGGTCGACCTAGAGGCTAGAACAGTGCACTATATATGCACTACACTGCGGATCATTTGCACACACAGTTTTTGCGGATTCAACTCTGAGTTAGTGTGGACATCTCAAGGAACAATCACAGGATACATCAGAAATTATAGTGCGGTATAAAGATAAGAAGATGTGATAATAATATAATAGTGCGGAAGAGTATTTGCAGATCACGCTGAGGTTATACAGCGTGGAAAAAGGAGCAAGTTTTGTGGATTATACTGAAGGTGATACAGCGTGAAGAAGGGAACAGATTTGCGAACATGCGTCTGAATTAGTGCGGATATCTAAAGGTGTTGAAGGTATAACAAATTTTCAGACCTGTCTCTTGGGTTGAAGGTATTACAAATCGGATTCCAGGATAGTATGGCATGCGGTCAAGTCTGAAGGTAACAACATATAGAAGAAAGCAGATCCAAAAACAATTTTTGAATGCAGACTTATCTGAAGGAAGAACTGTATGATACAACTACAAAGGTAACTGAAGGACATACTCTACAGAAGTAGCTGAAGGATAATAATTGCAGAAGTGACTGAAGGTTTGAGAAATTTACTAAAGGATATAATAAAGTTATCTCTGAGGAAAGAATTTGTAAAGGACAGAAACCTCAAGTAAGGAAGGTAAATCAGAAATTTATCTCCCTAACTATACTTCAAGATACTCAGTTACAAGTGAACATAAATTTGTCTCTACATTTGACTAAGTACTTTGATAATTAACTTGATGAAGGAATAACTAAGTGAAAGAAGAAAAACATAAGTAATATCACAAGTAGTTATCAAGAAGAGAATTTGTATTAATCTAAGCCCTCCATATTCTCAACAATAGCCTAAGGAACCACTATTCCTAAATTATTTCTGTTAATTTACCCATTACATGAGAGTAACCCATATATTTGTTGGAAAATGGATAGTGGAAACTATTAATATTATTTTCCTTAACCTTAATATTTTCTTGTGAATTTATTAGTTTTCTTGTGTTCTTTTAGTTAAATATTTCATCAAATAAATATCAAGAACATAAACTCCAACAATAGAGGACATAGATATTAGGCTCTCAACTAGGGAAAAACCCCTCCAAGGGGAAAACCAAAAAACTCTTATATTCTTATAATTTGATTCAAATGAGATACAAAGATCCAAACCCTAAACCAGTCCTTCTCCTAGTACCAATTCAACCCTTCCTCAAGTCCTTCCTTGATTTTGCATGAAACTGCTACACAATGCAACTTCAACCTGCCATACTTGATATTGCTACTTAGCCTGGAACTTCAAACCTGAAATTCCAGTCTTGAAGCTTCCAAGGAAACCATGTATCAACCCCCTCTTGAGACATTCCTTAATTAAGACATCTCTTCCTAAGGTCAACGAGGTCTATAAATAATATCCTTCCCTCCAACTACAAGATGTTGCACTTCATCTTACTGCAACTTGGTCCTAAAATTTTGGCCTCTTTATGCAACACCAGAAATCCTAAAACTTCGCACATGTGAGAGATATAGGGCCCAAAAATAACAAAATTCCACCCTTTCTTCTATTCCTTAACTTTCACTCTCCTCCCTTCTCTTCATAGCTATAGATTGAGCTTCTTCTTGTGATATCGAACTTGTGGATTGAGTGTCTTCAAATGAGGTAAAACTAATCCTTTATATAGCCTTCTTAAAGGTCCAAATTCCCTTCTTTAGGTCGACTTGATGTTCTGAGAGCCGACTTGTACTTTTGGAGCTTCTAGGACTTTCTAGACTAAAAAATAATTCTTTTTACAATTACAAATTTCCAAGAATGGTCTTATGAACATGATGTTGACTCCTTTGACTCAAGACAATAAATCCTAATACCTAACAAACCCTAGAACCAGGAAGAAAATTCTTTTACCTACAAGACCATCAATAATGAGCATTAAACCCATGCTTTAATAATAATAATTTTTTTTTCTTGTTTGTTACATAGGATACATATTTAAATGAGTACAACAATTATGAAGAATGAAACTAGTTACATTTTCAACACTCCCTCTTAAATAGGGAGGTATTAATAATTTTAAAACCAGTACAATTTCATATCTCAAACTGAAGAGTCAGATTGATAATACATACTATAAGCATCATCATCATGACCAACACTGTCTATAAGGCCTAACTAGACAAACTCTTCTTTAATCAAGAGCATTATGTTGGGAGGATTTACGTGTGATACCACACTACCTCTAATGAGTACATACCCATCTGAATGTATACAAGGTATGTCCTTTTAGAACTATTCTTATCTTGGATCTCCAATCCTGAGTCCTCAAAGAATATCGGTCCTCTTCAACCACCCTTCTCTTGGATACCTGTCACATCCTCAAAGAGTGTCAATCCATTTCCTTTATTGGATGTTATATCCTCAAGGAAACCATATATGCTCATCCAATCCTTTTTAATTCTCTCTTCACCATCCGAAGAGGAGAATGCACATGTGATTTCCAACATCACTCCCTCTCAAACCGAGAGGACATCCCTATTCTCCTTTAGTCTTGAGAATAGAAAATTGCTCCTATACAAGGAAACTACATGATAGGTTATAGGCCAATCTTCTTGCTCATCACTTTCTTATTTTTTATCAAGGCGTTACATAGAGCCTTCCCAAACTTCAACTTGATCATAACTTTTTCTTGAAATTTATCTTCCTTTGACCTCTAATTTATCTTATCGTATTGCTACTTTTAGTCCCAATATGTCCATATCTTGACTTCACAGTTTCCAGGTACCAAATATCAAGCTCCCTCAATAGCCTTCATCGATAGATTTCAATTTTCCTCAACTACCATCATATTGCAACATCTTCCAAGTAGAAAAATAATATGTTAATCAGAACAAATAATGAAAAAATAAATTACCTCATCATGATGACCTTCTCGTTCCATCAACATCCTCGTCAACCATATCCACTTGAAACTTCCTTCATGCATCAGAGTGCCCAACGATCGCACCTAATTGCCAAGTTACAGATTTTCTTCCAAAGAATCTACTGGATGTTAATCATTTATGCATATTCTAGATATAGTCCTAATCTTTTATTCATTTTAAACTAAGTCAAATCCTATTATTTTCGAGCATCATATATTCATATACTTAAGCATATTTTATGACCAAATTTCTCCCATAAGATTCTTGTACATATGAATCTTATCCAAAGTTTTATATCTAGCATGAATTCTTATGCTTTCATCCAATCATCTAGCTATTTATATATCTCACAAAGATCTTGTATCCTTACCCATTTCATTCCTTCATCACTTTACCAGTATGATTCCATATTACATTGAATGTCTACTAACCTTGTCATGATGCTTTTCTTAAATACCTTCCAAAATGATGTTCTTTCTTGAATCATGATGATTCAACTAAGCAGGATGACAACTTCTTAACATAATGTTAGACAATATATGGATGAAAATTATGCAAATTGGTCTATATATCCATCTATCTAGATGATCTCGACAAAGAAACTTAACCATGCAAATTATAGACATGTTAATATCATATGCTCCTTTATATGATGTTATGCTAAACATATTATCCTAAAAGAAACATTAGTCTTCATAAAGAACCTAACAATCAATGAACCTTCTTTAGCAGTAAATATCCTTCAATTATTCCTTATTTTCCTTCTTCTTACATTCTCCCACTGCCTCGAATACATGATATTCACTCCTTTCCTTTCTCTTTTTGTTCTGATTGTTTGGACAGTCCCTCTTGAAGTGTCTAAATTCGTTGGATCCAAAACATTTCACTTTGGACATATATTTCTTCCTAGACATACCAAACTTTCCCTTCTTCATCTTCTTGACTCAGACTAGAAAGGCTTCAGATTTCTCATCATATCCAATATCATCCTCGACCTTGATTCTTGATTATTCCAATATGTAATGCACCCACAACTCATTAAAGGGATTCAAATACTTCTTGGAGTAGATGCTTTTTTCAAAGTTCCTCCATTCCGGTGGAAATTCATTTAATGCACAAATGGTTAGTTCATAATCAGTAATTGGTTCCCCAAGTCCTTGTAGATGGTCTCATAGTTGAGAGAATCTCATGAGAAATGATATCAAATCCTCATCCTTTTATTTCTCCATTCTATACAACTTGTTCCTCAACAAAACAAAACAAATTCCGAGTACAAATTCACTAGCTTGTCATACATGACCTTGGAAGTCTTCAAATTTGCAACAAATGGGACAAGAGAATCCTTAATTGATTCGATTTTCATCCTTTGAGAAATTACTTCCCCTTTCTTCTACTTTGCTAGTCCTTGTGTCTTATCTTTCTCAGGTTCAGTAATTTCCCCATTAATATATTCCATTACTTCTTGTTTTGTGAGTATCAAGTCAATTATTTTCTTCCATGCTAGATAGTTTGATGTCCAATGAGCTTGTTGCTCTCTCTTCATAAAGAAATCATATGAATGAAGATTCAAGAATGATGTAATAATATGTTACTTACTTGAGATCAAGATTCTCCTTGATGATGTCTTCAACCTTCTTTGATGCCTTTAATATTCTTGAAGAGTCTTCGACAAAAATAGCTTCCAATATCTTTGATTCCTTCTTCAAAGATGCCTTCCAAATAGATCTTCTTCCAGAGAGAGATCAACACTCTTTTTCTCAGATATTCCCTTGATGTGAGCCTGTTGTAGACTTAATCTTATTCAATGTAGAAACCCTACTTCTAGGTCTTCTACCAATAAGTATTCAATCGTTATCAGAATCTTCTTCTTTAGATCTTTCTTGAGAGTTTCATTTTTCCCTTCCCCTTGACAAGTAACTGCTTCTAGTGCCCTTCCACCTGCCTCCCTTGTTCACCTTAGCTTTGAAACCATGTTGGAAAATGGATAGTGGCATATATTAATCTTATTTTCCTTAACTTTAATATTTTTTTGTGAATTTATTATATTTATTGTGTTCTCTTAGTTAGACCTTTCATCAAACAAATATAAAGAACATAAAATGCAACAACAAAGGACACAGAAATTAGGCTCTCAGCCAAGGAAAAACCCCTCCAAGGGAAAAACCCATAAACTCTTCTCTTCTTAGAATTTCCTTCAAATGAGATATAAATACCCAAACCCTAGACCATACATTCTCCTAGTACCAAGTTAACCCTTCATAAAGTCCTTCCTTGATTCTGCACCAAACTACTACACAACGTAGCTTCAACCTGCCAACTTCAATATTGCTACTCAACATGGAAATTTGACCCTAAATTTTAGGTACTGTAGCTTCCAAGGAAACCCTAGATTAGCCTCCTCTTGAGACCTTACTTGAGCAAGACAAATCCTCCTAAGGTCAACAAGGTCTAGAAATAGTATCCTTCCCTCCAGCTACAAGATGTTGCACTTTGTCTTACTGCAACTCGATCCTGTAATTTCGACCTCCTTCTAAAATACCAAAAACCCTAGAAATTTACATGTGTGATAGAGAATTCTGTCATTTCTTCTATTCCTTGACTTTCTCTCTCCTTCCTTCTCTTCCCATCTATAGATCGAACTTCTTCTTGTGATATTGAACTTATGGAGTGAGTGTCTTCAAATGAGGTTTAACTGCTCCTTTATACAACCTTCTCAAGGGGTCGAATTCCCTTCTTTAGGCCAACTTGATGTTCCCAGTGCCGACTTGTACTTTTGAAGCTTCTAGGACTTTCTAGACTAAAAATTAATTCTTTTAACATTTAAAATTTTCCCAAAAGGGTCTTATAAACATGATGTTGATTCCTTTGACTCAAGACAATAAATCCTAAGACCTAACAAACCCTAGAAGCACAAAGAACATGATTTTGCCAAGAAGACCATCAATATTGAGCATGAATCCCATGCTTTAATAATAATAACTTTTGTTTTCTTTTCTTGTTTGTTACATAGGATACATATTGAAATGAATAAAGCAATTATGAAGTCGAAACTAGTTACATTTTCAAAAATATTCACTAATTTTATGTTATTGTCATAAGTTTACCCATTTATGTGAAAATAATTAATTTTTTTCACTCATTTTATTCATTTCCATATAAATAAATCGATAAATCACTTATTCATTAATTATTTCTAACAATTGTACCCAGTTAAAGGAAAATAATATAATAAATCATTTATTTATGGATTGTTTTCATTATTTAACTCAATACATTATTATTTTTTGGTTAGTTACCCAAATAAAGGTCATTAACCATTATTTTTTACCCTTTCCTCTCACAAAGAATAGTAAAATACCAAATTATTTATATCTTGACTTAGTCTAACAAACCTCTTTTAATATTTGACCTCGTAAAATCTAGCTTACATTTTATTATAAATAGGAGATATTTTCTCCTCATTTCACCATGACCCATTTTCATTGTCATTATGGTCCTAAGCCATTTGAGTTTTCTTCACTATTAAGCTCAAATTATTTTTCTTTTGTCCACGAGGGCTTCACTGCGGGAGCAATACTATAGCATGTGAGTTCATATTTGGGGATATATAATGAGAAAAATATGACATAATATATTGGGGATATATAGGGAGTAAAGGGATTTTATATTGGCGGGTATAAAAAGATGGAGCTCAAAGTTAATGAAAAAATATAAAGGGGTATAAAAATGTTAATGAAAAAATGGATACCTACAATATATAGTGAAAGTAGGGGATTTTTAAATTGGGAAGGTGTATTGGGTTTATATTGGTAGGGGGTTAAATAATGTGATTTTTAGAGGCATTTTCCATTATGTACTAAAATTAACGGTATTGTTTAATATGCTATGATCACACGTGATATGTTAGAGGTTCATTGAGTGAAGCCCCCATGTTTTTTCTTTTTCTTCTTTCTTTTGCTTGTACTTTGGAGATAAGGATATCATTTCTTGCAAAAAGGATTGCTAATAAACCCTCCCAAGGAAGAGGCCTCCTAAACCATCATTCAATAAGATCTTCTCATGAGTAACATCTTTTCTTAATAAAGCTCATATATTTGGGAATTTTGGAGTATCATTGTTTGTTTTATGTGTTACATTTATGATATGTTTATGTATTACTTTTAATTAGAATTGTAGTAATATACACATGTTAATGAACAATCAATAGAACTCTAGGGTTTAACCAATAAATCGTCAAGTTTCCTTGTTGAGATATTTACAACCCATAGTTTAGATATTTTTGCTAACCCTTGCTGTAGGAAGAAACCAATACCCTATGTGCTTATGTTTAGATGATTTCATTTGTCTCTTCAAATATTCAAATAATTATCCCACCCCCTTCATCTTGATTGCCTACAAATACAAATGTCCTTATTCCTTTCTATGTGTGCGTGTGTGTGCACACTCCATTCTTTGCTTGTAGACCAATATTTGGCATAATTTGTGTTCTTTATTTATAGGTAATTTGCAGTTATCATTTCACACTAACGCGTTATTGTTATATTATATATTTTATTTTACCCATTTATGATATAATTATGTGTAGCTATGAGAAGATATTGTAACCATCCACTCCTAACTGGTTGAAGTACAATTATATATAAGAAGGGTATGGATATATTTATTATACTTGGCCTATAATCATATTCATTTTAAACTTCCTAGTTGTTGCATTAGCAAAAAATTATGAAGAAGGCTATGAAATTCTTCACTAAAGCACCCACTAGGCATCCTAGGATGAATATGATTAGAAACCAAATATTAATAAACCAAGCCATCCAATATATTTTTGTAAATGCATAAAATTGTAATAGAAATGGGTTAACAAATTAGAAAATATAATGATAACATAGAACACATTTAGTGCCAAATGTTACCTACAAATTACCATAGTGGATTCACTTAGTGAACTTGCGTCATAGCATGTTCGTTCCTAGGATATTAAAGAGTGCCCATAATTTTAGTAGATGTTGAAAAATACCCCTAAAAGTCCTTTTATTGACCCCCTCTTTCTTTCAACATATACTTACAATTTTTAAAATCCCTATTTTTACCAGATATATTAGGTATCCATGTTTTTTGTGGCATTTTTAATACCCCATTTTTATCTCTACCCCTAAAAAATAATTACTAATATAATCGTATATTTCTAATAGTCTTCATCTATACATTAAAAATTCAGATGTCATTTATCATTTTAAGCTATTATTAAAAGAGCATACATTATTACTTACCTTATAATATAAATCAAACACAAATATATTTTATTAAATAATATTTAATTATAGCTATTATCATTATTCATGTGCTTATATTTTGAAACACTTGTATATATATATATATATATATATAAGATTCGGTTGGTTTATAGAGTTTATGAGATGTTTGATTATAATGGTAAGGTATACATAAAAGTTATACAAAATTATAAACTAACAACTAGACTTGTAATTACATTTTAAATAATAATTATACAATTACATTTTGAACAATAATTAAACACATCTTTAATTGCAATGTCTAATCGATGATCTATTATTTTATCCTTTTTTTAACAAATCAATTATTTCAAACTTTGAAATGATGTTTTTTTTTTAATCCATCGTGTTATGTAGATTCTTCTATCAATGTTTCGAACCATCTACCGAGGTTCATTATCAAGATAAAAATGAATGATAATGAACCTTGGTATATGGTTTGAAACGTTGATAGAAGAATCTACATAATGCGATGGATACGGAAAAAACATTATTACAAAATAAAAATCGCAAAAGTTTGAAATACGAGATATTTCAAACTTGATTAAAAATATATTAAACATGATTTATAATCTTAAACAAGCTAAATTAACCGAACACATTATCACGCTATCAATTATTAATTCAAGATAGTGCGTGGTGGACCCTAAAATAATAAATAAGTACAAAACATGGGAAAAACTAGGGTGGTTTAGCCCCACACTTAAAGTGGTTTGACCTCCCTTCCACAATGGTAAAAATGGTTTTACCTTTTCATTGCAATTCAATGTGTTAAAGCTAGAGCAAGTTACTGTGCCAAAATAACTTATAGCCATAGATAATTTTTAACCTGATTAAAAACAAATTAAACGTGATTTAAAATCTTAAACAAGCTAAATTAACCAAACACATTAACACACTATTAATTAATAATACAAGATAGTGCATAGTGGACCTTAAAACATAAATAAGTGCAAAGCATGGAAAAAACTAGGGTGGTTTCGCCCCACACTTAAAGTTGTTTGACCTCCCATTCAAAGTGGGTGAAATGAATCTAATTAACCCCTGCACATAAAATATGGTTTAACATTTTCACCCCCTTTAATTGTGTTAAAATTCGAGCAAGATACCATGTTGAAATAACTTATAGCCATAGACCACAGTGAGGCGTTTAAGTTGTGGTAAGCGACGTCATTGATGACCTTCATCTAGGCATACATGGCTCCACTATGCCTGATTTCATATCCACTACATCCCATGCTTCATTATGAACCCACATCAATAGCAAAAAACCACTTTTAGCAAACTACTGGTAACACCCCCCCTCCCCCTCGTGGTGGTTTGGAACTTTGTGGGGGGAGGGGAGTTCGCAATAACTTTGCTTTGCTGATCTACATTGAGTGGTTTAGACTCAGATCACCACTGTGCCCCCTACGCTATTAAACATCGACTCAAAGGGAGGTCCACACTATACATACATTGTTAGATCTAGTGCTCCTGGATCAATGGTGATCCGAGACTTTGACTTGCACTTGTTGATTTTCATTCATTTGCTTGGTCTATTCAAATGTTTTAAGACTTTTATTAAAGTGTCGATATATTTCAATATTAACTCCCCACCACATGAACTTTAATTTCATAGCTTTTTAAACACGACAAGGATGTACAGGGCACAAAATTACAGTTAGAAGACTCATGAACCCCCACACGAGCCAAAAAATGTCCACACCCCCCAAAAAACAATACATGTATTGCTATGTATATTTAAAAAAATATATTTCTATTGCTAAATGCTATGCAATATATTGTTTTTAAATTTTTCTCCTTCCTTAACCCCATATATGAACAAGCATGTTAATATATTATCCATCTAGTAATTTCCCCGTGCAAATTACCTATCAATATTGACCACAAACTATGTCAAACACTAAACCATACACTGGTAATGGAGTGCATAGAGGAATGACAAGGTATTTGTATTTATAGGCAATAAGGATGAAGGGGGTGTCATTATTGTTTGAAGATTTTAACATAAAAATGTTTTCATCAAAACATAAACACATAGACATTCTTTTTTTAATTAAGGAATATTGTTGAGAGGTTCGAACTAATTCACCATGAAAATAAATTTAAGGAATTCTCTCAACATGCAATAATTCTTAAGCCTAGGGCATAGGGTAAAGTAACATGGGTTTTGTTATATGAGTATAGTAAAAATAATAATAAAAGGACTAACCTTTTTGATAATATATAGATGTATTTAAAAAACATATCCCAGTAAACTTATTAATATTCACATTTACGTAAAAAAATTTCACTTGGGAATCTTCCATATTGTCTCCCACAATTCATAGAATGGTCATCAACGTTGCAATATGAAGGTTATATTTTGGATATTAAGGAAGGCCCATCCTTGTCTCTATTACGCATGAGGGTATCTGATGGGCACATAGAAAATTGTTCACTTTGATATGTGCCTATCAAATGCCTCAAACACGTAATCGATTTTGGTTCAAGGGAGGTGCCCTAGATTAAACTTGGTTGTTCTTTTAGAGAAACTAATGAGCACATAGCAAATAGCAAAGTCAATGATTGATTTTTCTACATTATTATCAATGCATCCAATGCACAATTGAGATAAGGATTGCCCTTATTTACATTCAAAATACAACCTTCACATTGTAGCTCCAATAGCCATTCTACAAATTGTGGGTGCCAACATCGAGTATTCTTAGGTCAAAGATTTGAACATATATGTGAATATTCATAGGTCTAATGGGATAAAAATGGTGAAGGAAATTACTTTTTATTGAGAAGGTTGGTCCTTCCATCTTATTTTTTCTACACTCATATCTCAAAAACCATGTTAATTTACCCCTAGCAATGTGCCCAACAACTGCTATATGTTTTAGCGGATTTCATAAATGTACATTTCACAATAATTTATCTAGAACCTATCAACAATATTCCTAAATTTAAATATGAATGTCTATATGCTTAAATTTTGATGATTTGATTTTTCTATTTAAAGCTTCAAACAACTTAGGATGACACCCCCCTTCATCCTCATTATCTATAAATACAAATTCCCTTGTGCCTTCTTGTATGCACTCCATTAGCTTCTTATGGCTCAATGTTTGGTATAATTTACATAATAACTTTGATGATTTAATTTGTCTATCCAAATATTCAAATAACAATCACACCCCCTTCATTTATGTTTCCTATAAATACAAATTCCCTCGTTCTTTCTTGTATCCAATACATTGCCTAAATGTGGCTTGACATTTGGCATAATTTGTGGTTAAGATTCACCAGTAATTTTTTTTAGAAATGCACATGTTATGTGCTATTGTTATTTTTTATGTTTTGTTTACCATTTATACGACAATTATGTGTAGCCATAGGAAAATATTGTAGCCTTCCACACCGAACATGGTGCACTACAATCGTATGGAAGCAAACCATGGTTATGTTTCTTAATATGTGTTTTGTAATCATCTTCATTGCAAGCTTCCTAGTGGGGACACTAGTGAAGAATAAGGCATCCTTATTCAACAATTACCTTCTTTGCCAATGCACCTAATAGGAAGCCTACAATGAAGATAATTGCAAACCAAATATTAATAAACGTAGCCATAACCTATTTCCATGGGGTTATAATGCACCCCATTGGGAATGGATAACTACAATTTTTGTAGCTACACATAATCATTAAAAGAATGGATCAACAAAGTATAAAACATAACAATAACACATAATACACGTGAATCCAAAGGCTACCTACAAATGACATATGAATGTAGACCACGAATTATGCCAAACAATGAGCAATGACCAAGTAATGGAATGCATATAGGAAAGAACAAGGGAATTTTCATTTATAGGAAACAATGTTGAAGGAAATGTGATCATTGCTTGAAGATTCAAAGAGAGAAATCAAATCATTAAAATGTAACCATATAGACATACCTATTTGAATCTAAGTAGATTATCTTAAGGTTCTATCTAATTCCATGAGAACCCCCTTGATGTTTTTTCTAATGTTACTCTTTCATGGGAGCTTGTTATGCAATTCATTGCAATTTTATTTTAAGTGAAAGACACAGCTTCACTCAATGAACCTTTGACATATCACGTGTGTTCGTGGCAAACTAAACAATACCCTTAATTTTACTACATATAGTAAAATAAAAACCACATTATTTAACCCCTTACCAATACAAACCCAATACAGCTTCCCAATTTAAAAAATCCCTACTTTTACTAGATAGTGTAGGTATCCATTTTTTCATTGACATTTTTTGTACCCCTATGTATTTTTTCATTAACTTTGAGCTCCATTTTTTAACTTGTCAATATAAAAACCCTTTACCCCCAATTATATGCTCAATATATTATGTCATTTTTTCCTCTATATATATCCCCCAATATGAACGCACGTGGTATCGTATTTCTCCCTCAGTGAAGCCAATGTCGTGAAATATGATGTTAAATTTATTTTTAAATTGAACTCATGAATTTAGATTTATTTGTAAAATAACTCAACAATGATTTTGAGGATCATGTCTTCTAATATCTCCATTGAAAATAAATTGTTTATATATAATTTTTCTTTTTGTAAATTAAGATTTCTATTACTTTTTTTCACTTGTGGTTCG
Source organism: Pinus albicaulis (assembly GCA_034641835.2). Taxonomy (NCBI): domain Eukaryota; kingdom Viridiplantae; phylum Streptophyta; class Pinopsida; order Pinales; family Pinaceae; genus Pinus; species Pinus albicaulis. Next base: position 385,166,930 of record CM076569.1, on the reverse strand, counting down.
CGAATCCAATGTGCCCGCACACATATGTACCTGTTATGTCCACGGAAAAATCTCGGCAGACCCTCTTGAGGGGATCTAATTGTCGACCTTACACGCGAGACCTAACCCCAAGGGCATCAAGGAGGTTTGAACCCGCGGCCTCCCAACCAACAAAGTACTTAGCAACGGGGACTCGACCAGTTGAGCTAACTCTTGGGGCTCTTAAGATTTCTATTACTAATATAAAGCATATTTTGTTGTCTTTCAATGGCTTGCCACTTAGAAAACTAGACCACTAATATAACAATAACTTGTCCAAGAAAATTATACGAGGCTATTGCAAAAATTGAAAATGTCTAGAAGCTTAAAAAGAGCCTATTAACAATAGTTGACTAAGAAAAATAAAATTATGCATGCTAATAGCCATAACTAGCTAACAACCGAAAATAAAAATAAAAAGACCAGATAAAGAAAAAAAATAACAAATTAAGTAGAATGGGATATATCAACCTTAATAGGACTAGGAGCCCTTGAACTAGTGTGGGAAACAACTGAACCCGGATCTACCATCTCCTCCACATGCACCGGGAACTACTTCATGTCCTCAAGTTGAATACAATGTCATCCAACACTAATAAGATTTCCTCTTTTGCATCGTATATGTCTAAAAAAACTCTGCCTAAAAGAGCCTTCATGCACCAATACAGTTTAATGGTGTAGACATACTGATTTTCTTAGCCATATGTAGGTGTGCTCAACATCCAAATCCCAAACAAAGGCAAACTCCTTACCTCGAATTCAGATAAAAATTGACATTCTTCCTGAATATCATCTTCCATATTGTCAGTTTCCTCTCGAATTTGTTGGGGGATCTATTTCTTGTAGAGTTGAGCTGTGTTTGCAACATGTATATGTGCTTGAATCCCCCCTTGCAAGCCCCTGTTTTTAACTCCACGTCAAGAATGAGCTCTCAGGTGAACCATTTGCAGTAATGTTGTGACAAGCAATGAAACTCGGAACCAAAACACAAGGAAAGGAAAAGATGAGATTACGGAGAGAGTTGGAGAGGAAAGGGAATAAAGTAGAGTCCAAATCCCACAGAGATAAAGAAATAAGAAAGAATAGAGACTTGCTTGTAGATTTAATGGGCCGCAACTAAACTAGCACCACAACTAGGGAAATGAGTGCAAACAAAGGAGAATAATAACCATAACATAAGCATAAGAGCCCATAAATCTACCGTGAAGTGGAGAGAGTTGGAAACAGTACCAAAAAGACAAGAACCCATCATTAATAGATGTAGTGATATCGAAGTGGAAGGGGGTGGTGGCATAGTGTGAAACATATATTGATCGTTGTCTTCTTGTGGACCAAACCTACAACATTACACTCCTACTTAAAGGATTGAGTTCACATGCTTGAATGGTATAACATGATGATCTAGTGTGGTAAGATGGTAGCACATCAAGCCCTCATCATAAGAAGGTGTCAGTGTTCTCAATCATCCACACTACCCATCATCTCCCTTCTCACCCAATGTGGGGGTTATATATAATCTCTTACATATACTTTTAAAATATTTTTTCTAACCATTCACATTTTTAATAATTATATATATATAATTATTAAAAATGTGAATGGTTAGAAAAAATATTTTAAAAGTATATGTATGAGATTATATATAAACCCCCACATTGGGTGAGAAGGGAGATGATATATATATATATATATATATATAATAATAAAAATGTGAATGGTTAGAAAAAATATTTTTAAAGTATATGTATGAGATTATATATAAACCCCCACATCGGGTAAGAAGGGAGGTGATGGGTAGTATATTTTCTTTTATAAATAAAATTTCATTCAAAATTACAAATATTTTTACTCCAAAACTTTTATGAGATAAGTACCTTTCATCACTTTGAAAATAATTTATTTGTTTCTTTTTAATCAAATAAAACTATAATAAGATGAGACATATAAATGTTTATCAAAATATGTATTTTTAGGTAAATTGGAGAGAAATTTAAATATTATTTTTTATTATAAAATATAAAAAATAAATAAAAATATTATTATTATTATTATTATTTTAATAAGTGTTTTTTATATATAAATTTAATTTTTTTTAATATATTATTTATTATACATTTAAATTGGATTGTTTTGGGGTAAGATTTTATTTACCTTGTTTATCATCTATTAAATGTGGAGAAATAATTTTTCTCATACTTTTATATATATAGTTTGTTAACATGTAAGTATTTTTGAAATAGATTGCCTAGATTTTTAAATAATTTATTATGAGACTCATAATGCTAGGGGAAAGAGTGACTAACCAATAATTTATAAACAATTTATATTGAAGAGTTGAAATTAAATTAAATTTGTTGGAAAAGATAACTATTATTAATTTTAAATTCAAAAATGATGGACCCAACAAAATAAAAAATTAGTTTTATATTAAAATTAGTAAATTCAAAAATAAATTAGATAAAGTAAAATTAACTAAATTAAAAATAGATTAAATAATAAAAATATGTATTAAAAAATTAAAATTTTAATGTAAATAAATTATTTACATATTTGATTAGAGATAAATCTTTAAAGATAAAGAGAAATGATAATTATTTAAAGAAAGTAGTAACAAATTAAAGGGAGACATGAAAAAGGAGAAGAGAGATTTAGATTAAAAATAAAGTAAATGGAAAAATTGAGTTAGAGAAGAATTAGGAATTAAGAGATATATAAATATTGATTATCATTTTTTAAAACAATATTAAAATTTTGAATTAAAAAAAATAAAATATTATTTTAAAAAATTAAGAAAATAATTATATATCGGTATAATATTTTGAATTAAAAATAAAATAATATGAGATAATTGTAAAATGTTTGAATGGAATCTAGGGATGAAAATAGAGGTCAAGGAAAATGAAAAAAAAAATTGTAATGATAAAGAGTAAGACTAAAAAGGTTAAAGATAATGAAAAAGAGACTTAATAATATTAAAAGATAAAGAAGAAAGGAGTGGAGGTCTTTTGAATTTAGAATTAAGAACGGTTCATTCATCTAATTTAATCTCAATTTATCCAAATTTGTTTACAAGGTTTATTTGCCATTAATAATGAATAAAGTGTTTATTAAATATTAATTATATATATATATATGGAATATATAAAGTTCATATTTGTTGAAATTGAATGTGAGTCGGGACAATTCTAATCATTTCTCTTATTTACCTAAGATAAACCTTACATATTTATTATCAAAATATTAAAAAATTGAATTTATTTTTATATTAGTGGTATTTAAATAACTTTAATTATAAATAGTGTATTTGATATTTAATTTAACAATATTAATAAATTTAATTATATATACATAAAAATTATTAAATTATTTAAATATAATTAATGTTTTAGCTGTAAAAATTAACTATTAATTATTATAATTATAAAAAATTTAATATAATTTTAATTGAAATTTACTACTCTATAAATCAAAGGATTTATGAACATGCTGCTCACATTAAACATGGAAGATCCTGCTCCTAGATCATGTTCCTCTGCCTTAGCTGAGCATGTAGAAAAGACTAATCATCATATTTGCATCGAAGCTAAGGTCATTGCTAGGATTAACCATTTGGGAGGCCTTAGAGATTGAAAAAAGACCTGTTAACCTTAATAGAGATGACGAATGGAATATATATTCTTAAGAATATAGGCCTTATATTCTTAAGTGTCCGTAGTTTCCGCCCTTCTTCTTGTGCCTTAGTTTTTTAGGCTCGGTATATATATATATATATATATATATAAGAAAGAAAATAATATATATATATATATATATATATATATATATATATATATATATATATATATATATATATATATATTTAATTATTAATTAATTAATTTTTTAATCTAAAAACTAGCAGTTACTAATTGAATTTAATTTTTAGAGTCGAGATCATAGAAGCCAAAATTCTAAAAATTTTAATTGAGTTTATCTTAAGTAATGGGGAGGAATGATTGGTATTCCCTTGACCCATATACATGTTCCCCAAATAACATAATAAACTTTTATGTGATGGCTTGAAATCTTGTCAAAGAGGTCAAGGACCAAAAAGCATACATATATCTCATTAAAAATATAAAGATATTTCTCACAAGCATACTCAAGAGTTCACAAGACATAAAGCAAATACAACAATATTCATAGGCATGGAGTCATTACAACACTGCTCATCATATCACTAGCAAGAATTTAAATCTAGATGAGAAATATAACCATTCTGTCCAACCATACAACAACCATTCTATCCCACAACCCAAAATAACATCAATTAACTAACAAAATATATATAAAGTTTATTTCTTTAAAAAAAAAAAAAAAATTCCACCCAAAATTTTCTTTTAATATATTAAACTTACAATGTCGGTTCAAAATTACATATTAAAGAGAATATTTCAAATTTTAAAATCTTACACGCCATAAATATCTATATATAAGAGTACAAGCACTGTATCGTTGTGATATATCACATGATACAAGGTTGGCACTTTCAGCACCAACAAGAATGGAAACGATATTCAAATCGTTGTTTGACAGAAATTTTACCGAAAACAATTAAGTGAAAATGGACGTAAATACCATGGTTTGGCTCGTACCAAAGGATTGACATTCAGATTTGTGGGAATGATAGCAGTAACTGCACAGCACGAGGATGAGATACGCCAATAAGGGTCATGTGGAATTGGGAATAGTTATTAGGGAAGGTTGGGTTTTATCAGAAATAGATAAATTGGTCACTCTGCTTCTTTGTATTTCTGTTTCCATATGTGTATTTTTTGGGATCTTTTTGTTGTTACCAAAATTTTCTGTCAACCACTCCATTCAAGTCCATCTCTATCAGACAGACTGACAGATAAACAGTGGGTATGGAATTGGATGATTCTCGGGTCAGATGGATCAATTATGGACGAGTCCTTTGCACATTATTAGGAAGGTTGGTCCATTTATTCTCTATTCATTTTCTGCAATGAAAGGTGACAGGTAACAGTCGGTGATGACCAATGCACAGTGCATGGGAGGGCATTCCCAATTTTCTCTCAAGCTTGACACGGTGAAAGCAGGGATCATTGATTCCCTGAAAGTGATCAGAACTGCATTGATTGATTGCTGCGAGGTAAGGATTTAACCTTTTTGTTGCCATTTGTGTTTAGCATCTTGACATTTGTCGGTTCAATAATGTGACTCTATGGGCATTTCTGGAATCTGTGGTTTTCTCTCTTTGTAGTGCGCGTCTTCACTGCTGATTACAAGAGAGTGGGTCATTGGTGAGCTTCTCAATGTTTAAAAGGAAGCCCCGGCTGTGGACCACTGAAAAGCATATCTAGATTGGTGTGCCTTCCCTATAGTGTCTTCTTTTGAAAGTAGGTTTAATTTAAAGTTGCTGTGATTCATAGTTCGATATGTTACTCTCTAGAACACTACATTTCGGCTTATTGGGCATTTGACTGTGTATTCGAGCCAATTTTAAGGAAGTCTGTCCATTGAAGTACCAATTTAGCAACCTAGCTTTTTCAGATACTAGAAGTGATACCACTCAAGTACATAGGGCATCTTTCCAAAGGGTTACGGTTCTATTACTCACCAAAATGGTAACCTTTTAGGAACAAACTTTTCTGTGGTTTTGGATCAATTTACAATTGGGTGTTTTTTCTTAATGTTTTGGGAAGTTATTATGGATAAAGGGGTGATCTTGATTATTGACCAATCTTGATTGTAAATTTGTTCTCTCATCTTACTAGGGGGATTAATTTTTAACCCTAGTCCAGTAGGACCTCCCTTAAGGCCTTAGGGTTATAAGAGGGGCACTACTTGGAAAATATGGATTGAAATACCATGTTCATTTTCCCTTTACCATACTTAACACATTCCACAACACATTATAATCCCTTGATACCATTTCCATTCTTCGGGTCTAACTTGTCAATGGTTCATTGTGATTTGGCACTCTCCTTATCCACTTCCTTGATTAGGGCTGGAAAACATTGTGTTGGAGGTTGATGCAACTAAAATAATGGAAAATCATAATATGGCCACAATGAAAGAAAAAGAAAATCAAAATGCAAAAGATGGTTGGGACATAATTTAGCATGTGGGAAAAAGCCTAACATGAGTTCTACCCTCCTCATTAACCATCACCTAGTTCCATAGCACTTGATGCTCCATCTCATTAAAAGGAATCTTTGCATGTCACAACCTTGATGATCGATAAACTACCTTATATTAAGGGGTAAATTAAATGTTATATCATAAAAAGCAAGTTTTGATCCTTGAGTTATGCACCAAAATACAAAGCATTATTAAAAGAAGTAAAATGTGCACCAAAGGGGTGGAAAAAGTAAGTCGAGTAGGGTAACTAATGTGGCTTTGGTGTACTTACCCAATGCACACCCTTTGCATGTATCACGTTGCTCCAGTTCACCCTTCGTAAGTCTTGTAGAAATCTATTGCGTGATCTTCAAAGCTCTGTGGTGTAAATGGCCCAATATTCTATGCTATAACTCACCGATGTCTATGCTCTACCTTCTCTGATTTTGTGCTCAAAGCAGCATAGTCTTCTACATCCAATTTGTACAGGCTCTTTACTCGAACCCCGATCTTCTTCACCTGCCTCGTGGCTATGTGATGAAGGAACGTCTTTCCTTTGCTAAAAATCACATTGTAGCCACAATCTTCCTACATAGAAACAAAAACTAAATTCTTCTTCAAACCTGGAACATAAATGACATCTTTCAATGTGAAAGGAGAACCAAATTCTCTTTGAAAAGTAACAGTACCGATGTCAGTTGTGCTATACCTTCCATCATCACCCATCGCAATGTGAATTTGGAGGTCCTTCTCCTCCAATTCACTGAAGAATCCTCTGTTGTAGTTAATATGGAATGAGGCTCCACTATCTAGGTACCACACACTACCCATCACTGATGACGCCATGCATGTGATGAGGGTGAAATCCAACTCCAATTGTGAAGCAAGAGCTTCACCTGTCACTCCTCCTGAGGGCTTATTGTCGGCATTCTTGTGAGGACACTTTGTGGAATAGTGTCTCGGCTCGTGACAGTGAAAACATTTAATCTTCGACAAGTCCTTCTTACTTGCCTGAATATAATCTGATTTGGAATGGGATGACTTCCCTTTCCCTTTCTTTGCCTTTCTAGCCAAGGCACAATTCTCCTCAACATCATGCTTGGATGAGGATCCATCTCTGGTGTTTCACCGAATCTCTTCTTGCACCAAGTCGAACCACAAATGCTCCCACTCTTGTAGCTTCTCCCTCCCATTTACTAAATCCTGGTAGATGTGATAGCCCTTGGGAAGACCTAGAAGTGCTAGGCTCACCATATCATATTCGACAATTGTAACACCAATACTTCCAAGATCATCCTTGCATTGGGTGAACTTGGTCAAGTAATTTGGTATTGTGTCGCCCTTCTCCATCTTGATTTTCCTGAGCGTGTCCTTCAGTGCCAGCTTCCTATGGTCACTGTTGTTCTAAAACAAATTTGTAAAGACCTTCCACGTTGCATATGGAGTTTCCTTTCCTTGGAGTTTCGAGACAATATGATCTCGAACACCTTCCATTAGGATCCTTCTCGCCTTTGCTACATTCTTCTTCCAGGTCACCATATCTTGAGCATCTATTGGTGGAGGTTTAAGAATATCACTATGCATGAACTCCTTTGGCTTGTTATCTTCCAACACTGCTTCCATCTTGTTCTTCCAAGCTATGTAATTTGAGTTGCCCTCAAGGGCATACTCAAGCCTCAATCCATAGAAACCTTTGCACTATCTCTATCTTTCTCACTACTTCCTAGACAAGCCTAGGCCAATACTAGTCCTTGTTGTGGAGATGACATTTTGGGATTGAAAGAAGGCATGTTCTTGGGTATTTTGTGAGTACTTTTTGTTGAATATCATTTATAGTTATTGCATGTAATGAATATTGTTAGGGTTACTATGTTCCATGTCTAAGTTCTTATATTTATATGAAATTCTTGGTAAATTTTGCATGCTTTAATCTTGTATCCTTGAAATCCCTGGAGAACCTCCTAGTGAGATTTTCTCTAGTGAATTTCTCCCCTCATAAAGTGATAGCTAGGGTTAGCAAGTGAAAACTTAGGGTTTTCCCCATTACTCCCTTCAAGGGTTTGATATTTCCATGGTCAAAATCCCTAAGACTCCATTTCCCAAGTAGATAGAAGTTATTAGCATCCATATTGATGTTCAAAAATAAAATAAAATAACTCTAAAATATCTTCTTTTTCTTCTCCTTCTAAAAGTTTGGCCCCCAAAATTTCATTCTTAAAATTTTGGCCCTTCAAGGTAAATAGGCAGGGTTAGGATTTAAGACCAAATTCAATTAGGGTATAAGCATTTAGTTGGTTGTAGGTCATTCTACTTTGTTGAGCCTTTTAACATTAAAATATAACAATTTGCATGGTTGGGACCTAGGGTTGATGTCATCAACACTAGGAAATTTTAGGAACAAGAAAACCGTAATCAACACTAGGCTTCAACTTAAGGTCACTTGGAGGTTTGTGGCTCCTATTGTTAATCACATCATTAAGCAAACCTTTTGTCTCTCCTTGTATGCCTAGTTGTGCTCCTTTTGAATCGTACATCAAAAACCCTAGCCTATAAGTCCTTTATAGGCTACTTCTAAGGTATGTTATTCCTTGTCTAGTAGAATTGAGCCTTGTCCTTAGCCTAATTATCTTGGGTAACCCTATTTGATTGTCACCATTGAACCCTAGACCAATAATATCCTTTAAGTGACCTAAACTGAGAAGCCTCTTGTGTGGTGAAATTCCACTAAAGAGTAGGAGGAGGATTGTTGAGGTTGTAGAAATTCCTTGTAAATTCAAACTGCTAATTGTAATTTGCTAAAACAATAGACTTGAATCTACTCTACCAATTGCGGAAACCAATTTAAATTATTGTGAAATCATGAAGCATACAAGAGAAAGAATTTAATCAATACATTACACAATGATTTCTTGGGGAAAGCCACAACTAAAAACCCTACTATCTGTATATTGCATTAGTCAGAAAATATGAGAAGATTACAATGATTTTCTCAAGCTTGAGAAACCTCTGCACTATCTCTATCTCACTGCTTCCTAGAAAATCCTAGGCCAAAACTTAACCAGTTTTCTGCTTGCCCAAGTCCCTATTTCCTTGTGTTGTCTCCTTGGGTAATTGGGAAAATCCCCATCCAACACTGCGCAATCCCTATAGGGCCTTACTCTGACTGCATGCACCACCTGTAAGATTTGGATGATTATACGACTGATAGTACATTGCCATTGAACTCCAATCTCAACAGGGTAACTCTTAGTTCACAGATGCATGAGTTATCTATGGTTGATTTATCAGTTATTTGGTGATCATTGAGTGTCATTCAATTTCCACTTCCACACTTTGACCTTCCGCTAGTTCCTCCAATAGTTGGAAGTATTTAAACTGAATTTAACTCAGATAAACTCAGTTAATTAATTACAACTCAAAATAAAGTCAACCAGGGCTCCTAAAAGGTAGGAACCACTCTACATGTCTCAAATCATACCCTCAACTCGAATTAACTAAACCAACTAAGTCAAACTAACTTAGTTAACTCGTACATGTTTTCATGTGATGTGGAATTACAATTTTATTATAATTTAATTCAAGGGAAAATTAAATTAGAATTTTTCTTGGTGCCATTTTCAACACTCTCTCTCAGCAAGAAAGGGATTATCTGATACCCCGATCCTGCCTCTATGGAAATCGAATTTTCTTGTTGACAGTGCCTTCATCAAAATGTCTGCATCATGTTCCTCTGTAGGAATGCACTCTAGCATCATGATTTGCCTCTGCACACAACCTCTAAGATGGTGGTACCAGATTTCGATATGCTTGGACCTATCATGAAAAAATGGATTCACCAAGAGTTTGATGCAACTTTAGTTGTCACAATAAATCACTGCATCATCCATTTGCTAACCAAATAACCCAACAAGGATCTTCTTCATCCAAATAGCCTCACAAGTTGCTTGACTAATAGCCATGTACCCTGCTTTTGCTGAACTGAGTGCAACTGAACTCTGATTCCTGTTGTACCAGGAAACTGCTGCTGACCCAATACTGAAAATTCCTACTGATGTGATCTTCCTTTCTGATGGACTCCCTACCTAATCTACATTTGTGAAGCCTTGAATCTTCACTCCCTATGCCCATATGTACCAAAGACCAAACTGAGTGTTGCCTCTAAGGTATCTCAACACATGTTTGGTTGTCTTCCAATAGATCTTAGTTGGCTTAACCATTGCTTGACTTAACTGGTTAACTGCATAACACATTTCCATCCATGTTCACCAAATACATAAGTGAACCCACAAGCTTCCTGTAAATGGTAGCTTCTACCACTTCACCTGAAGGAGCATCTTCCTTCCTCCAATTCCCTGCTAGAAGAGTCTCCATGAGTTCGATGCTCTCCATGTGAAACTTCTTCAGTATCTCGTTGGAATACTTTCCCTGAGAGACGAACAGTTCCCCGTCTCTTTTCCAAATTTCCAAACCAAGGAAATAATGCAAGAGCCCCATGTCTTTCATCTTGAATTTTCTTGCCAAATCCTCTTTGCGAGATTTTATCAGCTTCTCATCACCTGTTAGAATTAAATCATTGACATATAATACTTTAATAAATAATTTACCTTCAGCCACAATATGGTAAATGTTTGTATTTGCTTCACTTTTGGTGAAGCCCAACCCAGTGAAATAGTTGTCGATCATGGTGTACCAAGTACAGGGTTCTTGTTTCAGTCCATACAATGCTCGCTTGAGTTTGCACCATGCGACTCTCTATCGAAGGTCTCAAATCCTTTTGACTGCTCTATGTACACCTCTTCCTCAATCACTATGTTGAGGAAATATGTCTTTACATCCATCTGATGTATCTTCCATCCCATCTGCGCTGAAAGTGATAGAATAGTTCTGATTGAAGATTACCTTGCTACTGGAGAAAAGGTCTCCTTGTAATCAATTCCCTCCACCTGAGAGAACACCTTGGCCACAAATATGGCCTTGCATTTCTCGACACTCCCATCTGTTGCTTGCTTCCCCTTGTAGATCCACCTGGATCCTACAACTGACTGGTCCTCTAGCCCTGGTACAACTTCCCAAGAAACTAGTTGTTGCATTGCTTCCTCAAATGAGGATGGCTCAATCTCTACACTCTTGCTCATAAGATCCATGTAGCCAGTGTATCGGTCTGGTGACCTCCTCTACCTCCACTGTGATGTGGGGGCTCCCACATTCTCTCTAGCATCATGCATCAACTTGTCAGCCTCTCTGGCACGCTTCCTTCCATCTATGGATTTCTATGCATGAGTGGGTGCTTCCACTTTCTACTCCTCTACTTGTGGCTTCTCCACATCTTGAGGTTCTTCTTTTGGAACTCAAATATCCTCATTTCATGCAACTGAAGCTACCTCTCAAGGTAAATTCTCATGGCCTTATCTTCATCGAATTTCACATCTCTATGAACAACTTTCATCCTGTGACATGGAAGGTACACCTGATAGTTTTGAGGTGTATCAATGTGCCCCACAAATATGCCCAACTCAGTTGTTGGTTCTAACTTTTTCCTTACATCCTTGGAAACATGACAGTAAATTGATGAACCAAAGATTCTAAATCCTGAGAATCCGATGAGGACTCCTGTTCTGCACATATACGACTGTGTTGCATGCTTCCACCCACAAGTGCAACGGTAGGCCCTGATCATGTAACATCGCCCGTGCAACTCCCACAATGTTTTTTTTTTCCTTTCTGCAACCCCATTTTGTTATGGCTTATGGGGTGTTATTAACTCTCGTTGAATGCCTTCTGATGCACAAAATTTCTAGAATTCATTCGACACATATTCTCCACCGTTGTTGCTCCTGAGAGCCTTCACTTTCCTACCTGTGTCCTTCTCAACAAGTGCTTTAAATTCACAAAATTTGAGAACGTTTGGTATTTCTTATGTATGAAGAATATCCAACACTAGCGTGAGAAATCATCTACAAAAATCACATAATACCTGGGCTTGGTCGTGGAGGCTATCGAGAACGGTCCACACACATCTGAGTGAACTCTTTCAAGGATCGCTTGCGCTCGATTGTCCTTATCTTTAAAGGTGGCTTTGGTGTACTTATCCAATGTACACCCTTTACATGTATCACGCTGCTCCAGTTCACCCTTGGGAAGTCCTATAGAAATATATTGCATGATCTTTAAAGCTTTGTGGTGTAAATGGCCCAATATTCTATACCATAACTCACCGGTGTCCATGCTTTACCTTCTCTACTTTTCTGCTCAAAGCAGCATAGTCTTCTACATCCAATTTGTAGAGGCTCTTTACCCGAACCTCGATCTTCTTCACCTGTCTCGTGGCTATGTGATGAAGGGACGTCTTTCCTTTGCTAAAAATCACATTGTAGCCACAGTCTTCCTACATAGTAACTGAAACTAAATTCTTCTTCAAACCTAGAACATACATGACATATTTCAATGTGAAAAGAGAACCAAGATCTCTTTCAAAAGTAACAGTATCGATGTCGGTTGCGCTATACCTTCCATCATCACCCATCACAATGTGCATTTGGAGGTCCTTCTCCTCTAATTCATTGAAGAATTCTTTGTTGTAGTTCATATGGAATGAGGCTCCACTATCCGAGTACCACACACTACCCATCACTGATGACACCATGCATGTGATGAGGATTAAATCCAACTTGAATTGTGAAGTAAGAGCTTCACATGTCACTCCTCCTGAGGGCTTCTTGTCGGCATTCTTGTGTGGACACTTTGTGGAATAGTGTTCCAGCCCGTGATAGTGAAAATATTTAATATTTGACAAGTCCTTCTTCTTGCCTACCTAAATATAATCTGATTTGGAATTGGATGAATTCTCTTTCCCTTTCTTTTCCTTTCCAGCCAAGGCACAGTTCTCCTCATCATCGTGCTTGGATGAGGATCCATCTCTGTTGTTTCACCAAAACTATTCTTGCACCAAGTCGGACCACAAACGCTCCCACTCAGGTAGCTTCCCCCTCCCATTTACTGAATCTTGATAGATGTGCCAACTCTTGGGAAGGCCTATAAGTGTTAGGCTCACCAGATCATCTTCGACAACTGTAACACCAACACTTCCAAGATCATCCCTACATTGGGTGAACTTGGTCAAGTAATTGGTATTGTCATCTCCCTTCTCCATCTTGATTTTCTTGAGCTTTTCCTTCAGTGTCAGCTTCTTATGGTCACTATTGTTCTAAAACAAATTTTTAAAGACCTTCCACATTGCATATGGAGTTTCCTTTCCGTGGAGGTTCGAGACAATATGATCTCGAACACCTTCCATTATGTTCCTTCTCGCCTTTGCTACATTCTTCTTCCAAGTCGCCAAATCTTCAACATTTGTTAGTGGAGGTTTAGGAATATCATTGTATATGAACTCCTTCGCTTGTTATCTTCCAACACTACTTCCATATTGTCCTTCCAAGCTATGTAATTCAAGCTGCCCTCAAGGGCATACTCAAGTCTCAATCCATAGAACGACATCATGCTAATCCTGAAGAATGACTCTACCAATTCAATTCACCTGCACAAAACAAACTCGTATTTTCTCTTCTATAGTGATTTTACCTTTGATACCATGTAGAAATTCCTTGTAGATTCAAACTGCTAATTTTAATTTGCTAAAACAATAGACTTGAATCTACTCTACCAATTATGGAAACCAATTTAAATGATTGCAAAATCACAAAGCATACAAGAGAAAAAAATTCAATCAACACATTACACATTTATTTCCTGAGGAAAGCCACAACTAAAAACCTTGTTATCTGTATATTTCATTTGTCAGAAAATATGAGAAGATTACAATGCTTTTCTCAAGCCTGAGAAACCTTTGCACTATCTCTATCTATCTCACTACTTCCAAGACAAGCCTGGGCCAATACTTAACCAATTTTTTGCTTGCCCAAGTCCCTATTCCCTTGCGTTGTTTCCTTGGGTAATTAGCCCCAATTAATTAGGGAAATCCCCATCCAATACTACGCAATCCATCTAGGGCCTTCCTCTGACTGCATGCACCACTTGTAAAATTTGGATGATTATACAATTGAAAGTACACTTCCCTTAAACTCCAATCTCAACTGGGTAGCTCTCAGTTCACACATGCATGAGTTATTTATGGCTGATTTATTAGTTATCTGGTTGATCATTGAGTGTGGTTCAAGTTCCACTTCCACACCTTGACCTTCCACCAGTTCCTCCAACAGTTGGAACTAGTTTAACTGAATTTAACTCATATAAACAGAGTTAATTAATTACAACTCAAAATAAACTCAACCAGGGCTCATAAAAAGTAGGTACTAATCTACATGACTCAAGTTAGATGCTCAACTTGAATTAACTGAACCAACTAAGTCAAACTAACTTAGTTGATTTGTACAATTTGTCATGTGATGCAGAATTACAATTTTCTTCTAATTTAATTCAAGGGGAAATTAAATTATAATCTTTCTTGGTGCCATTTTCAATAGAGGTAACAGTGGCATCCACCTCATTTTTGTGTCTTGATTTGGGATTTTCCCTATGAGGAATCTCACAAGTCCTATTATATTTTGAGGAAAAAGGGCCCACGTACATAGGAGCATACTTCCCAGGAGGGTTATTAACCCTCCATATTAAAGTTGTTTAGGTTGGCCTTAACCACACCTTGTAATACAATAAAAAAATATATATGGCCTTAGCCATTATTACAAGTACACTAATGATACATATAAATGTGTTGTTACCACATGTATATATTACACCAACAATTCCAACAACCCCCATTTTGTTGAACAAGGGGCCATAGGGTGATGTCATTACAACACAATTTTCATATCCCCCTTAATGTTGAGCATGTGGTCACAATGCCTTCTCCTCAAATCCATATCACCCACACAAGAATAATTGCACAAATTAGTTTAGGTGGCTTGTCATAAAAGTATAGTGGAGTCATTACAACACAATTTTCAAATCCCCCTTAATCCTGAGCAAGGGGCCACAATGTCTTCTCCTCAAGTCCATATCACCCACACAAGCATGATTCCAAAACTTAGTTTAGGTTGCCTATCATAAAAGTATAGATAAGTCATTGTGAGTTAGTTAGATTGTTGAAAGCAACCAAGTGTAAAGCATCTAAACTAGGTCAACATTATAAATAGAAATACTCACTATAACATGTTGATTGGTTGAAGGTACAAACAGTGGCTCGTTGAAGATTGCAACAAGAAACAGTGAAGGAGGCATCCTGAAACATCATTCCTGATCCTAGTTGGAAAGTGATCACCTAAACTAGGTGGGGCCCACACAGGTGATTTTTTGTCGCAAAGTCTATTTTTAGACTATGTCTATTTTTAGACATGTCGATCATATTCTATGAGTTGCGGGATGCTATTTGTGGATGGTTGGTCAAGTTGGAAAAAATAGATGGACTTCTATTTTTAGACATATTCGGCAAAATCTATTTTTAGATTGCCAATCTAAAAATAGATATGTCGAATATTATTAGCTCTTAATAATATTTGGACTCTAAACACTATCTTATTCTCTTGGAGCACTTCAGTTAAGTGCACAGATGTGGCACAGGAGCTGACAGAAGGAATTACGCTATTCCTGAGGGTTAAGTGGAGCTATTGCATGGATACTTCAGTTAGAACTCATGTGACAGAGTTTGGTGGAGTTGATTGAGGAAGTTAGTGGAGTTGTATTCAGTTTAACTTATCTAAACATAGTTGAGCTATTTGTATTCAGTTTAACTAATTGATACAATTAGTGAGAGTGGTGTGAATTAATTATTAATTAATTCACTAATTATAAACTCATTAATCAGCTAAAGAATATATCAGTTAACTACAGTGCATGGACAGTTTCAGTGGAGACCAGTGAAGAGATAGGTGAAAGAGCATTGTGACTATCAGTTGTGACTATAGTGATGCATGGTTTGAATCCAACACTCAGTAGAGATGCCTTTAATCATGTTGACGGGAAAAAATATAGGCCAACGATGAGAATCTCCCCGATAGAAAGTCCCAATTAGACTTTGAACCGTTTGGAGTGGGGATCCCGTCCGGGGTGTGGGTCCGGCTACCACTTAAATGACTATCTCTTCGGTTTCGAGCAACCTGATGAAACTGCAAACATACACTCATTCACATGATACAGAATACATGACTGATGTATAAAACCAATATATGACACTGTGCGTAGCAAGGTGATAGACAGAATGCATACACTCAGGAAGTGTCGTTAGCAACACATCTATGAGGTATGCATGCAGGATAATCTGACCGCCAAAGAAACAGTTCTTTGTGGCGAGAATATCCCTTAACTTTCCGAAAGATATAACGAAATGCTAATAAAACAGTTCATTAACATTCATCATGAAGTAAATAATAAACTAGAGCATCATCAACACAATCACAGGTAGCTATGGTGCATAAATGATACTATTGATAACACAGATTCATTAATCAGAAGATATTCTGAAACTGCACGCAGAATACACACAATGCTGTTACAGCTAAACACATCATCCAATCAAAGGGGTTTAAACATGTATTATGTTTCATATATCAAGAGTATGATTCTTCAGTTACAATGCAATAATGCCTTTCAGTCCAAAAAAGAGCAGCCCTTTACAATGTTCCCCACAGGGGTATTTATAGATTCAACAGACGCACTTATGGCCTTCCGACGGTTCAACTTCCCGACGGTTCAACTTCCTGTTTGCCAAAAGTGCGACCTGTGACCTGGTCGCAAATGCAACCTGCGACCTGGTCGCAAGTGCGACCTGCGCCTTGGTCGCAGGTGCGACCTGCGACCCAGCGTTTGAACTATGGAGGTGGTCGCGCAATTGAGGTTTCTGGAACGTCGACTTTCTTGCCTTTGAGGAAATCTCTCCAAGTCTGGTAATCTGCCGTTATAGGAGCGACAAGAGGGATTTCCTCTTTTATCCGATGCATACATTCTAGAGCATTCGGCACCAGAGTCTCCTTCTTCTGGGAGATCAGCATTGAGAGAGAAGCAAGCTTGGTGTATATTTGCACTGGAGTGACAAGCAACCGGTTCAGGTTCTCTTGTGATGCCTCGAATTCCGGTGCGGCAGCAGCTTGTCTTACGGGCTGTAGAAAAGACTGAATTTCCTGCTCTACCTGCTCCCAGCCTTTAGTTTCATTTAGTGCCCCTAACGATGGAATGTGATGAAGAGCGTTCATGGAGTCGATAACACTGATTAGGTGGTTATACGCAGACACTACTTTGTCCAGATCTTTGGACAGCTTGTCTTTGGATTGCATACTCATCCGAATTTGTACTTTGGCTTCTTGCGTATGACTCCAATCCTTCCGAGGCACGTGTTCGGGAGCTTGCTGATACTGTGTTGTCCAATTCATCATTTTTTCCAAGGCTGCCGAGGCTTCCTTGAGCTGTTCGTGTTTCTGCCTGGTTTCTTCCCGTGCCTCTGCCAATGGGGCCACTATTTGTTTCAGGGTGAGCATTTCCTGGTATACTTGCCTCATTGTCATCTCCAACACATCACATTCCTTCCTGACCGCCAGTGGGACCTCATTCACTTGAGCAGGCCTACCCTGGAGCTGGAGCATCTCATTTTCTAGCCTTGATTTCTCCTTCTCTGCCGCTTTTAGCCGGTTCTGTAAAGAAATAATTTCTCTGCTCATCCTCGTGACATTTTCCTCTGTGGCTGCGGCAAAAGCGGTGCCTGCTGACGCTATCATAACTGGATTTGTCCTTGTGTCTGGGACTATGTCCTTTCCGGTGGCGACCGTAGAGATGGCGGGGTAGCCTGGCGCTAAGGATTTCCTTTTCTCTTGCCGTATCTTGAAAGAGAATTGGTCAAATGTCAATCTGGTCAAGTCGAAGACTTCTTCTTCTTGCTCCCCCGGAAAGTCATCGACATTGAGGGTACTTCCCGCGCCACCTGCAGGGATATCCAGGGGAGATAGGTCAATGTCATCTATTAGCTCGTCTTCTTCATCCTGCGTTTGACCCTTTTCTTTCTCCTTTTGCCGGCGCTCTGCTTCCGCCTTGTCATGTTCTTCTTTCTTCCGGCGTTCTGCCTCTGCCTCTGCTTCCTTTTCCTCTTTCCTCTTTCTCTCTGCCGCGGCGGCTTGTTCTGCCTTTTTCTGACGATCAACTTTGTCGAGTTCTTCTTTCAGTGCCTTTTCTGCCGCCGCCTGTGCCTCCTTTTCCTGTCTTTCCTTCTCCTCCTCCTTTTTCTTTTTCCGCTCTGTCCTGGCGTCTTTCTTACGTTTCTCTTCATCTTCCTTCTTCTTCTTCTCCTCTTCCAGTTTGGCTTGGGCTTCTGCTTCCTTTTGCTGATCTGTGGTGTCAGGCCCCGTACTGGTCTGTGTTTTCTTATCTTTGGAGGAAGAAGAGCCTCCTAAATTCTGGTGATCCTCTCCTTCTCGGTCAGAGTCGATCCCTGGAGCTAGATGCCTTTCTGCGTTGTACCAGTTTCTTTTTTCGTCCTCTGCCGGGCGCTCGACATGCTGATAACTCCATCTAAAATTGGCCCTTTTACAATGCTCATGAACTATCCTGACTGGGTCATAAGTTCGGCAATCTAGATTCCTGAAGTGATAACTTTTTATCTCTTCCCCTTCACGCGCTACTTCTCTGGAGTCTTTGACTGTATAGGCACCAATGGTGAGAGGTAGAGCGGGCCAAGGTTTCTTCTTCCCTTTGGAAAGGACGTTAGAGAAGCCCGAGGTCATCTGGAAACATACCTCCTGCATGAGCACCTTGTCGGTAATAAACTTAGGCAGAGCATGTGGTGCTTTAAACGAGCCAAATACTCGGATGATTATGAATTCAGCGAATGGGAACCAGTGTGCCACCTGAGCTAGTGTCTCCATTTCTCGCCAAGACATGTAGGGGGTGTCTTGACCGAATAGTTTCCCGTAGAGGGCGGGAATGAATATATGAGAGATTTGCTCGATGTCTGACTTGTACCTGGATTCCCAGAATACCTTGGTCTGCAAATGTATTGCCTGGGTCTGTTCGGAGTCCCAGTTATGCGGCCATCCTTCGACATGCAGCTGGGCACAGACAACATCTAGCAGATACGAAGCCATATAGAATTCTGATGGCGCTCCCTCATCTGGGGCTAAAGTTGAAGCCAAATTTGTGTGCATGGAGCTCATTAATATACCGGCCCAATTGAACCGAGTGCCATATACTGTTACGTGTTCCATGATGGTTGCCCATGTTCCGTTGAAGGTGGTGGCGTCCGAATGCCCGTAAATTCTACACAGCATGGCGGCCACTAACTTATACACCTTCCTCAGACTGGCCACCGGGTACTCCTGGTCCTTTTTGATTTTGAATTTATCTGGTTCTGCCCACCATTTTCTGATTGTATCAACCATCGGCACTTCATTTGCAGAAAACCATCTTGGGGTGAAGTTCGCCTCTGGTTTGGGGAACGAGTAGTAGACCTGTGCTTTTGAGCTCTCCAGTGTTGCGAAGGCTTTTCCTGCGCTATCTCGGATTGTGAAGTTCTTCGGATCCGTCTTCTGTATGATCCAGTCCAACATCTCTGGGCACGGAAAGATGGCGGGATGTGACCCTGCTAAGTGCAATTTGGACTTCTTGACTTTCAGGTATACTTTCCGGTCCGGGAGATCTTCTGGAAACTCATCCTCTGGCATGGCGAACTCGCGGTATACTTCATACCACCTAAGGCTGTCCTCCTTTGTGAAGGAGCAAAGGGTGTCTCTGTATATTGGTGGAGGAGAGGTCTGTATGTCTGTGTCTGACTCTTCCTCCACTACCTGCCTACTTCTCCTTCGGGATACCCGGGGTGCCATATTGCTAGAGTCGGAGAGGACCGGTACTGTGTCTGCTCTGAATTCACCTGCTGCATTCAAGACAAAATCCCAGGATAAGAAAGACATGATGATAATGGCTAAATAGAGTCTACACATACAAAGATTAATTTGACTGTTCTCTGGGAGTCGCTGGGTCGCTGATCCTTAAAAGGGACTCACATGCGACCTCGCGACCTTGCGACTAGGTCGCAAGGTCGCAGAGTCGCTGAGAAGGAGTTTTGCGACCCTGCGACCTTGCGACCTGGTCGCTAGGTCGCAGGTCGCACTTGCGCCTGTCGGAGGGTTTCGCGCGCGCGCGACTTTGCGGCCAATCTTTCCCTAACGGGAAAAGTATGCGGCTTGAAAGGGCCTAAACTGACCATAAGGCACAGCCATGAGGAAATAGGTAAGAGACGGGTGACCTTGGGGTTTGGGGAAACAAAACAACGGTGAAACTCCAAAGAAAACCCTACATCCTCTCCAGCAAATAAATAAGACCGTGGGGAGGCTCAATATTGGCAAGAAATGCTTAAGAGGGAAACATAGGGAGGAAAAGGCAACTTACCCGGAAGAAAACGCGCCAGTCGACCTGTCAGAGCAATTCCACGGTTTTCGCTGAGAGTCACATATGCGACCTAGCGACCCGACCTTATATAAAAAGGTCGCACGTGCGGATACTTAATGAGGTCGCAAGTTGTAAGTTTGCGACCTTGCGACCTTAAGGTCGCTGGGTCGCAAAGGTCGTTGAGTCGCTAATTTCTTTAAAACTTCATTTTGCGACTTTGCGACCTAGCGACCTTAAGGTCGCAAGGTCGCAAAGTCGCAAATTGATTGACTTCTGACTCTTGCGACCTGGCGACCTATGCAACCTTAGGGTCGCAGAGTCGCATAGGTCGCATGGGTCGCAAATAATGGATATGCGACTTAGCGACTTGCTTTTAAAACTTTACTTGGCTTTTCCCCTTCTTTAGTTTCAAAGGGGGCTCCAAAAATTTTGAAGTGTGTGTTATGATTTTATGTATTTTTGGAGGGTGTTGTAGGAGCTACAACAGACTGCGTGAGCAAGGTTGGGGCAATTCGAACTCATCCAGAGCCATTCTTCAGCAGGGATTGCGAAGTAGAGGCAGGCTATCAGGTGGCAGAGATTGGAGCATGTGTTTTGCTAGATCTAGCTTGATTAGTGTGTGGCAATTCGAGATTGTACTGAGAGCTTGTGAGGAGCTTTTTACAATGATTGTTACATGATCTCTATGACATATATAATATACAGATAGTTGGGGGTTTTCAGCTTTAAGCTTTCCCATAAATTACTGTGTTCATATGTGTGAATTTTTATGGTTTTAATGTGTGCATGCAATTGATTTTATTTCCGCACGTAATGATAAATGGTAGAAGAGATTCTGTATTGTGCATGAAGTCAAATAGTGTGTGATCAGGAGAATCTCAGTGAATAATATATCAGTTATTCAAATTTCTACAAAACTATCCATGAAGTTGAAGTGATTGAAAATAGTACATCCAATAGATGTTGCCCATGTGTTGTATTCCTTGCAGGCTTATTTTGATCTCCATGCAAACGGGGTTTCGGTTGGTGATCACCCCCTTAGCTAGGGGGTGCAGTCTCTCCTCCCTCCCCCCTTGGTTTGGGGTTAGTGCCCTTAAAAAAGTTGGGTCCACTTTTTGTTTGTTTTGTGCTTTTTTGAATAATGGTAATGTAATCTGAGTTAACGGAATACGATTTTGGATAATGCAAATACTTAAATATTGTATTGTGAACCATCAAGTTATTACCATGAAGAAGACAGAGGTGTGGCTCTACATTAGGTTGATTTTCTTGGTTAAGAGTTTCCACAGTAAATCTCTATGTTGTTTGTATGTGCCATTGTTATTTATTTATTCTTAAGAATCTATATGCACTGTGTCACTTACAAGTTTAAAACTTATAATAAACACCAACACCATAATGTGGAAAATAGAGATCTAATGTAATAGATAGTGACTTGTCTATGAAAGGATTAATTATTAATACAATATAGTATGTGGTGAACCCTAAAACAATAAATAACTACAAACCATGGGTAAAAATAGGGGGGTTTCACCCCACACACAAACTGGCTTGAACTTCCTTCCAAAGCACCGAAATGAATATGATTGGCCCATGCACATAAAATATGGTTTTACCTTTTCGTTCCCATTCATTGTGTTAAAACTCAAGTTACCATACTAAAATATCTTATAGTCATAGACCACAGTGAGGTGTTAAATTTTTGGTTAATGACGTCACTGATGACCTTCATCCAAACATATGTGGCTCCACTATAGCCACATACATTTCCATTGCATCCCATGCTTCATTATGCACCCACGCCAATAACAAAAAATCATTTTTAGCAAACTATTGGTAACACCCCCCACCTCGCAACAATTTGGGACTTTGGGGGGGGGGGGTGGTGTGGGTAGTGATGTGGGGGAGCCTGTAATAAATTTGGTTCATTGATTTGCACTGAGTGGTTTGGGCTTGGATCGCCACCATGCCTCCCTGCCTCACTTCAGCTTGAGGGGGGGGGGGGGGGCGACGGGGTCCATGCCATACATGCACTGTTAGATCTAGTGCTCCCATGGATTAATGGTGATCTAATACCGTGAATTGCACATGTTGATTTTCATTGAGTTTCTTAGTGTATTCCAATGTTTTAAAACTTATATTAAAGTGTCAATATATTTCAATATTAACTCCCCACCACATGCACTTTAAATTCATAACTTTTTGAACATGGCGAGGACGTACGTGGAACAAAGTTACAGCTGGAAGACCCGTGTACCCCTTGGCGGGCCAAAAAATTTCTCGCCCCCATCCCCCCTCCCCGCTCTGATATATATATATATATATATATATATATATATATATATATATATATATATATATATATATATATATATATATATATATATAAACAACAACAACAACAAAAATATATTGCTATGTATAATTAAAAAAACCTTTCTACCCCTAAATATTACGCAATATATTATTTTTCATTTTTTCTCCTTTTAAACCCCTCTATATGAATAGACATTGTTAGTGTCAGTCTAGTCATACTGCCATCAGTGATCAAAACCGCTCTTTTGCATTTGCATATTAGGTGTCTCATACCGAATAAATTTCACCATTCCGCTAGGTCATGGATTCATTGATGGTAGTAATTTTTTATCAGTTTTCCCTCATAAGGTACTTGCTGATTTTCCTTTCTATGGTCTTTATTCATTAGTTCACTTTCATATCAGTAGGTCATAGAATGGGTCTCATTAGTTTCTAGGGTCTCACCATGGTCAAATTAATGAGTTAAATGTCAATAATATCAGCAAGGTCATGAGGAAGTCAATAAATTTAAAGTCACTGCACCTGGAACATCAAAGAGACATTTTATTCGGCTTGATGTAATTTTCACCTCAAAACCATGTTTTGAGGTGAAAACATGATATTTTTTCTTTATTATTATCATTCATTATGTAATTTTATATCATCATATGTAATAAGTCACAATTCAGAAGCTGTTATCTCCACAAAGAGATGTCCCTGCCTTCAGAGAATTTTTTCGCAGCATATTCAGCGTCAAATCATCTTCCAAGTAGATCCATTAGAAAGAGCTCGGAAAGAGCTTTCCAACGGTGTACTACACTCTCAAAACTAACTTCTGGATTGAAATTTATGCTTAAGTGAAGTAAAAGTCCTTATATCCTCATATACCCCCTATTTCCCATTTTTCCCTTTAAACTTTGTATTATTAAAGTTTAATATTTCTTTAATAAAATCTTTTTCCCCCCCTTCCAAAATACATAATCGCATTATTAAAATCTTAAAAAATACTTATGCGATTAAACCACTTCCCCACCATTACCCCTAAAACTTTAATATAAAGTTTATACATATATAGTCCCCACCGTTATAAACCACTTCCCCTTTCCACAACCCCTTAAAATTTATAACAAAGTTTAAGTCTTATATTATAATATCCTGTCGTTCCAAAACCTTGCATCGCAATACGTAACCACTTCCCCCGCATGAACCTTTAAAACCTTATTATAAAGTCCCCCCTGATTGAAACCCGCCGATTGATAATCCCCGATCGCTCCTCAACCGTTGATCTGTCCCCGCCGATCCGACGAATCAAAATCATCGGGCCGTCAGCATCGGCTTTTCCCATATGTGTTGCACTCTGCTCCGATTTCCGATTGCGATTACCCTCGGGCCCACCATATAGTACTTCCACCCGCACATTATAAAGGGTCTTCCCCTTTGTAAATTTGAAATTTGTTATATTTCATTTTTTACAAAGGTTTTTCCCAAAATCGCATCGGCCCAATTTTGTTATGTGTTTCACCTCCTCCCCTCCGATATTGCGCTTGTGATTGATCCTGGTCCGACCATTTTAATCCTCCTCTCATCCATAATATAGCCCTTTGCCTTTGTTAAGTCTAATTTTTGTTTATTTCGTTTTATGCAAAAACATTACCCAATCACGTCGGAGGCATATATTATATGATACTTTGCTCCCAAAACTCCCGATTCCAATTCCGATTACCCTTATGACTTAAATCACATCGGAGTTTCCTGTCATTTCATTGTTATCTCCCCTTCCCCGGTCCTTCCGATTCCGATTGCGATGGCGCCGATTACAAACATATTATAATGTGTTTATTATATTATATCTCTCCGCCCCGTCCATTGCAATTGCGATTTTCAAATAATTTCTGCCTCCTTCCCTTCCCTTTTTCCCATTTAAAATTAAATGTTCCTTCCACTAAAGGCAAAGTTTCATTTCAAAGGTATGTTCATTAAAAAGTTGGTTTTATTCAAACGGAAAGCAAAGCGACAGTCAGTTGGCCAAAAGAGCTTAAATTAAAACGAAGATGTCTACAGCAGCAGAGAAAATAGGATCTGATTGCCTATTTTATTCTTCAACAACGAAAACTGTGAAATCTGCCAACAACCGAATGTAATATTGTTCCTTCTTTAGGGGCAGATCGTTAGAAATTTTTCTATGATTGTATTTCAGTTCTTCAGCTATTAAAACAGCTCCCTTTTCTATGGATCTATGTTCCCACATTTCAATGTATTTATTGTGATTGTAAATCATTTGTAACCAGTCTGAGTGAGAAAGGATCAAGTAGTAGGGGAATAGTGTGGAAGATGTTGAAAATGCAGCAAGATGATGGAGCTTAGTGAAATGAAGTCGCCTTCACTAAGTGGGCCCACAAGCTATTTTTGGCGCAAAGTCTATTTTTAGACATATGGAGCATGGTCTGGGAGTTGCAGGTTGCTATTATTGGATGATTGGTCGAGTTGGTAAAAATAGATGGACCTCTATTTTTAGACATTGGGGCGGTTTCTATTTTTAGACTGCCAAACAAAAATAGAACAGTCAAATATTATTTGCTCTTAATAATATTTGGACTAAAAACATTATCTTATTCTCTTGGCGCACTTCAGTTTGAGCTACGGATGTGGCCCATGCAGCTGACAAAGGAATTACGCTATTCCTAGGGGTTTGGTTGAGTTATTGCATGTTGACTTCCGTTAGACTCATGTGGCGGAGTTTTGGTGGAGTTGATTTAGGAGTTGATGGAGTTGTGTTCGGTTTAACTTAGTTGAACTAGTTGTGTTTAGTTTAACTGGCTAACACACTAGAGATGAGTGGTGTGAATTAAATATTATTTAATTCACTAATTATTAACTCATTATTCAACTAAAGAACACATCAGTTGACACCAGTGCATTTACAGTTCAGTGAAGACCAATGGAAGAGATAGGTGAAAGAGTCGGTTTGCTATTAGTTGCGACATGAGTTGTGCATGAGATTTGCACAAGCAGTGGAGGAGATTGCCCATGAGGATTGTGCAGATCAAGCCAGTGGGATTCGAACTTGGATCTCTCATCAAACCAACTTGGATTGCGCAGTAGAGGCAGGCAAATAGTGGAGGAGTTTTGAACCCGTGACTTGTTCAAAACTGAGCTAATTTGTGTGTAACTTTTATGAGATAGTACTGAGTACTTGTGAGGAGTATTGTGCTATGTACTGTTACATGTTCTCTTCCATCATAATATACAAAATAGCTGGGGGTTTTCAGCTATAGGCTTTCCCCATACATACTGCGTTATATGTGTGATGATTTGATGTTCTTATGATCGCATACCGCTTGTTTTATTTCCGCATGTGTGATGATTAATTTGTAGAAGAGGTTATGTGTTGCATATGAATTCGAATTAGTGTGTGACCAGGATAATCTCGGTGGATAAATCTTCATTATTCAGCAAATTTCTACATGGTATCAGAGCAAAGATTGATCATCACAGTGATTACAAATTTATTTCGGTAGACAGAGTCTGCATGCGGGCCAGCTAGCCTCTGGATCCATCCTTTCCTTTGAAAGGTGATATATCCAGTAAATGCCCCTGCAGCCGATCTCTGTGCTAGAAATAATTTGTTCTCACAGATCAGGAGCGGTTGAGTTTTAAGCTGGTGGAATTCGAATTTGCAGAAATTTGTCTTCTCGGTGTTGTAGCTGAAAATGTCTTTCAACGGATTGCGACTCGAATATGCTCTTGAAGGCAGTTCGAATTATGTTGCATGGAAGGACCGGATGGAGGTGGTGTTAGATGACAATGGGCTATTGGAGTTCATTGAGAAAGAAATTCCAAATCCTGCAGATGCTGCCCAAGTTGATGCTTGGCAAAAGAAGATGGCGAAATGTCAAAGGATTCTGTTGGAGGGCGTAAAGGATCACATTGTATCCAGCCTGCATGGAAAAGCTTCTCCATACTCGATGTGGAAAGCGCTGACAGATCTATTCCAAAGAAAGAGCGACCAGAGGAAGTTGGCGCTCAAGGATAGACTCAGGAACATTAAAATGGAGAAAGGCAACAGCATCACCAAATACCTCACGAAGTTCGTCCAATGCAGGGATGAGCTGGGAAGTGTTGGGGTGACTGTCAATGATGAAGACTTGGTGGACTTGGCTCTTCTTGGTCTTTCGAAGAGTTGGCATTCCTATCAAGACTCTGTCAATGGTCGGGAGAAATTTCCAGGATGGGAGTGACTGTGGTCGGATCTCATGCAAGAAGAGATAAGGCGGAGTACCAGGGACGGATCTTCATCAAAAGTATCTGATGAAGAAAACTGCACTTTGGCTGCCAAAGCAAAGAAGGGGAAGAGCAAGAAATCTTCTCAATCCGGTGCAAAAGGCAAGAAGCAGAAAGACATGTCCAAGGTGAAGTGCTTTCACTGTCACCAGCACAGACATTATGCCACGAATTGTCCGCAGAAGAAGAAAAACAAGAAGGCTAGCGGATCTGCAGCAGGAGAGGCATTGGCCTCGCAGTTCGAGATAGATTTTTCGCTGATCGCATGCTTGGTCTCAAGTGTGATGGGATCAGTATGGTTCTTGGACAGTGGTACATCTTTTCACATGACTGGAGATCGTGATTTGTTTTCAGATCTGGATGAAAAAGATCTTGGAGTGCACATCGAGATGGGCGATGATGGTAGATACAGTGCGACCGGTATCGGTACCATTTCCTTTGAGAGGGAGTCTGGTAAACCCTTCATATTGAAGGAAGTGATGCATGTTCCAGGATTGAAGAAGAATCTAATCTCTGTGGCGATGTTAGAAGACAAGGGGTACGATGTTGTCTTCAGCGAAGGAAAGGCTTTCCTGCGCAGTAAGACAAGCAGGGCCGAATGGGGGTTGAATCAAGAACCTGTATCAATTGCAAGTAGATGGATGCGCGCAATGGCATGCAAGGCGGGAGAAGTGGTGGCCGAGATGATGAGGAAATTTGTGGGCCCAGAGGGTGGGCCACCTTCCACATGGAGCTTGAAGATACGCGACGGTTTCTCTTGGGTTTCTAAAGGCTCTCTTGCGCGGTCGGATCGGTGCAAGGGATGTACCTTAGGAAGAGATTTGTGAAAGCCACCTTTCACGAGAAGGATAGTTGCGCCACGACGATCCTTGAGAGAGTTCACACAGAACAGTGTGGTCCTTTCTCAGTAGCTTCGACAGTAAAGCACAAGTACTACGTGATCTTTGTTGATGATTTCTCTCGAAAGTGTTGGATCTTCTTCATGCAGAAGAAGAGCGAGACATAATCTAAGTTCTGTGAGTTCAAAGCACTGGTCGAGAAGGAATCGGGGAAGAAGGTGAAGGCTCTGAGGAGCGACAATGGTGGTGAATTCATCTACGGCGAATTCAAGGACCTGCCGGCGCGAGGGTTCGAAAAGGCTCATAGCCCCCATAACCCGCAGCGAGAACGGGGGTTCTTTGGCGGGAAGAATAGAACGATCGTGGGTGCTGCACGGGCGATGTTGCATGATCAGGGCCTACCCCTTCACTTGTGGGCTGAGGCATGCAATACTGCAGTATATGTGTAGAACCGTTGTCCTCACAAGATACTTGGCATGAGTACACCCGAGGAGGCGTTTTCTAGCAGGAGGCCTGATATTTCCCACTTGAGGATCTTTGGTTCACCTGTGTACGTGCATGTCACAAAGGATGCCAGAAAGAAGTTGGAGCTGATCGCAGAGGTTGGGATTTTTGTGGGGTACACTGATACGCCCCACAACTATCGAGTGTATTTTCCAGACAGTCGCAAGACTGTTGTGCGACGGGATATCAAATTTCAGGAGGAGAAATCCATGCAGTGTTCGCTTAAGAGGGAGCCACACTTGCATGCGGAGGAGGAGCTGTTAGCTCCTAAGGATGAGTCTCAGGATGTGGATCAACCACAAGATGAGATTCAGGGAGTGGAAGAGACCACTCATGCAGTGCCAACCATCAGAGGGCGCAAGCGCACTACAGAAGCTGAGCGGCTGGCTTAAGATGCAGAGAAGGTTGTAGGACCACCTACAACACAGCGCAGACAGAGACAATCAACGAACCGGTACACTGGATACATGGCTCTTGTGAGAAAATGTGTCGTGACAGAGCCATCCTCTTTTGAGGAAGCTGTGGAGGATCCCGCATGGGTAGATGCCATGGTGGAGGAGTATGACTCGATCATCAGAAACAGTGCATGGGAGATTGTCCCAAGACCGGAGGGGAAATCAGTGGTGGGTTCGCGATGGATCTACAAAGTGAAGCAGGGGGCTGACGGGAGTGTGGAGAAGTACAAGGCAAGATTTGTTGCCTGTGGCGTCTCTCAGATCGAGGGGATCGACTATGAGGAGACCTTTGCACCTGTTGCAAGGTATTCCTCCATACGGACGATTCTTGCTCTCTCAGCGTAGATGGGGTGGCACATCCATTAGATGGATGTGAAGACTGCGTTCCTCAACGGAGTCATTGAGGAGGAGGTGTACATAGAGCAGCCCGAAGGTTTTGAGATCTTTAGCAGTGAGTCGCATGTGTGCCGACTCAAGAGAGCACTGTACGGGTTGAAATGACAATAACCATTGGCAGGCACACACGAGATGAACGGTTATTTCCACTTAGGACTTGGATTCTCCAAGATTGAGGCGGATCCCTAACTTTTGTACGGATTGTGGTGGAGGGGAAGTTGCTAATCATTGTATTGTATGTAGATGGTTTGCAGTTTTGACGGGTGATGGCTGTTGATACTTTCATGCAAGGAGGACCTTGCTAGAGTTTGAGATGAAGGACTTGGGAATCCTTCATTATTTCCTGGGATTGGAGATTTGGCAGTGCAGCAGAGGACTGTTTGTTTCTCAGGGCAAGTATGCTCGGGAGATTCAGGAGAGGTTCAACATGCAAGGCTGCAAGCCTGTTGACACTCCTCTTCCTGGTGGTTGGAGGAAGGAGGATACTACTTCAGCAGAGGTAGTGGATGCCGCTGTCTATCGATAGTTGGTGGGTTCGTTTATGTATCTGGTCAGTACACGACCCGATATATGCTATGCAGTTAACCATCTTTCGCAAGCTATGGTTAAACCTACCAAGCTCTTACGGAAAGCGATGACATGTATTGCGTTATCTTAGAGGCACATCGGGATATGGTTTGTGGTACAGACAGGAGGATGAGGTGAAGCTGTGTGGCTTCACGGATGCAGATTGGGCAGGGAGCCCAACGGACAGAAAGAGCACATCTAGAGGGATCTTCAGTATCGGGTCGACATCAGTTTCTTGGTACAGCAGGAAGCAGAGATCCATGGCACTCAGTTCGCGGAGCGAGTACATGGCAGCAAGCTTGGCTGCATGCGAGGCTATATGGATGAGAAAGATTCTGGTCGGGTTGTTCGGGTCACACTTGGAGCCTACTGTGATTTATTGTGATAACCAGAGCTGCATTAAGCTCTCAGCTAATCCAGTATTTCATGATAGATCCAAACACATCGACATCAGGTACCATCATATCAGAGACTGTGTTCAGCGGAGGATCATGTTACTATCATACATTCCCACGGAGGATCAGGATGCTGACATCTTGACGAAGGCGCTCACCAGGAGAAAATTCGAGTTCCACAGAGGCAGGATAGGGGTTGCAGATAATCCATATCTTGTTGAGAGGGAGTGTTGAAAATGCAACAAGATGATGGAGCTTAGTGAAATGAAGTCGCCTTCACTAAGAGGGCCCGCAGGCTATTTTTGGCGCAAAGTCTATTTTTAGACTGTATATTTTTAGACATATGGAGCATGGTCTAGGAGTTGCAGGTTGCTATTCTTGGATGATTGGTCGAGCTGGTAAAAATATATGGACCTCTATTTTTAGACATCAGGTGGTTTCTATTTTTAGACTGCCGAGCTAAAAATAGAACAATCAAATATTATTTACCCTTAATAATATTTGGACTATAAACTTTAGTTTATTCTCTTGAAGCACTTCAGTTGGATGCTTGGATGTGGCACATGCAACTGCCAGAAGGAAATACGCTTTCCGATGGGTTAGTTGAGCTAATGCATGATGGACTTCAGTTAGAACTCAAGAGATTGAGTTTGGTGGAGTTGATTGAGGAGTTGGTGGAGTTGTGTTTGGTTTAACTTAGTTGAACTAGTTTGTAAAAATAGATGGACCTCTATTTTTAGACATCAGGTGGTTTCTATTTTTAGACTGCCGAGCTAAAAATAGAACAGTCAAATATTATTTACCCTTAATAATATTTGGACTATAAACTTCAGTTTATTCTCTTGGAGCACTTCAATTGGATGCTTGGATGTGGCACATGCAACTGCCAGAAGGAAATATGCTTTTCCTATGGGTTAGTTGAGCTAATGCATGATGGAATTCAGTTAAAACTCAAGAGATTGAGTTTGGTGGAGTTGATTGAGGAGTTGGTGGAGTTGTGTTCAGTTTAACTTAGTTGAACTAGTTGTGTTTAGTTTAACTGGCTAACACACTAGAGATGAGTGGTGTGAATTAAATATTATTTAATTCACTAATTATTAACTCATTATTCAACTAAAGAACACATCAGTTAACTCATTGCATGGACAGTTCAGTGGAGACAGGTGTTAGAGGTAGATGAAAGGGTTGAGTTAGCTATCAGTTATGACATTAGTTGTGCATGAGATTTGCACAAGCTTTGGAGGAAATTGCCAATGAGAATTGCGCAGTTGGAGCTAGTGGGATTCGAACTTGGATCTCATCCAATATCCTTTTGGATTGCGCAGTAGAGGCAAGGCAAATAGTGGTTGAGTTTTGAACTTGTGACTTGTTCAAAACCAAGCTAGTTTGTGTGTAACTTTATGAGAAAGTACTGAGTACTTGTGAGGAGTATTGTACTGGTATTGTTACATGTTCTCTTCCATATAATATACAACAATAGCTGAGGGGTTTTCAGCTATAGTCTTTCCCCATTACATACTGTGTTACATGTGTGATGATTTGATGTTCTTATGATCGCATACCGCTTGTTTTATTTCCTCATGCGATGATCAAATTGTAGAAGAGATTATGTGTTGCATATGAATTCGAATTAGTGTGTGACCAGGATAATCTTGGTGGATAAATCTTCATTATTCAGCAAATTTCTACAGTCTTGTTCAGATATTGCAACCGTCTTGCCTTTTCTTTGGCCTTATCTTTGGTTTTGAATTTTTCTGGCTTCAACTCAAGATGAAGGTTCCAGCAATGGTCTTCATCGTGGCTTGTTTTGGAACAGTTCTTACAGAAGAATTTCCCTTTCTCTTTCCTAGAGTTTGCATTTCTTTTTCTCCCTTTGCCTATAAATTCACTATCCTCATTCCCATCAAAATATTGTTTACCTCTAGCCTCTAAATGCGTGGTTTGAACACAAACCTCGTCTAGACTTGTAGGATTGAACATAAGGATAGTATGTATAAGATAGTTGTGTAAATCACATATATATTTCAGCAAAGTTTCTTGGCTATGCAAATCAATTCCTAGTAAGAGTGCTCTTCTCCTAAAATCTTGGGTGTAATCTTATACATTTTTTCCCTTAAGTTGTCTAAAATTTTGCCAATTCATGATAGCCTTTTGTAAAGAGGAAGGAGCCATTAGAGCCTTGATGGAGAAGGTCTTGTATTGGGTTGTACTTCACTGTTTAAGGTGAAACAAAAGCCATTTTTAGCTATTTTCTATCTTATGAAGCTGAATTTACAGTTGGTTTTGCCTATTTAGGCATATTTTTCATTGTATAACCATTTTGAGAAAATTAATAGAGCAAGGACATTCCATTGGGGAGCCTTGGACCGGAAGATGTAGCCCAGGAGGGGTGAACTGCCTCAACAATTTGTTGTGTTATGTGATGGTGAATTTTACTTGCTGTGTATTTCTGCTATGATATGTTAAATAGTAAAATTTAATTAACAAATCCTCACACATAAAACTCAGAAACATTACCAAAACTACTTTGTTTAACCTGCAAGTCATGGAGAACACTTTGTACACTAAATTATATCAGGATGGATCCTTTGCATAGAATTACAAATACTTCCATTTCAGATCAAGGAAGCTCGAACTACATATCCTGGAAGGACAGGATGGAGGCAGTGCTTGAAGATAATGGCTTGAAGGAATTCATCGACAGTGATGTTCCTAAGCCCACTTCGACTGATGCTGCATTACTTGATGCCTGACAAAAGAAAGTAGCGAAGATGAGAATGATTCTATTGGAAGGTGTGAGAGACCATATTGTCTCAAGCCTTCATGGGAAAGCCACTCCATTTGCAATGTGGAAGGCTTTGACAGATCTTTTCCAAAGCAGCAATGACCATAGGAAGTTGGCGCTGAAAGATAAACTCAGAAAAATCAAAATGGAGAAGGGCGACAATATTCCAAAGTATCTCACGAAGTTTTTCCAATGTTGGGATGAGCTGGGGAGTGTGGGAATTACAGTTTTTTATGATGATTTGGTGAGCTTGGCTCTCCTTGGGCTTCCTAAGAGTTGGCACAGTTATCAAGACTCTGTCAACAAATGGGAAAAACTGCCGGATTGGGAATGGCTGTGGTCGGATTTAGTGCAGGAGGAGTTCAGGCAGAACACCAGAGATGGCTCTTCATCAAAGCATGATGATGAAGAGGATTGTGCTTTGGCTACCAAAGCAAGGAAATGGAAGGGAAAGAAATTCCACTCAAAATCCAAGGCTAAAGGTAAGAAGATGGATTTGTCCAAGGTGAAGTGTTTTCACTGTTACGAACATGGGAATCTCACCACTAACTGCCCACAGAAAAAGAAGAACAAGAAGGCTACTGGAGTTGCAGTTGGTGAGGCCCTTGCCTCACAATTTGAACTTGATTTCTTTTTTATCACATGCTTGGTTTCAAGTGCAATGGGATCAGTGTGGTATCTTGATAGTGGTGGTTCCTGCCACATGACGGGAGATAAGGAGCTCTTCAGTGACTTGGAGGAGAAAGATCTCCAAATGCATATTGTTACACAAAAATTTGTCACTGTCCCTATACTCCCCATTCCTTGATCCTGGAGGACCCATAAAGCAACCTTTGTGTACTTTCCAAGCATGGAATACATACCCCTAAACCACACTTTGTCTGCCAAATTATCTCCCTTTACAATGTTTCTGGAAGATTCATATAAAAACCTGGTTTTCAAGGTCGACGCTTTCTCTCATTGTATGACCTATGCTGATAACAGAGATTTACACTGAGGCACATGCTGATCGACGCTCTGTCTTAATTTCGGGCCTGATTTGATCCTCTTTTGGAAAGTTTTTTAAAATAGAACGAAGCTTCCACGACTAGAAGCTTCGCAAGGCAGCGAGCTGGAAGTTTGTTTTGAGGATATGGTCGAGGAATTCCCCTTTGGGCTTCTTGTTCCCAAGAAATAGGAACTACTCCAAAGGATAAGCTCTTTTCACATCATTTGAGGGCCCATAACCTCCTCCTCCATTGTTATATAAGGAGACCTCCTTCAGCTCTACAGCCTGAGTGATGATAGAAAGGAGAAGCCATTATATCTTCGGAAGAATAATGCAGAGTGTGATTATTTTTGTGTGTTGGGAACATAGTGAGATCTTGGACCTTTGTGTATGAGGGTGTTGCAAACGTGCTTGGATATAGACCTACCGAAGGAGAGCCTCAACATCAAGGCTTGGTTGTAGACTCCCCTTGTATTTATCATAATAAAATGCAACTTATGTTTATCTTCCACTCTTGTTTACATTTATAAAGATATTTATAACATTCCTTGATCAGTTATATAGGTTGTAACTTTTTTATGTCTATCATGGTTTTATGCTTGTCGTGGTGTCTTGACTATCTGTACAGGTAATCAAACGTTGGCAGTAGCGTGTATCGAGCTTAAGAAGAGCGACAGATCAAGAAGCTTTGACAAAAGATGACAACATAACATCAGAACGAGGTAGGACATATTCCTTGCTCTGAATTTCATTTAAAATCTAGGAAGGTAGATGTTAGTATGTTCCTGTAGTTGCTAGACCTACCCCAGGGCTAGAGGGACCGCCTCTGTCCGCAGAGGAGATTTACTTGGAAAAAAAATTGGTGACTCCGCTAGGGAGTTTCCTTTGAGTTTGTCACACTTTGAGGTCTTTTTCATTCGATGAGTTTAGTCGAATGACCATTTCCCTATTTGTTCCTATGTTTTTCATCAATTATGATATTTAAGTTTTTGCTTGAAGTGATGAGTTTGGTCTTGGTTAGGAGAAATTATTTGTTTTTTCTTTTTCAGGCATTGGCGCTTTTATTTGTCTGACAGTCGTGCCGATTAGCGTTAGTTTTCAGTTAGAAATCCATGCCAATGGGCCGTTGGCACTAGTTTCAGCCCCTAAAGTTGTGCCAGTTGGTGCCAGTTTCAACCAAAAAATCCGTGCCAATTCCAGGATGTGTGAAAAATTAAGGGTTTTTCCCTAAGTCCTTCACCAGTGTGTTTTGCCCTTCCAATATTTTTCTCTATATGATTTACATGTTCTCCCCTTTACTCAAGTGGGTTTGATTGTCTTGTTGGTTTTGTTTGTTGGTTTTTTTTCCTGTTCGGGCGTGCATCCTTACATTCTAGTTTTTTCTAAGATCGTGCATCAATTGCCTGGTTGCATGCTTCGTGGGACCTCGCCCTGCTGATTGAGTCAGTCTCCTTGCTTGGTGAGCCATCTCTAGTTGATTTCCTTTTGCTTTTTGGTTGATTGAGTGTTCAAGTTTCAAGTGTCTTTCTGAGTTCATTTGGTCTTCTTGTTCACTTGTGAGCATAGATTACATTGCTCGTTGCTCAACTGAAAAGTCTTCTGTCTATTATTGCTTCATGTGAAGGGTAATGTATGCCTTGTTTTGAGCCCACACTTTGGAATTCCTATTTTTCTTGAACTCATATGTCTTGTAGCCTTTTGAGGAATTTCGTTACAAAGTGTTTAAAACAATGATTGCATTCTTAGTGTTTGTTTGCATCCCTTTTGCATTCATCCTTCCATTAAGGAAATTTGCGTTCATTTATTTTTCGTCTCAAAGTTTGCTTTTTGTTAAAATTCATTAGATCACATTGCATTGAAAAGTATTTTTTGAG
The DNA here is from genome assembly GCA_034641835.2 of Pinus albicaulis. Lineage (NCBI taxonomy): Eukaryota > Viridiplantae > Streptophyta > Pinopsida > Pinales > Pinaceae > Pinus > Pinus albicaulis. The sequence continues at coordinate 385,131,031 of CM076569.1, read as the reverse complement.
ATCCATCATTGAACTTAGATTACATTGTTTAATGATTGAAAGCTAAAAATTGCATTGAGTGCATTCTCTTTCATTAAAAGCATGCGTTAAGTAGATTCTCATTTCATCGAAAAATGCATTGAGTGCATTCTTATTCTTTCAAAAGAAAAAGGAAATTGTGCATAGATTACAATTGCATAGTTTTCAAAAAAGAGGATTTTGCATAGATTACATTGCATAATTCGCATCGTTGAATGTTTTAGATTACTTTTGAATAGTGAAAGTCATCTAGTTTGGAAAAATTTTCGTTTGGAGTATTACTATTTCTTGCATCATTGTTTGAGACTCTTCCCTTAACTAGATAGCATTCATCGAATTGAAAGATTTCTTTTCTCACATTTGGCCCAATTTTCGACAGCCAAAATGTCTCTCTTGCGACACACAGGTGTCCCAAGAGCGACACTTTGAGGCGGGGAAAAATACGGTTAGCCTTAGAGTCGCAATTCCGACACTTCAATAAAGTGTCGGAAGAGTGACACATTTTTGACATTTCCAGATGTCTGTCGCTCTTCTGATGTTAGCCAGACCATCACTATTGCGACGTTAGCAAAAGCGTCGCTCTAGATACATTCCATAATCGTTTCTCTACGGACATTCCAAAATGTCTCTCTAACGGCGTTCCATAACCGTCGCTCTTTCGACGAACCATAGCGTCGCTCTTCTGACATTATAAAATGAGAAAAATATGTTGCAAGACCAACGACAGTGAAGCGTATTGAAACGTCAGAATACCAACGGGGTGAAATGTAGTGAAACATTGGAAGACCGACGGTTGCAAAATATTTTTTAAAATAACTAGCTGTTGGAAGACCGACGGTTGCAAAATATTTTTTAAAATAGCTAGCCGTTGGAATACCAACGGAACAAAATATTTTTTTTTTAAATAGCCGTCAGAATACCGACGACAACAAAAAATTATTTTAAAAAAAAAAAATTCCCGACCATACGATAATTAAATACATTATATAATTACAACTTGGAAAAAGAACACAGTAGAACCTGGTATAAATGGCTCAACTAGGCATTCTTCAAAATAAGCTCAGTCTCCGAGTATTATCAGTAGTGAATGCTGCAAGAGAGAGATCCCATCAACGTTATATCTTTATGTGAAGTAGCAGTCATACAGTGTCTCGATTAAACTCAACACTCCTTGAAAATGTGTAACTTGTGGACTGATAAATACGCACAGGAATGGGTGTCTTGGTCTCTACATCTAACTCAACCAAGCAAGCACTTTAAACTCAGTCCCTTATGAAATGCGTTCAACCAGCAATGTACAGGAAAAAGTGTGCTCCCCAAATAGTAGCAAACTCGGCCATACCATAATCATAATCACTCACAATTTGGGGAACGAAGAACATACATGTAAAAAAAATGTGACCAATTTGGTATTCCACTTGTTAAATTAAATTTACGTTTAGCTTTAAACATGACAATTTTAAGTATCCTACATTGCTGCTGAGGTGTAGAATTTGACAAACAATCATCATGTGTTGTCACAGGTTTGTAAATTTTGTGGTCCACTAGAACATGTAGGACATCATGTGGCAAGACACCATGGGAAAGGACATCATGCCAGACATTGTGTATATGAATCAATTGTTAAGCAGAAGGACAGAGTGAACAATAATTCCAATCCTCAAATATTTGATGGTGAGAAGATTTCAAGTAGTTTGTTTGAGGTAAATGGTGGAAAGGACAATCAATCTGTTGAAAACCATGCAACATGTCTTGATGAGGCGGCAAAGGTCTTACGAAATTTTTTGATAGAGGTAGGAGAGCTTAAGGAAAACAATGAAGTTCAGGTTGACGATTTGTGAAAAAATTTACTGTGTCAGTCATTTACTAGAGAGAGCATTAAGGCATTCCCGAAAAATGTCCTTCACGCTCTTGTCTTACTTCTGAGAAATGAAGAAGCACAGTTAGCACTGGGAAGGAGGGAAATTTTTAGACTTTGTACCAAATGGTATTGCAAATACAAGCGCTTCGGGTGCTTGCTGGAAGAGTATCAGATTCGCTTTTTTGTTGAAAAGTTCATAGGTATTGATACTAGTGTACTTGATCAATATCTCACAGGCCAAAGTAAATCAGAAGCTAGAAAATATTTTTGTGCAATTGGTCCATCTTTTGGAGGCCAGTATGCTGATAACCACGCCAATTCTCATTTGGTACCTAAAACGAGCCCTAAACTTAAAGTTGCTGGCATTGCAAAATCATTGAACATTGCTGGACAACGTGAAGGTCCATGTTACAGGAATAAGCCTTGTAAAGAGTGTAGGAACTATATAACAATTAAATATGCATTGAATTATTTTGTTTGCAATGAGTTAGGAAATAAAAAAGGGCTTGAAAGACAAGTTGCTACCAACATTGACTCTCCTAAGATGGGAGAGTGTCTTATACCTCATTCAAGTACGATGGTAGCAGAAAAGCAGAATGCTGAATTATTTTTTTGGACTCCTGATATGGAAAGAGTATCTGAAGAGAAATTTCTTTCCAACATAAGTGAAAGGAGGCATTCTTGTGGAAATATTTACAATGAAGTAGATAGAAAATACAAGGATCTTTCAAATCATGAATCAGTGGGTATACTTGATCAAATAGTTACAGAAACAACAATTACTCCTCAGTATGTAAACAATGGTGATGTGGTTGACCTAAAACTTAGTGTTGATATTGGAGATTGTGAACAAGGTAGGGGTAATTGCTTGGACAATGAATGTCTCGGTGACATTAAGGATAACAACAGTGTAAAACACAGGGTGACAGTGGCAACTGGCCCTTGTAATTGCAAATCTTGTTCTTTAAATATGAATTTTTGTCCAGGTTGCATGTGCTATATCTATAATTTATCTATTCAGCCAAATGAAAAATGGAACTATATAAAGTGTTCCTGTTATCATATTTTCCATTTAGAATGCACCATTAAATAAAAAATTGGATGAGTTGTAAAGGAGCGAAACATTGATTGTGAATTTTTGTGCCCTGTTTGTTCCATAAAGTGTGATCTATTTCCTTGTTGGAAGGAAAGACTGGAAAATGAATCTGACACAGAATCCAGAGATACCTTGCAGAAACATATCAAATCTGCAATCATTGTCATGGATGGCGCGGAGAGAAAAAGGTTAAAGGCCTTGCATTGCAAGGTTTTAAATGCACATGAATCAGTAGAGCATAGCACATGCTCTGATTTGCGGCAACTGTTGGTTTCTATGTTAGAAGATAAGATGACATAGAAGATGTCAAAGAGTATTAATGGTAACTTATTCTCATTAGTTAATCTATATTTTTTGTATGTTGTTTTCTATGATGGGGTCCATAAGCATAAGTTCAATTGTAGTCAGTTTGTTTTACTTAATAGGTCAAATTTACAAACTTGAGTCTTTCTAGATGAATATTAGAAGTGATGCTCAAAATATGTATTAATTGAAATGTTCTTTGGTGATTCAGGCTTCTTAGAAAAAGAGTTACAGATTAAGGAAATTGAGTTGGTTGAGGGACAATAGTTTGTTAAAGTCAGTCAGGAGGTTGTAGACAGATATTTAGAAATCTACAAAATGGCTCAATATTTCGTGGCTACTCAGAAAGAACTTCTCGCTCAAGCTCAGGAAAATGTGAAAAGGGCAGAAGCAAAGATGCAATTGGCATATAAAGAAAGTAAATGCTCTGCCAAAGTTGCACGAAAAACTATAAATAGGCTGGAACTTCTTAAATGGCACTATAAACCACAAACAGTGTTAGTCATCAGTATTTTTTACATGTTGTTGATGACTAGGTTCCTTAGCTGAGTTTTATAGAAGCTAATCTCAATCTGTCAATTTGTCATCTAGAAAACACCCCAAACAAAATTTTGTCCTCCTACCCCTCCCTATCAGTCTATGATGAGAACAGTCTTCAGTTTTCAAGTCCTATCTCATTTTAGCAAAGTCTCCCTATCTATAGCTGTCATAGGTTTTGTCTCTCTGATATCAAAATTCCATGTTTTCATAAATCTCATTATCCAGCATTTGACAAAACACCTACCCTTCTCTCACTGATCATTGGATCATATGATGACCTGATCATGTCTAAGGAAATATTCAAAATCTGTGACAAATTGTCTTTAAGTTTAGATGGTGGTGTTTAGGGAAATTTTCCTTGACTAAGTTATCATAAGCCAAAAGCCCGCGTCTAGTATTAGCCAGCCATGGAATGTTTCCTATTCTGCAAAACAAGCCTTTGTCTATCCATAGGTTGCACACCACTAAGAGGTCACTTTGTCTCATTTCAGAAGAGTTCAACAAAGATTCAAATCAGGAAAAGAGAAGGATTTTACATATCTGAAGAAAGATGAGCAGATCAAGCATGATCCCCATGAAACACCAAAGAAGCCCTCCAAAGTTCAAAAACATCTATTTTTACATCTCTGCAGGGGTGTAATTGAGTGATGATCAGTGTGAAAATGGGAGCAAAGGAGCAAACTTAACAAGTTTTTCATACTGAGATAGTTTTCCATCAAGAAACAGATGGAGAGTAGAAAGTAAAGAACAACAAGTGTACATGATTTAAATCCAAAGGGTGCCTGAAGACAATAATAATTCATCAGGACGAATAAATACAAAAGACTAAGGGATGCTCAACACTCCATGATTAACTTCAAAGGTAGCGCTGCCCAAGTTCTCTGAAGGGTGACCTAGCCTTACAAGTTTCTCTATTTCAAGAAGAAGGACAATATTTGACAAGAAGAGATCCAAAGCAAGTTAGGCAACCAGGATGAAAGGATAAGAAGGACAACTTCTTCTTATACCTTATCATGAACTAAACTTTGAAAGGCTGTCACAAACAAGTTCACTGCCCTTGAAAACACAGTCAAGGGAAAGAGTTAGTTCAAAGGTGTCTAATAGTGAGCACTCTCCATATACCAATCACATTGTTTACTCCCTAAAAATTTCACAGTGATATGGTACAAAGCAAAGACATATATTACAGAGCAAGGCACAGTGTTGAGATGGATGAAGTTTCTATGTTTGATAAGACCTCCTTCATGATAAGCAAAGGGTTAGAAATACATTGATAGGACCTCCTTCATGATAAGCAGAGGGTTAGAAACACATTGATAGGACCTCATTCATGATAAGCAGAGGGTCAACAATGTTTTTTAAGTAACCTTAGTGGCTGCTTTGTGCTACCTCCTCCAAAAAGATAAACAGAGGATACATCACCAAGGTTTAATATTATGTTTGAGAAAGGTTTCTATTAGTAAGAAAAGTTGATAAACAGTGGTAAGATGAATGAAATTTCATAGTTTGAAGACCTCTTTCACATCATAAGCAAAATATTGACATGATGGTGCTAGAAGGCCTCTTTTCTTATGTTTGTAAAAGCCTCCTTCAAAGGATAAATCTGAGGCTAGAGTTTTGATTAAAGCAGCCTCATCTAAATGGTAAAGGTGGTAGACCAAGCTCTATTTAAAGTAACTTCTGCAAACTGATATAAAGAGACATTCACACAGAGGGTTTATGTGAAAAGGGCATCTTTCATTTTGACAGATCCATTATGGTTTATCAAAATTACTCCCTCCAAATGATGAGTAAAGGGTAAGCGCCAAGAGTTACTTTTTTAGCTCATTTAAAAGACAGAGGGCACATTATTAAGATAGATGACGTTTCACAGTTTGAAGTCCTCCCTCATCATAAGTAGAGGGTCAACAATGTTTTTAAATAAATTTAGTTGTTGCTTTTCACTACCTCCTCTGAAGGATAGACAAAGAACACTTTTCATAAACAAATCACATAGTTCTTATCTAGAGTTTCAAAGTAATATAGTGCTAAGGAAGACATGTATTGCATGGTAAAGTTTTATAAAGAAAAAAGGGACAGTTTGTTTGAAGGTCTTCAAGGGTAACAAATGGACAAAAACACAGCTTACCCCTAAATGATTTATTCAAAGCAATAGAGAAAACACATATGAAAAGACCTCTTTCACATCATAGACAGAGGATTTACATTATGGTGTTGAGAGGCTGCATGTAGTGGTGTTTATGGTGACCTCCTTTGTAAACAAGCAGAGGGTCAAATCATGGTTTGATGACCTCCTTCACAAAAAAGCAGAGGGTCAAGCCTCCAACTGATTAACACTATGAATCAGCTCATTCAAAAGGAGAAATAGGTGATGAAACCATGTTCACATTCGGTCAAAAGGTGCCTCCATCAAATGATAAGAGCAAGTTTCAAACATTGAGAAACAACCTTTTTCAAATAAAAGACAGAGCTTTAAAAAGGGTTATTTTCTTTTTATTGAAGGGAGGGAACATTGCTTCAAAGACCTCATGAGGTATAAAAGGCCTCGAGAAAACATATCAGTTACCATTGTGCAAACACTTCACTGAGAAAAAACAAGTTTTAACGACAATTTCAGCCTTTTTATGCACGTGGCGCGTCTGTGCATTCACGCAGCGCACCTGTAGGTTTCCACAGAAGACTTTTCTGAATGGCGTGATGCACCTGTTGATTTATGTGGCGCGCCTGTGCAGCACCCGGTGCCCAGGCTTGCATGTGATGCGCTGCCTTCGGTAGCCCTGCCCAGCCCAGTGCCCGGGCACTTGACCTTGCACGCGACGTGTTTCGATCCACCAAGAATTTGTCTCTTGCCTTCTCCCTTGCACCTTCGTGCCCTTGCCCTGGAAACGTTCCACCCTTACCCTTGCACCTTCTATCTTTACACGACCCATTGTTGCCATTGCCCGGGCCACTTCTGAACGGCCCACCGCTCGGGCCATCTCTACTACCTTTGGCAGCCTTGCCCGACCCAGTGCCCAACTTACTCCCCTTCTGACCTCTACTCCAAAAATTTTCCATCCTCTTTGCATTTTGCCTCCATACCTTTTCTTCACGACCCATCATTGACCTGGCCGAGCCACTGCTGAACAGCCCATCGCCTGGGCCACTGTCAAACAGAGTTGCAGCAACCCTCAAAATTGCCAAAAAAATGAAATTTGCACAGAGGGGTCATCTCAATAACATCAAAGGCATGATCAATAGGTATTTGTGGTTTTTCCTTGCCTATATTTTTGATTTAAGGAGATGTTAAAATCAAGTTTGTGAAAGGAGAAACACATTTTTACAAAGAAGAAAAACAATTGTGTGCTAGAGGGAAAACAAACCTTTTCCTCAAGGTCAAAAAATTTGTGTGCCAGCCTTAAGAAAAACACATTTTGCTCTCAAAACTATCTGATTTACTAAGAGACAAAGGGACAGTGATTAAAGGGAAAGGGCTTATTGTCAGTTTAAAGGGGGCTTGTTTTTGTGAGTAGTTAAAGGATAAACACACTTTTCAAGGAGAAAAAAGAGTTTTAGTGCCAAAAATAAAGGAGACCTGTTTTCAAAAATATAGATCATATTGAAGGCATTTTTTGCTCAGAACACAGTCCTTAAAAAGTAAATTTGTTTTCATTTAACAAGAACTTGTTTGCCAACCAAGGAAGAAAAACAGTGCTCAAAGAAGGGATCTATTTTTTAGTGCATTTGAAGGTCTTGTTTTTATAAGACAAGGGAAAGGAAATCTAAGCAAACATGCCTCCAAGGAAAGCCAACAAAGGAGGGTATCACAACACATTTGAACCTATAACTGTGAAAGAGATAAATGATTCCCCTTTAGTCCTTTTCAATTTTCATGAGGTAGGATGCCTTGACTTTTGCCAAAAGGTCCAAGAAGTAAAAAATCACGCTCCCTTGACACATTTGTTTGCCTTGAGACTGCAAGAAGGGCCAGTTCACATAGCAGGCCTTGATTTTGTTCTTACTCCTAAATCGGTGTCAAAGGCCACCGAGATCCCCTATCTTGGTGAGAAATGGTTCAAGCAAGCCTATTTGGACCTAGACCACTACAAGCCATTTTTGAAACCAGCTTACCAAAATGAATGCAAGGCCATCTTCGCCTTTTCTCATCTATTAAACAGTTATGCGCCTCTCATGAAGGTAATTATGAAATACTTTACATGTGAAGGGAGATACTCTAGAATTTATTCATATCATGTCCGACTGTTGATGCACTTCACCAGGACCCAAATTTTGAATCTCCCTTTCTTCCTCTGCAGAAGCATTGAAAAAATGGCCTTATCTGTCCAAAAGAAGCCCTCTGCTCAACAAAAATCTAGTTTGTTTCATCATTCCCTTATCAAGGTCATCATCCTCCATCAACTTGAGAAAAAAGGAGTTTCTTGGGAATCCTTCATCTCCCATCAAGATTTTACTATGGCCTCTTCATCTCATGGCCCATCTCATGTGCCTTCCTCACCATCCACTCACCATGTCTCTCCTCTTCTAGTCAATCTACCCCTCAAAGGAAAAAATCCCCTATGATTGAGAGTGAAAGAGAAAAGTCTAATCGAAGCAGTAATGATGAGGAAACAAGTGACAAACAACATGGCAGTGACCATTAGCATGGGGAAAGCCCACATACTACTAGTGATGATGGTACTCAAGAGGAACATAGTGGCAACCAACACAATAGCGAGCATGAGGGTGATGAGGAACATAACAGTCCTCAAGGAAACAATGAAGGGGAGGAACATAACAATGATGGAGGAAGCAGTAGTGGTAGAGAGCATAAAAACCCTCAGCATGAGAAAAGTAATGAAGATCATAGTGGTAGTCAGCATAGCAGTCAGGAAGAAAGCAGTAATAGGGATGAACAAGACAGTCCTCAACAAAGCAATCATAGTGGTAATCAACTAGAAAATGAGGAAGAAGGAAGTGATGGTGCTCATGAGGAACATAACAGTCCTCAAGGAGATACTAATGAGGAACATAACAGTTCTCAAAGAGACACTAATGATGAGGAACATAACAGCCCTCAAGCAAGCAATAATGATGGCAAGCAAACACACAATAGTGAGCATTTCGAGGGGGACAACATGAAGAAAAAAGAGCAAAACAGTCCTAAGGGAAGCCAAGACCAAATCAAGGACAATGAAACAAGTAATGATGGATCTAAAGAAGGTAGTGAAAACAGGGAACATGAAGAGAATTCTCCAAAGAATGTGCTAGCTGCCTCTCCTAGGCAAGGGGCCATGACTTCTTCTCCAAAGATAACAAAGCCTAAAACTTCAAGAAAGAACACTGTTCAAGCCGTAACTCCCAATGTTATTAGAGCACTCCAGAGTAGAGGCAAGTTTCCCAAGCAGCCTATCATTGAAGTGCCAAAGAAGACAAGGGTAAAGAATCCCACTCAAAGAAAAGGTAAAAAAAAAATGGAGCAGCAAGAGAGAAGCCATGAGCAAGAAAGAGAGTTTGACATTATCCAAGTGGATAGTGATGCCGAAGATGACCAAATCAGAATCCTAAAATCTATTTTGCAAAATATAGAATCTCAAATTGGGGATTTAGAAGCTGACTTAGAGAGGTCTAATGACCTCATTCACTTCATACAGCTACAAAATAGACAAATGAGCGGGCAAATGGAAATCTATGAGGCCCGCGCCCTCAAGTACCGAAGGGAAGCACAAAAGGTCCAAGTGAAACTTGAGGAATACATGGGAGAGTTTGATGATGTGGAGGAAGAAGAAGATCCAGTAACGAAAAGGCCTAGGACCATGGGTCTTAGGAAAGCCTTGGAGAAGCAAAGGGAAGAAGAATCAGCCCTTGCTCAACAATACCCTCTCACATAGCTGCTTGCCGAAGAGATAGAGAATGATAAAGAGTCTTGGCTTGAAAGAGAAGTCAAACACTTGGAAAACAAATTAGACCATGCAAACAAAGATTTGGGTTTGCAAAGGAAAATGATCGGGCATTACAAAAAGTTAAATCAATTTGCCCGAAGAAAACTGAAGATTGCCCAAGAAAAGCTCAAAACTGCCCAAAGAGGGCGCCCGGTGAGAAAGGGAGGAAAAGACACATCTAGGCTTGGAATTTTGGCTCAAGCTTCCAGGAATGTTTCTAAAAACCCTTAAGGGGTTTGCTCACCAAAATTGAGCAATTTTTGACATGATCTTGTTTTTTGGGATTTTTGGGCCTAATTGCACAAATTCATGGGTGCCTCCATTTTTGTTTGGAGCATCCTCAGATGATGAGAGTGGTATCATTGGATGCTTTAAATTGGAGGGAATATACTCAAAAAAATTTAGATCAAAAGAATGTTTTTTGATCCTTCAAAGTGGCAAAAAACAATCATTTTTCAACATTCTGCCTCACATATCAACAAGTGCTACTTTCTTGGTTTTTTTTTACTCAGTTCACTTTTTTATAGACTTTCTAGCATCATTTTTGGAAAAATCAAGTAGTTATAGAAATTAGACATCCAGGGATTTCCAACGAGTCATCACAAGCCTCGTTTCGACATCAGGAAGTCCCTCAAAAGTCCTCTGAAAGACAGGAAATTTTCTGCTGCTCTGCTCCTGTAGCATTTTGGCTAAAAAGACAGTTTTCTGAAGATGCTCATCCAAATGTGTGTCAAGCCATATTTAGCTCTCATCAGTCATGTAAATTCAATTTTATTTCCATTTTTATCATTTTAAGATATTTTTAGAGGATATTTTATGCCTTGGACCTTGTAAGGCCTCAAGGACAATTTTGGATATTTTTTTTTGGCCAATGGCCTTCTAGTTTCCCTAGTTGGGTTTCCTCCTCTTTGGCCTATATAATCCAAGAGGATTCATTGTAATATGGGGCAGAAATTGATGTTATAGAGAGCAATACAATAGCACTATGAGCTTTGAAGAAATACTTGTCTTGTGAAGTGGATTATCTCTTGCTTGACTTGGATGGTGGAGAAGGATTGTATGTAGGATTCCATGGCTTGGTGAATGGTATTGTGTTTCTTATTTGCTATGTTTTCTTATTTTCTCACATATTTTTTCATGCTTCTTGCTTGTTGTAGTTCAGTAAAGATAGTTTTGAGATATGCCCATGGAGGCACCTCAAATTTCCTGATTCATTGCGGCTTCTATGTTTTCATCTTTCTTTGTCATATCAAAGAATTCTTAATTGCTCTTTGGTCACTAAGAACTTGTTGCTTGTTTCATTAATGGTTATTATGCATGCTGTCTAGTATGATTCATGGTACGCCCTGCTTACTCATTGCTAATAAAAACTCCATCTTTGAAAACTCTCTCTGAATTATTGATTGTTTTAGTTAAACCAAAGAGGTCTTGTTTAGATCTTTCCCTTTGCCTAGGCTTTGCAGTCTTATTTCAAAGTTCTCAATAACTCAAAATATGATGTTTAGGAGTTCCCTCTTCATAGATTGAGTTGTTTGTTTCTCTTTCTTTTTTTTCCCAAAAGTCTGAAGGTGATTTTCCCAAAGTTAGATGGTATTATACTTCTATGTATCATTGGATTGTTTATTTTCTGCATTTATTAGTTTGAGTTTCATTCATAGAGATCAATGGTTAGCCCTAACTCATGAATGCTTGCTATTTTAATTATTTATGCTTAAAATCTCTTTGTATTTCACAAACTTAATGTTCATCTCATTTCACTTTCATCCAAAGAATCCATTTATCTCAAACAAATCGGCCCTGCAGTCATACGTTGTCCATAATTAAGACAATCTCGACCTTATTTGACCCCATAGCCCAATTGATTTGACGAACTCCATATCTATTTATCCTTTCGATCAGTTCCCATCGAAACCCCAAAACACACTTCACAACTAGCCTAAAATCAAATATACAAAAGCAAACAAGTTTACATCCTTTGCATAATAGAGAGATCCCTCTCTGAGTCCAGGAAGGCTAGGTCCTAGGGCTCCAAAGCTTGGTCTAATGTTACCCTGTCATTTGGCTTGTCAATCTGCCAAATCACGGGACACTAACATAATGGTGATCACGGTGGGACTCTGAGTTAGTGACAATCTAAGTATACCTTAGGACTTCAGAATCCCTCAAATTAAACAATATCCAGTGATTTTCAGCCAGCTCATCACCACACTAACATAATGGCGATCACGGTGGGACTCTGAGTGATAAACAAACTTAGACTTCCCTAAACCTTCAGAGACCTTTAAGAATACTATCTTGTGGACTTATCCCACCGCTCACTAACATAATGGCGATCACGGTGGGACCTACTGAGTACATAATAGTCTAGCAAACTCTTGTAGACTCATTAGTCCTTTAGAATTAAAATCAGACAGACAGCCTATAAATTCATTTAGAGTAAACTCTTTTTGCTTCGCCACCTTAGCTAAGTGATGAACCAAGTTTAGGACACTCTTAAAATCTAGGCTGCATGTAGGAAACTCAAAAAACCCCAAAAAAATCCCTAGATTGGCTTTTTATCAGTTATTGGTGGTGGACCATAAATATATATCTCTAAAAACAAAAAACATCCACCTAGCGACTCCACTAGCCTCCAATAGGCCTAATACTCCAACTAAAAAACCAAAATTTTCATAAACATACTATCCTATTGACTTACTTTTCCAAAAAAAAAAAAAAAACACAAATATCTTGATGCAGCCTCTGAAATCAGTGACAAACTAAGTACAACTTAGGGATTTAGAAATCTTCATCTAAACATAGGAAATCAACAGAATAGCCTAAGAATATAACTATAGCTTCTCAAAAATTTATAAACTGTTGAACTGAGTTTTAAGTCATTCTTACAAGTTTTCACATAAAAAGTTTTCTAGAAAAAATAATTTCCCTAAAAAACATCTTTGCAGTATTGGTGGTGGACCATAAGCTTCAAGAACATCCACCTGGCGACTCCACTAGCCTTCATCTAGTTTTCACTTTACTAGCATCCGCAAAACTCTTAGAGAGGACAAACATCCAAAAACAATCACAACTGTCATCCTCTCTGAATTTTGACTTTGAAATCTGGCTTCACGAAGAATTAATACCAGATCTCACCCAGACCCGAATCCTCCTATCATAGTTGATGACCCATAAAAGATTTTATGGAAAACTTTTGAAACTGATAACTTAGCTACCGATAGGACCATTCAAAAAGCAAGCTCTGTACCTGAAAATATTTCATCCTTGCAAGATCCCCAGTTTGACTTGAGTTCAGCAAAAACCCTTTTTAGAAGCAAGTCACAAAGTAAAATCAACCTTGCTAATCTTGAGCCTTTAGATTTGCAGCCAAGTACTAGCAAAGAAGCCTCACCTACCACACCACCTGATTTTCAGCTTCTCCATCACTTTGGCTCTTATCACCCCAAATCTTCTCAAAATCAGTTTACAAGTCCAAGTACTTCCACCACACCCATTCAGATCGCCACTGTGCAAATCACCTCATCAAACCCTCATACTGTAAATCTATCATCAGCCCCCATCATGGCAGTTTGGTATTCTCCCTTAGTGTTGCCACAACCTTTGGTACCTTTGCAAAATGATTACCAATCCCGAATCCCACACTTCACCGGAACTAAGTCTACCAATACCCAACAACATGTAGATAGAATCAATTTTGCCTTTGAATACATGGAAATAGAGGATGAGACCATAAGGATGAGAATGTTTTCCCAAAGCCTAGGCAGATAAACCAAGAAATGGTTTAAGAACTTAACACCTAACAGTATACATGATCTCCCAGTACTTTATCAAACTTTCATAAACAGATGGGAAATCAGAAAAAACCCCATCCAAATCCTTTCTGAATATCCTTTCTGAATATAACAATCTTAAAAGGAATATGGGGGAAAGTGTTCAAGACTATTGCACTAGGTTCAACAATGTCTATAATGCCCTTCCACCGAACATGAAACCTCCACTTGGCTTAGCACTAGCAAAATTTCCTGAAGGTTTCGATCTAGATGTGACATACCAACTAAGAGAAAGAGACCCCGCAACTTTAGAGGAAATGCAAAAGGTAGCTATTAGTGCTGAAGCCAACCTAGCTAAGAAGAGAGCTAGGATGCGATTAGAAAAGAAAGTCACTTACCGAGATCGGAGACCATGCCTTCAAGTTCTTCTTTTGATTCTAGAATAGAAAACCTGGTTAGAACCATGGAGAGAATGTTGGAAAGAATAAATTTAAATTAAAAAACACCTCCTAGGGACAACCAGCCAAATTTTCAAAACAGAAACCAGAACAAAACTTTAGAAGGGACCCGCCTCAAAAAAAACCAAGAGAAAATGATCAATAGATCAGACCACCCTTCCATATATATTGAAAATTATGTTGATGAGGTAGAAAGAGATATTGAACCATCCGATGAAAATCACCTTAACTTGATAGCTTTTGGTAGGGAGGGTGAGGTTTTTCTCACAGAAGAGGAACAAGGTTTCTTCTCCTTAAACCAAGATGAAACAAATTACGAAGACCCTGAAGATCTCGAGATAGAATTTCAAAATGCCATAATGGGATTTCATAGGCAATATGATCTTAGGAGTAAGAAAAACCAAGACAACTCTAAGAAAAATAACTTAGACACTGTTGTTACAAAAAATTCCGACACCATTCTTAAAAAAACAGCAGACAGTAACAAAATCATGGCTAAGAAAACTGATCAAAACAAAGACAAAAGTAGCCAAAAAAATATTGACCATAGCTGCCCTGATACCTCTACTAAGATCCCCGAAACCACTATACTGAACAAAACCTCAAATCAAATTCAGCAAGATAAAATTTCAAAAAAAGTTATGGCTGAGAAAATTGAGGCAAACACATCTAAAATACAAGTGCCTTTTAGTTTTGAAGGGGAAATCGCCAAAATTAAGATCACCATGCCTCTCACCAAACTGATTGCCCAAAAATAATACAAATCTCAAGTGCTAAAATTCCTAAACATAGGAAGTGATGCATATACCTTACACTTAGCTGATGACACTCCTGAAGTGTTATTTGGGCCAAAAATAGACGGAAAATACTAAGAAGGAGCCACTCCTCCTTTCTACATTAGTATGAATATTCATGACCAAATCCTGCATAATACCATGTTATATTCTGGGGCCTCTCACAACCTCATGCCCAAGGTGGTAATGGAAAGATTAGGCTTAGAAATAACGAAACCTTACAAAGACTTGTACTCATTTGACTCAAGCAGAGTTAAGTGTTTAGGCCTAATCAAAGATCTCTGTGTAATTTTGGCGCAAGTGCTCGCAAAACACCTAGTCATGGAAATTGTGGTAGCATACATCCCTCCCAAATACGGAATTCTTTTATCCAGGTCTTGGGGGGCCAAGCTTCAAGGAAATATTCAATTAGATATGTCTTACGCCACCATTCCTGTGTTTAACCAAAAAAGAATACTGTATCGGGAATCACACATGAAATATATGGTTAGCAGCCAAGAAAGACCAGATAACATCCCTATGTATTCCATACATTCAGACATAAATTCCTTCATTTTACACACTGATGAAGACATTGATAAACAGGTGGGAGAAATTGAAACAAATCTAGGCACACCGCATCAGACACCCCAGATTCTCTATGATGAGCTGGATACTCAAAACTATCATGACCCTGAGCAGTTGTGTCTTGAAGAGAGGGAATTTGATTTTCTAGAAATAGAGATAGATCAGAAAACAAAAAACATTCTACACCCTCAAGCAAATTGCCCGAACCAAGGACAAACATCAAAAGTACAATCAGAAATTTTTTTCAAAACAGAAGCATTAAAGGACTTATATAGTATAAACCTCTTGGGAAATCAAGAGCAAGGGAGCCTTATGTTCTTACCATACTTAAATGCTTCACCATCCCAAGACTTTACCTCTCCAAATAAAACCTTAACTTTTGAAACCACTTTTATAAATCCAGAGAAAATGTCTGATAAATTTAATATAGAGGGATATGATAACAACAGTCCTAAAACACCTGAGCTGATTGACCTAGCTAAATTTTTGTCATTTCACCACAGATTAAGAACTGTTAGAATATGCAAAATTGTTCAAGATATACATGTCAGGAAAATAGTTTGGAACACTATAACACTACCGTCATTTCGAGGAATAACCTTGACAAAAAGATGTGCAAAAATCTTGATCAAACATTAACAATCAAAGATAAGACAGTTGTACATAGGATATGTGTAGATTTCAGAAACACAGATACACATTCCAGGAACAGAAATTACATTTTTCCTAAACAAATCCATGCCATATAAAAGCTAGGAGTTTCTAATCATATGTATTTACAAAGTGATGTTTCAGGGTATCATTAATTAATTCCTCTTCAAAGCAAGCAGCTCAAAGAATTTTTCAAATACACGGGAAACAGTTCCAATTTCAAACCCAGTGTTGTGAAACTGCAAGACACCGAAGACATGTTCCAGAAGGCTATGTTCCCAGTGATGAACTTCTTCACCATGATATACCTTGATGATGTCATCATATGTTTTAAAAATGACAAAGAGTATATGTATTACCTGAAGAAGATGTACAGAAAAGGCAGGAGCGAAAATCAAATGTATAGGGAAAAGCAGCAAATAGATACAGAATTTTTTAGAAACTCTTGCAAGAACCCTCATGTTGTGCTTGAAAGAGAAAATTTTCCAAACTTTTCTTTTCAAGAGCTGACCGGACCAAGAGCATCAGGAGATCCTTTTGAAGATAAGATGCTCAAGTTCCACCATTTTCAGGATTTCTAGTCTTAAAATTTTCACTCATTGTACATATCACTGTTTGAAGAAATAAATAAAAAATAGAAAATACTAAAACAATAGAAAAGTAGAAAAGAGGGCAGTTTTAAAAACAACAGAAAAGCCCCATGTTCAAAATATAGTCATTCTGAAAGTGCGCAAATCTAAGTGCCACTACTAGTGCTCAAAAGATGTCTTGTTTAGTTATCTAGCCTAATCATAACTGAACATGTTTTAAATTGATTGCTGATAAGTTAGTGAAAAAAGTGATAGTCAAATTGTGTAAACTTGACTTATAAATAAAAGTAGATTAGGAAAAGATATTGGTTCCACACGCTCAAAACAAAACCAAAGAGGAAAACAGGGATGAAAAACAAACTATGTATCCTAGCCTTGATTTCTCTAAATCTCATTTCACGCAAAATAATATTTGTGTGCAGCTTTTCTTTTATGCCACAAACACATGACAAATCAGACTGTCTAATCCTGATTTGGTCATTTTTCAATTTCGTGTTTTAGTTTAGTGAATGAAATCTTGTCAAACATCTTAATCTTGACAGTCAATCTTGCATAGGTAGAGAATCAAAGGAGTTCATCAGTTTAATTTGAAATCTCGGAAGATATAAGTGTAGAATTAGATAGTTTTCTTTTTCAAAAATATCATGTCAAAGGGTTGCTATTCCAAATGCACCTAAAGAAGAAAAAATGCTAGCAAATATAGCTGGGTAGGTAGAGATAACTTTGATGCTAATCATGTTGTCAATATTCAGAAATAGCATCAAAAAAGAGAGAAAGTTGCACCAATGGATAAGGCACTGGTCTTCACAAGCCAGAGATCTGCAATTTTGGACACCTCTTGAAAAGGAGCTGCCCTCCCCAAATGGAGCCACTTTTAGTCATTAGTGTTTTTTACATGTTGTTTATGACTCAGTTCCTTCGCTGAGTTTTCTAGAAGCTAATCTCAATCTGTCAATTTGTCATCTAGAAAACACCCCAAACAAACTTTTGTCCTCCTACCCCTCCCTGTCAGTATATGATGAGAACAGTCTTCAGTTTTCAAGTCCTATCTCATTTCAGCAAAGTCTCCCTATCTATAGCTGTCATAGGTTTTGTCTCTCTGATATCAAAATTCCATGTTTTCATAAATCTCATTATCCATCATTTGACAAAACACCTACCCTTCTCTCACTGATCATTGGATCATATGATGACCTGATCATGACTAAGGAAATATTCAAAATCTGTGACAAATTGTCTTTAAGTTTAGATGGTGGTGTTTAGGGAAATTTTCCTTGACTAAGTTATCATAAGCCAAAACCTGTGTCTAGTATCAGTCAGCCATGAAATGTTTCCTATTCTACAAAACAAACCTTGGTCTATCCATAGGTTGCACACCACTAAGAGGTCGCTTTGTCTCATTTCAGAAGAGTTCAACAAAGATTCAAATTAGGAAAAGAGAAGGATTTTCCATATTTGAAGAAAGATGAGTAGATCAAGCATGATCCCCATGAAACACCAAAGAAGACCTCCAAAGTTCAAAAACATCTATTTTTACATCTCTGCAGGGGTGTAATTGAGTGATGATCAGTGTGCAAATGGGAGCAAAGGAGCAAACTTAACAAGTTTCTCATACTGAGATAGTTTTCCATCAAGAATCAGATGGAGAGCAGAAAGTAAAGAACAACAAGTGTACATGATTTAAAACCAAAGGGTGCCTAAAGACAATAATCATTCATCAGGACAAATAAATACAAAAGACTAAGGGATGCTCAACACTCCATGATTAACTTTAAAGGTAGCGTTGCCCAAGTTCTCTGAAGGGTGACCTAGCCTTACAAGTTTCTTTGTTTCAAGAAGAAGGACAATCTTTGACAAGAAGAGGTCCAAAGCAAGTTAGGCAACCAGGATGAAAGGATAAGAAGGACAACTTCTTCTTATACCTTATCATGAACAAAACTTTGAAAGGCTGTCACAAACAAGTTCACTGCCCTTGAAAACACAGTCAAGGGAAAGAGTTAGTTCAAAGGTGTCTAACAGTGAGCACTCTCCATATACCAATCACATTGTTTACTCCCTAAAAACTTCACAGTGATATGGTACAAAGCAAAGACATATATTACAGAGCAAGGCACAGTGTTGAGATGGATGAAGTTTCTGTGTTTGATAAGACCTCCTTCATGATAAGCAGAGGGTTAGAAACACATTGATATGACCTACTTCATGATAAGCAGAGAGTTAGAAACACATTGATAGGACCTTCTTCATGATAAGCAGAGGGTCAACAATGTTTGTTAAGTAACTTTAGTGGCTGCTTTGCGTTGTTAGCCCCCCTATAAATTTTTGACAACCAAACGGGGGGCTAAAATGTTTTGAGCCTTCAAGGAATGCATTTCCTCTGAAAACACATCATCCTTGAAGCCTCCTTATGCCCTTGTCCTTTGATAAATCCCCACTGCTGATTCCCATTATAAAGCCTCTCTGTTTGTGAAGAATGCCCAAAGGCCTCCATTTTCCCCTTATATCATCCCTTCTAAACCCCACTTTCCACCCCCTTTTTCCCCTTTTAAAATTTCCCTCATTAACCCTCTAAATCCTCCCTAAACCCTGTTTAAGCCTTATGATATCCCTTCGTTTGGCCAAGTAGCCCCTTTCTCCCTCTATCGTTACCCATTTCTGGCCTCGAATTGCATTGAAAAAGGTTGAAAAACCCACATTTGGACATATATGGGTCTTAGTCCCTTCCGACCAGCCCTTTAAACCACTTCCCCATACGTCCGCGCCCAAGACCAAGAGCTTAAGCCTTGGGCGCTTATTGCAATCGGAGGTTTCGCGGGGCGCATTTCCTTTGTTCTGTCTGTTTTCCCCGATGCAATTGGAGTGTTGTTCTATCAGCCCCGCGCCGCAATCTCCACCATTGATCGGAATAGATCTAACGGTCCGTGCTCTCTCGCTTCCCCCGCTCCGATCGCAAACACAATTGTCAATCGCTCTCCGCCCTTTGCGATTGTGATCTTCCGATTACGATATTCGCCGTCGATCCATATTTTGATCCAACGGCCCAGCGATAATCGCTACGCGCTCATCGCCCTTCCCTTGCGATCCGCCGATTATATTTGAATCATCGATTTTCCACCAGATCCGGAGGCCCTTGCTTTCCCGCTCCAATCGCAATCGCAGTTTCCAATCGCTGTCACCCTTTTCCATTTTCGATTGCGATTCCCCGATCCAATCTCAACCATCCATTTGATCCAAATCGACTGTCCACGATGGATCACGCCCTCCATCATATTTCTTCATCGGATCTCCTGAACAGTTCACCATTCGATCTCCGTCGTCTGTTGATCTCCTCCTGAGATCCAACGGTCTAAGTTAATCGCCCTTCGCCCGCCGGGTCCCACCATTCAAAGGTCTCGGTTTCATTTCATTTCACCCTTTCCCTTTGTATTTCAGCCAAAGCCACACTCCCGCGTTTAACACTAAAGGCCCCTTTTCTCCGCCACCATTCCTTCGGCCTCCACAACAAATATTTCGCCGTCGTCCCTGGATCTTATAATTGACTTAATTTATTGTGCAGGGGTCGCAGAGATGCCATTTCAGTAGTGGCCAGTGAAACAACAGAGACGTATTATAGAGAACCGGGTCTGTTAATTGCATGCTTAGCACCTAATCCCGTGATCAAAGGAAGAAGGCGTAGTTTGAAGACCAAGAGCACAACAACGAGTCATATATGTGTATACATGAACAGAGCACCGCTTCTCCAAAAGGACACCTTCCTGCAGAAGTCTCCATGCCTCCTCAAGCCCTTAAATGTATTTCACTGACAGAAGCTTCTACAACTGTCAGACAACATTTATGAAGCATGGAGACCTTGCAGATTTTCCACCCAGTTCACCAATTCTAGAAGGCAACACAAAATACCAAACACCAGAAAGGACTCCAACGGAACACCTGAGGTCAAAATAGACCTGACAGAGAATCCCAGGCCATACCAAGAGTACTTACAGCGATGCAGGGGCCATTAAGCAGAGTGGGCTCGAACACTTCCTCCACTCTGTCTTAATCAGTCAAATTAAATGAACCTCTACTCCTGCTATTATTCATTCTCCTATAAGAATCCCCAAGAACATATTGTAAAGGTTGTTGTTCGGTTGTTGCTGTTGTAGTTAGAGGGATTCAGTTTGACTGTTAGAACAGTCTTGGGAGGGAATAAAAGAGTAGTTGTTATGTAGTAGGCCGGGAGGAGAAAGTCTGGACTGTATTAGCCAATTAAGCTCAGTGTATGTGACTGGTTTTGCATCAATTAATCAAGAAAATTTCATAGGATCCTGGTCTATTACTATTGGTGATGTTTTCTCTAACACTTTTTATTACATTTTTCATGCTGTTCATTTCTTTTGGTATGCATCAGAAATATAGCATAGGATTTACCCTTGTTAGGTACCCTATGTTTCTGCTCTCCCTAACTTTAATGTTTTCTGCTGATTGTGAATCTAAGAGAAAATTCATGTGGTTTAATCAGTGTAGCAGATGTTATTTCTTGATAGCTGATGTGTGAATTCGGGGTTTTATACTTAGATGTTTCTTGCTGGTGTCAAAGCATTGAAGGTTCAAAGTCCTTCTCTGATCTACAGACCCTAGCTCTGTTTAAACTTATCTCTATTGTTCCCTTGGAGCATGATAAATCAGACCTGGAGTTAAACGACCTCTGGTCCAATCTATAAGCTTCCCCCTTGTGACTTCCTTGAGAGTTTCCTATGAGTATGTCCAAGCAGGCCTGGAGTTAAATGGCCTCTGATCTGATCTGTAGACAGAAACTGGGTTTCTTTCCTTCTTTCACCTTCTTTCCTTATTGTTCCATTCTATCATCTATCTAAAGAGATCCTTTAGTGTATATGACTTGCCCTTTGAAAGCCTTGGCTAGTTGTGTGCAAGTAATCCCCTTTCATGACTCCATGGCCCAATGGATGGCACATTCTTAACCTATCCTCTTTGCAGAAACATCCTGCTATTTTTCTCCTCTCCTCCCATTACTTTCTCAGTCTATGGCCTCTGACTCAGCCCAACAACTAGCCAACCAAATCATTTTAAACCCCCCTTTGTGCTTCATACCTAGCCTAATATCTCATTTTGAGCTTTCAAAGATATATCATTCTTATCATTCTTTGTTTTTATGGAGAGATCCCTCTCCGGGTCCAGGAGGGCTAGATCCTAGGATCCCAAAGTGGTTATGATGTTGTCTCATCTTTTGGTCTTGCCAATCTGGCCAAAACATGGGAACCCCAACATAATGGTGACTCCACTGGGGAACTTTATGAGTATTTTCCATCCTTTTACATCACAAGAGCCTCAGGAAACCCAGAATCTCCGGTTAGGTTGGTAGTGAGACACTTCCATTTGCAATCCACTTTCTACACCATTTTTTGTGTTTCTCCCTCACTCTTAGACAGAGTCTGGAAAGTGCTAGGAAGCCTCTGGATCTCATCCTCTTCGGAGGTGACATATCTGGTAAATGCCCTCCAGTCAATCTCTGGTTAGAGTTTGTTGTGTTTGAGGTTATTCCTGAAAGGGGACATCACCTAAGCACTGTGGTGGATAGTGTACCCTCCAGAAACATCCTAAACCTTCCTCCTGGTGACTCCATAGCTCCTTAAAGATCAAAGACTCCACTGGTGATAATTAGGCCTGCTGATTATCTTGGTTCACATAAGACTCCACTGGGAGACTAGCCTCTAAACAACATCAACCACAATAGAAGTAACAAGTAAGGGTTAAGCTGCTTTGTTGAAAAATAGCATTCTGGCTTCAAGAAACATTCACACAAGAGCTTATCCCAACCCAAACCCACCTGAGATAGTTGAAAACCCTAAGAGCATCCTTAAGAGAGCTTCTGCACCTATAAGACCAACTATTTCTAGCCACATCCATAGAGCTAACTCTGCACCGGAAGACTTCACAGCTCTATTAGTCGCACTTTTTGACCTAGACCTACCAAACAGACTACCTCGGACTAGGTCGTTCAATGCTCTAGACCAGCCAGACCTTGAGCTTCCTGGTTCACAATCTCATAGTAGTAAACACATTAGGGGTAGAGGGACCCCTCCATCTACACCTCCTGATACTCACTTCATTCAAAACTTGGGGCTCTGCCACCCTAAATCTGCCCAACAAGCTTCTGCTAGTCCTATTATCCCTGTCATCCATATACCAGCTGCTCAAGCCAACCCCTCACCACCTCAGAACAACATCATGGTAGCCTGGTACGCACCTCTGGTTTTACCCCAGCCTCAAGTACCCTTACCTAATGATTACCAATCAAAGATCCCACACTTCACTGCAAAAGAGTCCATCACAGCTCAGCACCATGTAGATAGGATGGAGGATTCTTTTGACTACATGGAGATAGATGATGATACAGTCAAAATGAGAATCTTTGCCCAGAGCTTAGGAGGCGATGTGAAGAAATGGTTTAAAGGACTACCTCCTAATAGCATCCATGATCTTCCTTCTCTTTATCAAACCTTCATAAATAAATGGGAAGTCAAGACCAACCCTCACCAAATCCTAGCAGAATACATGAAACTTAAAAGGAACATAGGAGAGAGTGTCCATGACTACTCCACAAGGTTTAACAACATTTATAACGCTCTTCCTCCACATATGAAACCTCCCCAAGGTATGGCTCTAGTGAAATATCCTGAAGGCTTCGATGCTGACATGGCCTACCAGCTTAAGGAGAGAGATTACAACACATTAGAAGACATGCAAAAATGAGCGGTGAGTGTAGAGGCTAACCTCATTGAGAAGAGAGCCAGAATGAGGGTCGAGAAAAGGGTAACATATAGAGATGACACAGTAGCTTCCACATCTGATCCCAATTATGACCGCATATCCAAAAACATGGAAAAGCTACAACAAATGATGGAAAAGATGGTTGTCACAGTTAGCAATCAAAACAGAAACCCAAGTCAGAAACAGAACCAGAACTTTAGAAGAAACAACACCACTCCCAACAGACAAAGAGAGTCAGAACATCAAGTTATTCCCCCGTTTCAAGAGAAATTTCTGGATGAAGATGAGGGAGTCATAGAAGAGTCTGAAGGGAACACAATAAACATGTTTGAAATAGAAGAGTCAATCCATAACTGTCACACAGAAGAAGATCAGCCCTCACCTTCATATTGGGATGAGGAAATATTAGAATTTGAGGACTACAGACTTGGATTTGAAAATTCTATCATGCAAGTCAGAGAACAGTATGAACTTAGGAGAAAGAAGAGCCTGGACACTTCCAAACCAGAAGCTTCTGAGATTACCATCAAGAAAAGACCTGAGAAACCCTCTAAGGTGACTGCTGAAAATAACAAATCAGCAGCTAAAATTTCTGGGAAGAACAAGGAGAAAGACAACCAAAACAATGATAAATAAATCCAACCATCTAGCAGCACTAGCACTGCAGTTAGTGCTCCTGATAAAACTGTCATCAACACTATGCATAACGAGAATCAGCACACTGATTCAGCCACCAAGGCAGTGGCTAACAAAACAGAATTGAACATTCCAAAGGGTCAGTCCACTTTCAATTTGGAAAGTGAGATTGCGAAAATTAAAATCTCTGTACCACTCTCTGAGTTGGCCACTTAGGATGTATATAAAGGCCAAATTTTAAAAGCTTTGAACCTAGGTGAAAATAGTGACACTGTCAACCTGAGTGATGACCAACCAGCCCTTCTGTTCGGTCCAAAGATTGAAGGGAAATTTTAGGATGGGGTAGTTCCCCCTTTTTATATCAGTCTTAACATCCATGATAAGATCCTTCACAATGCAATGCATGACTCTGGGGCCTCACACAACCTGATGCCTAAGATAGTTATGGAGAAGCTAGGCCTAGAGATAACCCGCCCTTATAAAGATTTATATTCGTTTGACTCTAGCAGAGTAAGATGTTTGGGCCTAATCAAAGACCTATGTGTAAGCCTAACCCAAATTCCAGCAAAATGTATGGTCATGGATGTTGTGGTGGCTGATGTGCCACCCAAGTATGGTATGCTACTGTCAAGGTCTTGGGGAGCCAAGCTGTAGGGTACCATGCAGTTGGATGGCGCATATGCTAAAATCCCTGTTTTTAGCCAACTGAGAAGATTGTACAGGGAGGCACAAATGAAATTCCTGGTTAGTAGCCCTGAAAAGCCCAAAAATTCTCCTCTTTACTCTGTGCACATAGACCTGGACTCCTTTATCTTCTGCAACGATGAATCTTTGGGAGAGCCAGAACGAAAAGACAAAGATACAAACAGAGGGGTTAAGACTACGAACTTTAAAATAATGGCTACCCTCGACTTAGAGGAACACGAAGAAGAAAACCTTAGACAGTGCACTGACACAGAGATTCAAACCAAATGCAAAATCAAATGTAATCATCCGGTTAGTCACCCCTCACAAACCCATATACCACACGAGCAACGAAACCCTCCACAGCACAACACAGAACCCGTAATACAATAGACCAGTGGAACCCACGATAGGGAGGGAAATGATGATAAAACGAAAAATGTACCCCTATGGGAAATGAAATTTGATGGGTCATGCACCAAGAGAACTACTGGGGCAGGGGTGTGGCTGCATAACACAAAGAGCGACTATGCAGAGAGCCATGCCTGCAACCTGCATTTCCTATGTACAAATAATATGGCAGAGTATGAGGATCTTATCCTAGGCTAAATCTGTTGAAGAAAATAGGAGCTCGTAGGATAGCCGTGTAGGGAGACTCTGAGTTGGTTATAAAACAAGTAAACGATGAATACACAGCCAAACATCCTAGGTTGAGAGCATACAGAAATGATGCCGTTGATATATTGAAAACATTTGTAGAATACGAATTAGTGTTTGTTCCTAGGAGTCAAAACGTCATTGCAAATGAATTATCTTGCCTAGCTAGTTCATACCCTAAGACTCCAAGCGACCAGCAAATCATCATACAGACCAAATTTAGACCTGCAGTGTCGGATAACGAAAAATATTGGCGGGTCTTTGAGGGTGATAAACAGATTGAAGATTTCTTGATGGGAAGGAACGGGTTTGAATTTTCTGATTCAGACTCGAAATCTGATGATAGTTGCCTAAGTGAAGAGCTCTCAAACGAGGAAGAACCACCCTATAATATAGAGATAAACTCTTTGAATGAACAGCTTGGAAATCCAAACGAAAGATGCGGAAACACAGACAGTGAGGAAGTAGAGGTGTTGCAGGCCAAAGATAAGAACATACCTCGAGGTCTGGCACCTTTAGAAGACCTTTTTGACTTTGATGATGTAGCAAAAAAGCCCACGATAGAGCACTTAGATTCTGACGTCGAAGAATGCAACATAGGCACTGAAGACAAACCCAAAATGATTAAACTGGCTAAGTCCTTGCTGGCAAACATGAAGAAGAAATACATTGCCTTGTTCAAAGAGTTCATGGACGTGTTTGCTTGGAGCTATGAAGACTTGAAGGCCTATGACATGAACATTATACAGCACAAAATACCTTTGAAAGAAAATCAGAAGCCCTTTAGACAAAAACTCCGTAGAATAAACCCAAAGAAATTGCCTGCAGTTGAAAAAGAGATTAAAAAGATGTATGAGGCCGGCATAATAGTTCCTGTGAGGTTCTATGATTGGATCTCAAACCTTGTAGTTGTGAGAAAGAAAACAGGTGAGATCAGATTGTGCATATATTTCAGGAATCTTAATAGGGCCTCACTCAAAGACAATTACCCTTTGCCAAAAATGGAACACATTCTTCAGAGGGTAGTAGGGTAAAAAAGGATCTCCCTGCTAGATGGTTTTTCAGGTTACAACCAAGTCTTAGTAATCCCAGAAGACCAACTCAAGACAGCCTTTACCACTCCATGGGGCACCTTTATGTATGTTAAAATGCCCTTTGGACTGATGAACGCTGGTGCAACCTTCCAACGAGCGATGGATATAGCTTTTTCCGATGAGATAGGGAACTTCATTGTCATCTACCTGGATGACATAACAGTCTATTCCAAGACTAAAGAAGAACACATAAAACATCTGAGAAAGGTCTTTGAAAAATGTAGAAGGTTCAGTCTGTCGGTGAATCCTAAAAAGACTGTATTTAGACTGCAAGAATGTAAGCTTCTTGGCCACATCATATCTGAGAAGGGGATTAGGATAGACCCACAAAGAGTCGAGGGAATATTGCAAATCACACACCCAAGAAACATCAAAGAGTTACAGTCCTTCATTGGGAAGATCAACTTCCTAAGGAGGTTTATTCCAAACTTGGCTGAACACCTCAGGAATATGAAAAACATGTTGAAGAAAGGTGCGAGAGTTAAATGGACTGTAGAGGCCAAAAAATCTTTCGAATCAGTAAAACTTGCACTCACCCGAGCTCCTATCCTAATCAGCCCTAATTTCTCAAAATATTTTCTCATTTTCTCATTTGCATCCGAGCATACAGTGGCTGCAGTCCTACCACATAAAAACCCAGAGGGAATGGAACAGCCCATTGCTTTCTTCAGCAAAGCTCTAAGGGATGCACCCTTGAAATACAACTTAATGGAAAAACAGGCCTATGCCTTGGTAAAGGCCTTGAAAGACTTTAGGGTGTACATACTGCATTCTCACACAATAGCCTACATGCCTAGCATAGTGGTCAAAGATATCTTGTCCCAAGACCCAGATGGGAAGAGGGGCAAATGGATTGCCATGATATTAGAATACGACCTTGAGATAAAACCCACCAAACTGATCAAAGGTCAGGGCTTAGCTCAACTAATGGCTGAAACAAATTTACAAGCCCTTGACATAAACATGGTGGGTGCCTTGGATGAGCAAGGGGGATTTCCTGATCCCACTGTTGAAGAGAAGTTTCAGAACTCTCCTTGGTACTCTGATATCCTTTACGTGCTCTCAAACCTCAATGCCCCTCCCAAAATATCAAAAACTAAGGCCAGATTCCTAAAGCTAAAGGCTAGAAACTATTGCATACTGAACAAATGCTTATACTGGAAAAGTACGAATGGCCTATTGCTTAAATTTTTGCCTGAAAATGAGGTAGAGAAAATTAAACAAGAATTTCATGCAGGAGAGTGTGGAGGCCACCTGAACTAGAAAGCCACTGCAAAAAAAATACTCAGAGCTGGCTACTATTGGCCTACACTCTTTAATGATATCCATAAGATGGTAATTGCCTGCCACAAATGCCAGATTTTTGAGGGCAAAGGAAAGCTCCTCCCCTTACCTCTACAACCCATCACTGTTGAAGGTCCCTTTATGCAATGGGGCCTAGATTTCATAGGAGAAATTCACCTTGCTTCTTTTGCACAACACAAATGGATCTTAACAGCCACAGACTACTTCACTAAGTGGATAGAGGCCATACCTACTAGGAATTCCACAGTTTCAGTCATCATTAGGTTCCTAGAAGGTCATATCCTCTCTCGGTTCGGCTGCCCAAGGAAAATAATTACTGATAATGCTGCTGCTTTTGGATCCAATAAAATGGTTGATTTTTGTCACAGGTATCAAATAGCAATCGGTCATTCAACTTCCTATTACCCACAATGTAATGGCTTATCTGAATCATCAAACAAGAGCCTGGTGGCCATCATCAAAAATCTGCTAGAAGAGAACAAAAAGTCATGGCATAACAAGTTAGTGCATGCCCTGTGGGCCGACAGGCTTACAACAAAGAAATCCATTGGCATGTCACCATACCAGCTTGTCTATGGAATAGAAGTAGTGTTTCCTACCAGCCTTGGGGTACCAGTGATTAAGCTGGTCCAAGAGATTCAGACAGAAGAAGACAGTATGGTGAGAAGGATAAACCAAAAAATTCATCTCCAACAAACAAGGGAAGAGGTCTATGACAGAGCTATCAAATTTCAAGAAAATATAAAGAAGCTATTTGACAAAAGAGCTAAGGCCTCTGATTTCAAAATTGGAGATAAAGTTCTGAAGTGGGACTCAAGGAGAGAAGACAAAGGAAAGCACGACAAGTTTGACAGTTTGTGGCAAGGTCCCTACATCATCCAGGCCACTGTGGGTTCAAATGCCTTTTTTCTACAAGAATTAGATGGTACAGAGCTGTTTGGGGGTCCTTTCAATGGTAGGATGCTCAAACACTACTTCTGCTAATTTCCAATTTCTAGTTTCCATTTCCATTGTACATACCATTGCAGTGTTTTGTTTTCAAGAAAAAGAGAAAACTGTTCCAAAAAAAAGAGAGAAAGGAGAGGTTCAGACATGTTCAAAACATGAACCTCTGAAGTGAAAAATATTGGCTCTAATATGATCAAAACCTGAGCCAAAGAAAGTTAAAGATAGCTGGTTCAAACATGCCCAAAACCTAGACCAGCAAAGAAGAAAGAGGAATCAGCTCTAACAAACCCAAAATCAGAGTTGAAATGAAGAAAAGAAGTGACTCTAACAAGCTCAAAACTTGAGTCACAACGAGAAGAAGGATGCTTCAAAATTCTAATTTCAAGCCTTCAAAGTTTTTTTTTTCAGTTTTCTGCAAGTTTTTGTCCATGTGCAACTGTCTTTATACCTTGGAGCCACAACAAACTAGACTGTCTAATCCTATTTTGACTGTTTTTAAATTTCTGTTGTAGAATGTAGAGAAGAAATCTGCTGGACAGTTTAATCCCAGCAGATATTAGATTAGGTAGAGGAACATATGAGATCAAAAGTCTAATCTGTTCTCATGGAGTGATAAGGGTAGATTTAGAATAGGTTTATTTTCTCTTTATAAAAATAAATGATGTAAAGGGTCTGCTAGTCCAAATGCACCCTAGAAGAAGAAAAAATTCTAGGATTGTAGTCTGGGTAGGTAGATTGTTTGAGAATGCCTCTGCTAATTGATGTCTTCACAACTGTGGCAGCTGAAAACCAAGTAAGAAAGGTGGCTCAAGTACCAGGCATCTGGCCTACACCAAAGATTTATCTTCTGAATTCTCAACTCCTTCAAGAAGAAGCCATCTCCATGTGGAGCCACGGTTAGCCCCCTAATAAATTTTTGACAAGCAAACTGGGGGCTAAAATGTTTTGAGCCTTCAAGGAATGCATTTCCTCTGATAACACATCATCCTTGAAGCCTCCTTATGCCCTTGTCCTTTGATAAATCCCCACTGCTGATTCCCATTATAAAGCCTCTCTGTTTGTGAAGAATGCCCAAAGGCCTCCTTTTTCCCCTTATATCATCCCTTCTAAACCCCACTTTCCACCCCCTTTTTCCCCTTTTAAAATTTCCCTCATTAAACCTCTAAATCCTCCCTAAACCCTGTTTAAGCCTTATGATATCCCTTCGTTTGGCCAAGTTGCCCCTTTCTCCCTCTATCATTACCCATTTCTGGCCTTGAATTGCATTGAAAAAGGTTGAAAAACCCACATTTGGACATATATGGGTCTTAGCCCCTTCCGGCTAGCCCTTTAAACCACTTCCCCATACGCCTGCGCCCAAGACCAAGCACTTAAGCCTTGGGAGCTTATCGTAATCAAAGGTTTCGCAGGGTGCATTTCCTTTGTTCCGTCTGTTTCCCCGATGCGATTGGAGTGTTGTTCTATCAGCCCCGTGCCGCCATCTCCACCGTTGATCAGAATAGATCTAATGGTCTGCGCTCTCTCGCTTCCCCCGCTCCGATCGCAATTGCAATTGTCAATCGCTCTCCGCCCTTTGCGATTGCGATCTCTCGATTATGATATCCACCGTCGATCCATATTTTGATCCAATGGCCCAGTGCTAATCGTTGCGCGCTCATCGCCCTTCCCTTGCGATCCGCCGATTATATCTGAACCGTCGATTTTCCGCCAGATCCGACGGCCCTCGCTTTCCCGCTCCAATCGCAATCGCAGTTTCCAATCGCTGCCACCCTCGCCCTTTGCGATTGCGATTCCCCAATCCAATCTCAACCGTCTGTTCGATCTATATCGACGGTCCACGATGGATCGCGCCCTCCATCATATTTCTTCATCGGATCTCCCGAACAGTTCACCATTCGATCTCCGCCGTCCATTGATCTCCTCCTGAGATCCAACGGTCTAATTTAATCACCCTCCACCCACCGGGTCCCACCATTCAAAGGTCTCGGTTCCATTTCATTTCACCCTTTCCCTTTTTATTTCGGCCAAAGCCACACTCCCGTGTTTAACACTAAAGGCCCCTTTTCTCCGCCACCATTCCTCCGGCCTCCACAGCAAATCTTCTCCCGTCATCCCCAGATTTTATAATTGACTTAATTTATTGTGCAGGGGTCGCAGAGAGGCCATTTCAGCAGTGGCTAGTGAAACAGTAGAGACGGATTACAGAGAACCGAGTCTGTTAATTGCATGCTTAGCACCTAATCCCGTGATCAAAGGAAGAAGGCGTAGTTTGAAGACCAAGAGCACAGCGACGAGTCATATCTGTGTATACATCAGCAGAGCACCACTTCTCCAAAAGGACACCTTCCTGCAGAAGTCTCCATGCCTCCTCAAGCCCTTAAATGTATTTCACTGACAGAAGCTTCTACGACTGTCAGACAGCAGTTATGAAGCATGGAGACCTTGCAGATTTTCCACCCAGTTCACCAATTCTAGAAGGCAGCACAAAATACCAAACACCAGAAAGGACTCCAACGGAACACCTGAGGTCAAAATCGACCTGACAGAGACTCCCAGGCCATACCAAGAGTATTTACAGCGATGCAGGGGCCATTAAGCAGAGTGGGCTCGAACACTTCCTCCACTCTGTCTTAATGAGTCAAATTAAATGAACAACTACTCCTGCTATTATTCATTCTCCTATAGGAATCCCCAAGAACATATTGTAAAGGTTGTTGTTCGGTTGTTGCTGTTGTAGCTAGAGGGATTCAGTTTGACTGTTAGAACAGTCTTGGGAGGGAATAACAGAGTATTTGTTATGTAGTAGGCCGGGAGGAAAAATTCTGGATTGTATTAGCCAGTTGAGCTTAGTGTATGTGACTGGTTTTGCATCAATTAATCAAGAAAATTTCACAGGATCCTGGTCTATTACTATTGGTGATGTTTTCTCTAACACTGTTTATTACATTTTTCACGCTTTTCTTCTGGTATGCATCATAAATATAGCATAGGATTTACCCTTGTTAGGTACCCTATGTTTCTGCTCTCCCTACCTTTAATGTTTTCTGTTGATTGTGAATCTAAGAGAAAATTCATGTGGTTTAACCAGTGTAGCAGATGTTATTTCTTGCTAGCTGATGTGTGAATTCGGGGTTTTCTACTTAGATGTCTCTTGCTAGTGTCAAAGCATTGAAGGTTCAAAGTCCTTCTCTGATCTACACACCCTAACTCTATTTAAACTTATCTCTGTTTTTCCCTTGGAGCATGCTAAAGTAGACCTGGAGTTAAACGACCTCTGGTCTGATCTATAAGCTACCCCCTTGTGACTTCCTTGAGAGTTGCCTATGAGTATGTCCAAGCAGGCCTGGAGTTAAATGGCCTCTGATCTGATCTATAGATAGAAACTGGGTTGCTTTCCTTCTTTCACCTTCTTTCCTTATTGTTCCTTTCCATCATCTATCTAAAGAGATCCTTTAGTGTAGATGACTTGCCCTTTGAAAGCCTTGGCTAGTTATGTGCAAGTAATCCCCTTTCATGACTCCATGGCCAAATGGATGGCACATTCTTAACCTATCCTCTTTGCCGAAACATCCTGCTATTTTGCTCCTCTCCTCCCATTACTTTCTCATTCTATGGCCTCTGAATCAGCCCAACAACCAGCCAACCAAATCATTTTAAACCCCCCTTTGTGCTTCATACCTAGCCTAATATCTCATTTTGAGCTTTCAAAGATATATCATTCTTATCATTCTTTGTTTTTATGGAGAGATCCCTCTCCGGGTCCAGGAGGGCTAGATCCTAAGATCCCAAAGTGGTTCTGATGTTGTCTCATCTTTTGGTCTTGCCAATTTGGCAAAAACATGGGAACCCCAACATGCGCTACCTCCTCCAAAAAGATAAACAGAGGATACATCACCAGGGTTTAATATTATGTTTGAGAAAGGTTTCTATTAGTAAGAAAAGTTGAGAAACAGTGGTAAGATGAATGAAATTTCATAGTTTGAAGACCTCTTTCACATCATAAGAAAAATATTGACATGATGGTGCTAGAAGGCCCCATGTCTATTCTATCAGTACCACTCCCTCCAAATGATGAGTAAAGGGAAAGCACCAAGAATTACTTTTTCAGCTCATTTAAAAGACAGAGGGCACATTATTAAGATAGATGAAGTTTCACAGTTTGAAGTCCTCCCTCATCATAAGCAGAGGGTCAACAATGTTTTTAAATAAAATCAGTTGCTGCTTTGCACTACCTCCTCTGAAGGATAGACAGAGAACAATTTTCATAAAAAAATCACATGGTTCTTGTCTATAGTTTCAAAGTAATATAGTGCTAAGGAAGACATGTATTTCATGGTAAAGTTTTATAAAGAAAAAAGGGACAGTTTGTTTGAAGATATTCAAGGGTGACAAATGGAAAAAAACACAGCTTACCCCTAAATGATTTATTCAAAGCAACAGAGAAAACACATATGAAAAGACCTCCTTCACATCATAGACAGAGGATTTACATTATGGTGTTGAGAGGTTGCATGTAGTGGTGTTTATGGTGACCTCCTTTGTAAACAAGCAGAGGGTCAAATCATGGTTTGATGACCTCCTTCACAAAAAAGCAGAGGGTCAAGTCTCCAACTGATTAACACTATGAATCAACTCATTCAAAAGGAGAAACAGGTGATGAAACCATGTTCACATTCAGTCAAAAGGTGCCTCCATCAAATGATAAGAGCAAGTTTCAAATATTGACAAACAACCTTTTTCAAATAAAAGACAGAGCTTTAAAAAGGGTTATTTTATTTTTATTGAAGGGAGGGAACAATGATTCAAAGACCTCATGAGGTATAAAAGGCCTTGAGAAAACATATCAATTACCATTGTGCAAACACTTCACGGAGAAAAAACAAGTTTTAACGAGCATTTCGGCCTTTTTATGCATGTGGCGTGCCTGTGGATTCACGCAGCGCACCCGTAGGTTTCCATAGAAGACTTTTCTGAATGGCACGACATGCCTGTTGATTTAAGCGGCGTGCCTGTGCAGCGCCTGGCTCCTAGGCTTGCACGCGACGCTCTGCCTCTGGCAGCCCTACCCGGCCCAGTGCCTGGGCCCTTGACCTTGCACGCGACGTGTTTCGATCCACCATGCATTTGCCTCTTGCCTTCTCCCTTGCACCTTTGTGCCCTTGCCTTGGCAACTTTCCACCCTTACCCCTACACCTTCTATCTTTGTACGGCCCATTGTTGCCATTACCTGGGCCACTTCTGAATGGCCGACTGCCTGGGCCATCTTTGAATGACCCACTGCCTGGGCCATCTCTACTACCTCTGGTAGCCTTGCCCGGTCCAGCACCCAGCTCACTCCCCTTCTGACCTCTACTCCTCCAAACTTTCACCATCCTCTTTGCATTTTGCCTCCATACCTTTTCTGCACGACCCATCATTGACCTGCCCGGGCCACTGCTGAACGGCCCATCGCCCGGGCAACTGTCAAACAAAGTTGCAGTAGCCCTCAAAATTTCCAAAAATCCGAAATTTTCACAAAGGGGTCATCTCAATAACATCAAAGGCATGATCAGTAGGTATTTGTGGTTTTTCCTTGCCTAGATTTTTGATTTAAGGAGATGTTAAAATCAAGTTTGTAAAAGGAGAAACACATTTTTACAAAGAAGAAAAACAATTGTGTGCTAGAGGGAAAACAAACCTTTTCCTCAAGGTCAAAAAATTTGTGTGCCAACCTTAAGAAAACACAGTTTTCTCTCAAAACTATCATGTTTACTAAGAGACAAAGGGACAGTGATTAGAGGGAAAGGGCTTATTGTTAGTTTAAAGGGGGCTTGTTGTTGTGATTAGTTAAATGATAAACACAGTTTTCAAGGAGAAAAAAGAGTTTTAGTGCCAAAAAGAAAGGAACCTGTTTTCAAAAATATAGATCATATTGAAGGCATTTTTTGCTCAGAACACAGTCCTTAAAAAGTAAATTTGTCTTCATTTAACAAGAACTTGTTTGCCAACCAAGGAAGAAAAACAGTGCTCAAAGAAAGGATCTAGTTTTCAGTGCATTTGAAGGTCTTGTTTTGATAAGACAAGGGAAAGGAAATCTAAGCAAACATGCCTCCAAGGAAAGCCAACAAAGGAGGGTATCACAACAGATTTGAACCTATAACTGTGAAAGAGATAAATGATTCCCCTTTAGTCCTTTTCAATTTTCATGAGGTAGGATGCCTTGATTTTTTCCAAAAGGTCCAAGAAGTCAAAAATCACGCTCCCTTGACACATTTGTTTGCCCTGAGACTGCAAGAAGGGAAATTTCACATAGCAGGACTTGATTTTGTTCTTACTCCTAAATCGGTGTCAAAGGCCACCAAGATCCCCTATATTGGTGAGAAATGGTTCAAGCAAGCCTATTTGGACCTAGAACACTACAAGCCCTTTTTGAAACCAGCTTACCAAAATGAATGCAAGGCCATCTTCCCCTTTTCTCATCTATTGAACAGTTATGCGCCTCTCATGAAGGTCATCATGAAATACTTTACATGTGAAGGGAGATACTCTAGAATCTATTCATATCATGTCTGACTGTTGATTCACTTCACCAGGACCCATATTTTGAATCTCCCTTTCTTCCTCTGTATAATCATTGAAAAAATGGCCTCATTTGTCCAAAAGAAGCCCTCTGCTAAAAAAAAAGCTAGTTTGTTTCATCATTCCCTTATCAAGGTCATCATCCTCCATCAACTTGAGAAAAAAGGAGTTTCTTGGGAATCCTTCATCTCCCATCCAGATTTTACTATGGCCTCTTCATCTCATGGCCCATCTCATGTGCCTTCCTCACCATCCACTCACCATGTCTCTCACTCTTCTAGTCAACTACCCCTCAAAGGCAAAAATCCCCTATGATTGAGAGTGAAAGAGAAAAGTCTAATCGAAGCAGTAATGATGAGGAAACAAGTGACAAACAACATGGAAGTGACCATAAGCATGGGGATAGCCCACATACTACTAGTGATGATGGTACTCAAGAGGAACATAGTGGCAGCCAACACAACAGTGGGCATGAGGGTGATGAGGAACATAACAGTCCTCAAGGAAACAGTGAAGGGGAGGAACATAACATTGATGGAGGAAGAAGTAGTGGTAGAGAGCATAACAACCCTCAGCATGAGAAAAGTAATGAAGATCAGAGTGGCAGTCAACATAGCAGTCATGAAGAAAGCAGTAATAGGGATGCACAAGACAGTCCTCAACAAAGCAATCATAGTGGTAATTAGCTAGAAAATGAAGAAGAAGGAAGTGATGGTGCTCATGAGGAATGTAACAGTTCTCAAGGAGATACTAATGAGGAACATAACATTCCTCAAAGAGACACTAATGATGAGGAACATAACAGCCCTCAAGCAAGCAATAATGATGGCAAGCAAACACAAAACAGTGAGCATTCCGAGGGGGACAACATGAAGCAAAAAGAGAAAAACAATCCCAAGGGCAGCCAAGACCAAATCAAGGACAATGAAACAAGTAATGATGGATCTAAAGAAGACAGTGAAAAAATCCACGAATTTTATTGTTTAAGATCCACGAATTTTCCTTTAATCCCATGTGTACAAGATATACCAAATCTAGTTATGAGTTTTAGTCATAAGTACTTGTGGTATTAGTAATATTGAGGTACTATTGATATACTGTTGTTGTTGAATGGTAAAATCATGTGAGAGAGATTGCCAGTGCATGCGTATTGCTAGGATTTGGTAATTGGAAGTTTATTGATACAATTGTAGCATGATAAGGTCTCATCTTAAAGATGAGGATCATAATGATGAAAGCTAAATGAACAACTGAAGCAAGACTTTAGAGGGAGGTATAGCATCCCTCACAGAATGGATGGATGGATTTTCCACATGGACCAAAGGAATCAAAAGTTGATATCACTATCTTTTGTGCCCTTTTCTTATGCATATACATTAAAAATAATATATGTGACATGGGAAGTTCCTTCCTGTGGTAAAAGAAGTTGAATCAGACGTGAGAGGAAGTTGTTGGGTTAATTGTCTTGTGATATGTATTGTCATCATAATCCTTGAATATTCAAGAATGATGATCTAAGAATTTTGATGGTTATCTTCAAAATTCAAGTCATTTAAGTGGAATTGCACTATATGTAAGGGTGGATCAGATCAATGATTTACATCTACAATAGAACTACATCTTCATGCCATTAGCAACTCAATTGGCATCCACATAACCTTGACATATCAAAGGCATCTTCAGATAGGAAGCATCATTAGAAGATATGAGGTACAACAATGTTTGAAGAAGTATTTTGTGGTATATATGGAAGTATGGATGAGTTAGTTTACTACTACTATCTATTGAGGCATGACACAAATCATAGAAGTAAAGTAGATCTACAAAGAGCGAGTTCTATAGGCATATTAGTGATCCTTTGTCTTCAAGACAACATCATCATCAATGGGTAGCATAGAGTTTTTTCTAGAGGGAAAATTATCTATAAAATACAGGATAATGTTTCCATGACTCCAATATATAGTTCAATAAAATCAAATTAGCCTAGCAATGATTGTCTTCTAGACATAAACTTTAGAAAAAATATGGCCTGTAACATGCCAAAAGCTTCTACAGAAATACGACAAGAAAATAAGTACATTTAGCCAATAAAACACACATTAACAAGTTACATACCAATGATTAGTCAGAATTCACACTTGTAATGTTGCTCTACTTCTCCAAAATGAAAAAAGATGTTGTGTAAATAATCAGTGCCATTATATGAACACAATTTCACTTGAATGTTTAACTGATGGGTTCCTACATATAGGAACAATCACCTACTCTGTCAGGATATGTCCTAGTGACAACTTGGACCAGTTTTTGTGACAACAACCCAAGTCAAAATCCTAGCATGCATGATCTTCCCTTTCATTGATTTTTCCTAATGTGGCTATTGATCTCAGGCCTTGTGTTAATTAATTATTGTAACTTGGTGATGTAACCTTCAAGAAGACCAATGGTATGCCACTGGCAAGGTACTAGAAACCGCATGTGTGGGTTGTTCTTATTTCCAGGTTTATCATCCAAAAAAAGATATTCCCATTTTTTAAATATAGGAAAAATCACCCGCAGGATGTTTTCCTCTCGTGTTCTTACCGCTATTTTCTATCCCAATAGTGTCGTGGTTTTTTTCGTTAGCTTTCTTGGTTTTCCTCTATTTATGACAAGGCAAAAACAAGGACTGCATTTATTAGCTTACATATTTTACAATTAAAGTTCCACAGAAGAAGATGGAAACATTAAACAAACACTAAAGATAGCATACAAATATCGAAACTTCATATCAACAGAAGCATTTTTGAATCTTGTATAATGGAGAGAAGATGTAAATTCATTAGAAACTTCAAAATACTTGTGCAAAGTCCTGCCAAATCCTAGAAAGCATGATTCGAAATACAGTGTAAAATTCAGGTACTGAATTTTATCGATTCCCAAGAGACTGCAACATGATGTCCATGATGGACATGTGGGGACAATCTATTGCACACCTAAATAGAGCATAACATTACTATAGGATAGACTGAAACACTCTTAACAACGGATTTCATGAGGGCAATAGAAAAAATTATGAATATAGAAAAGATGGAGTTCAAAAAAAGCATGATTAATGAATTGATAAAAACATCTAGATGTCATCACCCCTAAAAGAAATCAGCAAGGGTTCTAGACATCACTGAGAAGACCACTTGATTATGTTTATAAACACCCTCATTAGTCCTCGTGATCCTCCGAGTATACCAACATAGGAAGGTGCCTGTCATAGGAAGACTGAGAGTTGTGCTAATAAATGTGTGATATAAGATGAGCATAACTCTCAGATCTGACAATCATTCATGTCCTAATCTCTGTAATATTGAAGGACGAAATATTAGCACTCGGTTGGGAAAAGTCTTGTTTGATTCCAAGTGCAGTGGCCTAACCATATAGCATGGATCTACTAAACGAAAAAGTATTATACTTATTCAACATTTATGACACATATCCATATAGTTTTTTGAGTAGACAATATCGATGAGCTTTTATAGTCCTTCATTAACTTAAAGGACTGATCTGAAACATTTTCTAGACACCTGTATACACTAATCTATGACTTCTGTGTAGAAGGTTTGGCTCTATGTTAGGGAAAATATCTCTGGTACATCAATTACAGACCTCTTTAATGCATACCTGAGGAATAATTCATGGCATCCATTAAACCTCTCTAGCAAGTTTCTCCATCACTTCTGAATAATTTCTTGATCTTTCAAGACCTCCTCAAGAAGCCTCATTTCCACACTACACTGATATTTTTCTGTCTACTTGGGCTAGTAGCAGCCAAAATTGGTTGGGGCAATTTCATACATATATTGACAGTCTTTTGTCTTGTATTCTGATGGTGGTTT
>CM076569.1:384747650-385091846 GCA_034641835.2 Pinus albicaulis | reverse complement strand
CTTTCTGATCTTTCTGATGTATTTGCATGGGATTATTCAGATTTGAAAGTGTATGATAAGAACATAATTCAACATACAATTCCTATCAAGCCGGATCAGAAGCCTTTCAGACAGAAGCTGAGACGAATCAATCCAAAGCTGCTGCCATCAATTGAAAAGGAAGTAAACAGGTTTTACAAAGCAGGAATCATAGTTCCTATTAGATTTTCTGATTGGATTTCGAATTTGGTCCCAGTGTGTAAAAAGACTGGAGAAATAAGATTGTGTATTGACTTTCGGAACTTGAATAAGGCATCCTTAAAGGATAATTACCCACTTCCGAAAATGGACCATATTCTGCAGAGAGTAGTTGGAGCATCTAAGATGTCACTACTTGATGGCTACTCAGGGTATAACCAGATCTTGGTGCATGAGAAGGACCAAGATAAAACTGCCTTCATAACACCTTGGGGAACCTTCCAGTATGCCAAGATGCCCTTTGGACTGAAGAACGCTGGAGCCACCTTCCAGCGTGCAATGGACATTGCTTTTGCAAATGAAAAAGATGGTTTTCTTGTTGTTTATTTGGATGATTTGACAGTGTTTTTAGGTTCAGATGGTGAGCATTTGCACCATCTAAGAATGGTTTTTCAGTGTTGCAGAAAGTTTTGGATTTCTCTCAATCCCAAAAAGAGCCTTTTTGCCATGGATAAGGGCAAATTGCTCGGGCATATCATCTCTAAAGATGGCATCCTCATAGATCCAGCCAGAGTGGAGGCAATTCAACTCATAGATCTTCCATGGAACAAGAAAGAGATTCAGGCCTTTAATGGTAAGATGAATTTTTTGCGCAGATTTATACCTAATCTGGCTGAGCATTTGAGAGAAATGACCAATATGTTGAAGAAAGACAACATGGTTAAGTGGAGTGAGGAAGAAATCAAGTCATTCAATCTAGTAAAGTTTTCTTTGTCTAATGCCCCAGTTCTGATCAGTCCAGACTATGCTCAATATTTTATTATATTTTCGTTTGCATCTGAGCATACTATGGCTGCTGTTTTAATGCAAAAGAGAGATGAAGTAGAAAAGCCAATTGCCTTTTTCAGTAGAACTATTAGAGATCCTACTTTAAGATATAATATTATTTAAAAGCAGGCATTGGCTCTTGTCAAGGCATTGAAATATTTTAGGGTCTATATTCTACATTCACACACTATAGCGTATGTCCCTAATGCAGCAGTTAAGGATGTGCTCATGCAAACTGATACAGAAGGTCGAATAGGCAAATGGATAGAAACTATGTTGGAGTACGATCTGGAGATCAAGCCTACTAAGTTGATCAAAGGCAAAGGTTTGGCGAAATTGATGGTCCAATCGAATCTGCGTGCTTTAGATATAAACCTCATTTCAGCAATGTCGGAAGAGGAAGATGAAGGTTTGCTGGTTCCCATTTCAGAAATTTTTCTGTAGTCCCCTTGGTATTCAGATATTGTGTATGTTCTTCAGCATCTCTCGTCTCCTCCTGGCATGTCTAAGAGTAAAGGTAGATCTTTGAAACTCAAATCTGCAAAGTATTGTATTTTGAACAGTGCTCTGTTTTGGAAGGATCCGGGGGGTGTTTTTCTAAATTGCCTGATTGAAGAAGAAGCTGAGAAGGTAATGTATGATTTCCATAAAGGTGACTTTGGTGGTCACCTATTTTGGAAAACTACAGCGAACAAGGTATTGAGAGCCAGGTATTATTGGCCCACATTATTTTCTGATTTATATAAAACAGTGATGAATTGTCATGAATGTCAAATTTTCCAAGGGAAGAAGAGATTGCTTCCACTTCCTTTGAAACATGTTTTAGTGAACGCGCCCTTTCAGCAGTGGGGGCTCGATTTTATAGGAGAAATACATCCCGCGTCCTCAGCACAGCATCAATGGATATTGACTGGGACAGACTACTTTACGAAATGGATCGAGGCCATCCCTGCCAGGCAAGCAACTGACACGGTAATTATTCAATTCCTGGAATCAAATATTTTATCCCATTTTGGTTGCCCATGTAAAATTGTGACAGATAATGCAGCCGCGTTCAGATCAAAGGAAATGGTCGATTTCTGTGATAAGTACAACATCGTGTTGGGCCATTCAACAGCGTATTATCCACAAGGCAATGGCATGGCAGAATCATCCAACAAGTCATTGATGAATATAATTAAGAAAATGTTGGAGGCAAACAAAAGAAATTGGCACCGGAAGCTTATCAACGCACTGTGGGCAGACAGAGTTAGCAGTAAAAAATCAATAGGTATGTCACCTTTTGAGCTAGTTTATGGTACTGATGCTATCTTTCCTACTTCTCTTACAGTTCCAGTTATGAGATTATTACAAGAAGTTGGCAGCAAAGATGATGACAACCAGCGAAGGATCAACCAGATGATCCACCTTCAAGAAACAAGAGAAGAAGTGTCACAGAAAGCGAGCCAGTTGCAGGACAAGATTAAAAAGATCTATGACAGGAAGACTAAAGCATAAAAGTTTCAGTTGGATGATGTAGTTTTGAAATGGGATGCAAGAAATGAAGACAAAGGGAAGCATGGTAAATTTGACAACCTTTGGAAGGGACCATACAAAATTACAGCATACAGGGGTCAGAATGCCTTCTTGCTTTCAGAAATGGATGGCCAGGATTGTCCCGGAGGAGCAGTAAATGGTAGGCTATTGAAGCACTACCATTGTTGAAGACATGGATCAGAATCTATCTCATCATCATTGTATATACCATTTTATTTTTCTAAAAGCAAAGTTCAAAATGCACAGTCATTCAAGTTTGGGGCCCGAGGTGAAG
This sequence comes from Pinus albicaulis, assembly GCA_034641835.2. Classification (NCBI taxonomy): domain Eukaryota; kingdom Viridiplantae; phylum Streptophyta; class Pinopsida; order Pinales; family Pinaceae; genus Pinus; species Pinus albicaulis. Next base: position 385,089,031 of record CM076569.1, on the reverse strand, counting down.
GCTATAAAACTTGGATGATATGTGTATGGTTTGGTTTTATTTCAGTTTTCAGTCTTAGTCTAGAGTCAGAGTCAGTTTTCATTTATGTCAGTTTTCAACATTTTTGACTTCATGCCCAATGGATAAGGCTACTTGGTCTACGGTGTTCTTGGCACCTCCAAGGAGCTACCATCCCCATTGGAGCCAATGTTAGTGTCAGTCTAGTCATACTGCCATCAGTGATCAAAGTTACTCTTTGCATTTTCATATTAGGAGTCCCATAATAATAAATTTCATCATTCCGCTAGGTCATGGATTCATTGATGGTAGTAATTCTTCATCAGTTTTCCCTCATGTGAAACTTGCTGATTTTCCTCTCTATGGTCTTCAGTCATTATTCACTTTCATTCTTAAAATCATATCAGTAGGTCATAGGATGGGTCTCATTAGTTTCTAGCGTCTCACCATAGTCAAATGTCAATAAATATCAGCAAGGTCACGAGGAAGTCAATAAGCTCAAAGTCACAGCACCAGGAAGAATCAGAGAGACATTTTATTCAGTTTGATGTAATTTTAGCTTCAAAACCATGTTTTGAGGTGAAAACATGATATTTCGCCTTTATTATTATTCATTATATATCATCATGTGTAATAAGTCACAATTCAGAAGTTGTTATCTCCACAAAGTGATGTCCCTGCCTTCAGAGAAGCTTTTCGCAGTGTGTTCAGCGCCAAATCATACTTCAAGTAGATCCATCAGAAAGAGCCTGAAAAGAGCTTTTCAACAGTATACTACACTCTCAAAACTGACTTCTGGATTGAAATTTATGCTTAAGTGAAGTAAAAGCCCTCTATATCCTAATCCTTCCCCTTTTCCCATTTTTCCCTTAAACTTTGTTTAATTAAAGTTTTATATCCCTTTAAAAACCATTTTTTCCACCTTTTCGATTATAAATTCACATTATAAATCATTTAATAACAAATGCGATTTATATGTTAACCACTTCCCCTCCATGCCTTAGGACTTTATAATAAAAGCTTTATATTATAAGGTCCCGTTGTTATAAACCACTTCCCCTTTCCATCACCCGTAAACTTTATAATAAATTTTATGTTATATATATACCCCCCGCCATTCCCAACCACTTCCCCACCACACTTTATAATAAAACTTTATATTAAAGTCTTATATTATAAACCCCCCATCGCAATCACAAACCTTTTCCAATCGCATGTTTTATTTGAAGTGCTTCGATCCGCTAATCGCACCATCCTCCGATGCGATCAATCGCAAATCGCAAAGTGTATGCTCCGATCACTCCAATCGCATGAAACTCTGATGCGATTAATGACATCCCCTCCTCCGATCTCCCAATCGCATCCCCTCCTCCGATCTCTTGATTGCATCCCCTCTTCCGATTGCCCGATCGCAACATTCCCCGATTGAAACCTCCAATCGCATCCTCCCTCCGATCGCTCCTCAATCGTCGATTTTCCTCGCCGATCAAACAACCCACATTCAAATCGCGCTATCGCAATCGGCGTTCCCATATATGTTACACTTCGCTCCGATTCTGATCCCCGATTGCGATTAATCCTCGTTCCCACCATTTAATTCCTTCGCCGTTCATTACCAAAATGCCTTTCTCCTTTGTAAAAGTTAAATTTATCCATTATGTTTATTACAAAGGGCCATGTTCCCAATCGCATCGGAAACTTTCATTTCTCCGTTCAAATAATATCCCGCCCACTCCCTGATTCCGATTGCGATGAACATATTATAATATGTTTATTTATATTAATACGTTTTACTGTATTACAACGTGTTTTAATATGATATGTCCCTCCGCCCCGCTCCGATTGCGATTGCGATTACACTGTTGTTTCATATATATATCACACCGCTCTCCTTCGATCCCGATTGCGATTTCAACACTCCATTATATATCTCGTTGCCCGTCCATTCCAATTGCGATTGTAATGTGGGTCCTGCCTCCTTCCCTTCCCTTTTCCCATTCAAAATACATTTTTCCCTTCACGAAAGCATTATTTCGTTCTATGATATTTCAATGGCAGTTTATTAAAGGGGCAGTTTATTCAAAAGAAATAGTGGAAAGCAAAGGAAATAGTTGGTTGGCCGAGAGCTTAAAAAAAAATAAAGATATTTACAGCAAGCAGCAAAATAGGGAATCTGTTCATCGGATTACCTATTTTCTTTCATACAGCCTAACAACGAAATCTCCAAGTGGTCAAATGCAATAATGTCCCTTATTTTTAGGGGCAGATTGTTGTGTTTCTTACTATGATTGTATTTCAGTTCTTTAGTTGTTAGAACAACTCCCTTTTCTATGGATCTATGTTCCCACATTTCAGTGTATTTATTATGAATCATTTGTAAGCATCAAGTGTAATCTGTAACTCAGAAAGTAGGGGAATAGTGTGGAGGAACATCTCTGCGCTACATTGTACAGTTTGACAGGAATTAATAAGAGATGCAACTCTGATTTGTGGGATCCATGTGGTATGAGAGTTAGCATTTGTTTTCTCCTTTGTTTCATATGTGAATTGTTATGTGTTCCATCCATCCATAAACATTTCCTTTTGAGTGCTTTCAAGATAGAAAGGTAGAATCCATTTTATATGCTCTTCCTTGGGAAATCATTCATACTCTGTATTTTTCTTCTGTTTGAAAATGTTCCATTTATTGTGCCCTTTTCAGCTCCTCAACAATCTTTCCATCCCATCCTCATTAAATTTTAATTGCTAATTTTCCTGCCTATCTTGCCCCATGAAATACCTTGTGTCCTGATTTAATTCCCGGTTTCAACTGTCCCTTTATATCACACACATCCCTGAAATTCATTCATTCACTCATTTTATTAAAACCTTTTTTTTTTTTTTTATCATTTTATCTAGCCTAATATCAGTCCATTTATTGTGTTCCATTGAATATTCTTTTACGGAGAGAGCCCTCTCTTGTCCTTGTAAGGCTAGCTACAAGGCTGAGTGTGGTTTAGTTGTTGCCCTGATTTGCCTTTTGTAGCCTGGGGTCCAATTCAGGTGCTAACAGGATCGACGGTCGGGATCTTTTCGCAGTCTCGCATAAATAACAAATGGGGCGAGAGGACGGTGAAAGAGCGATGACTGTTGGATCGGGAGGATCAACGGTGGAGATTATATCGAGGAAAAGTGAATAGACTGGAATGGTTGGGAGCGGAGCGAAGAAGCGAAGGAGCGATGGTTGTTGGATTTGATGGATCAACGGTCAGGATTTCATCGCGGGGGGAATGAGAATGGAGTGGAGGGGGGTCGATTGTCGTTGGATCTAACAGCGATCAACGGCTCAGATCTTATCGGCAGGATGCACATTGCGGAGAGAAGGGAAGGCAGAATGGAAGATTGCGATGGCCGATGGAGTGCGGACCGTTAGATGGAAGCAGATCGACGGTTAGGATTCCATCGGCGGAATGTCTATCGGGGGTGCGACTCGGCGAGGTAAAGCAGAATCGGGAGGCTGCGATATGCAATAGCCGATGGGGCTTAGTGCTTGGTCACAGAGGCCCGATCTCATGACGGAGAAAGGGGCTAGGGCTTAGCCGAAAGGCGCTTAAAGCCTTATGCTAAAAATGAGAGAAAAAGGCCAAAAAATGAGGTTTTTTAACCTTTTTGAGGGGTTGCGATAGGAATAAAGAAGGGGTTTTAAAACCAAATAAAGAGGGTTAATAAGGTTTTAAGGGGATTTTGAAGGAAATAAAGGGTAAAATGAGGAAAATGGGTGACATGAAGGGAATATTTTGAAATGGATAAATGGTGGGAATTATGGCTTTGAAGGCAGTTTTCTTTTTGAATCAACAGGGCTTCTTTGAAGGATTTCTTGTGGAAACAGTAGTGAAGATGATTTGTAAGATAAAAGACACCAAGAAGGCTTCAAGAACTAGCAGTGTTCCATGAAGATTGCTTCTTGAAGGCTTAAGAACATATTTAGCCATCATTTGGTACAACATAAATTATAGATGGCTAACAAGAGGTTCCCAAGAGCTCATGAAATTTGGCTTCATAATCTAAAGAATTCATAATAATCTATCATCCTTCTGGTAGTCCTCCTGATTCTCGTCCCCCACCCTTTTTGATATCTCCCTTTTATGTGCACCTGCCCTTTTTCCCCTTTCCGCACTTTGTTATCTCTTTTTGCTCTTTTTCACCCCCTTCCCTCTAGGTCCTAACCACCACCTTTCCATATTCCTATTCCTTTTTGTGTTCATATAAATTTTTCTTACTCTTACTTGCATCTTGTAAGTTCTCCGCTATAATCATCCTCCCATTCCTCAATTTGATAATTTATAATATTCACCTTTATGTCTTACTTTTCTTCCCTATTCCTACCCATAGAATTATCTATTATTAGAGTAATTTGTATTCATTTTGTATGTTTAATTATTATTAATAATGCTATTTTTCTATTTGCATATTCTTATTATTCATGTAGTCAATTTTAATTATTATTGATATTAAAAATAAATAAATTATTATTAACATCGTCCTAATAATAATAATTATTAGTTTAGTCCAATTAATTAAATCATTAATGTCCTCTTTCTCTTTAAGTAAAATCTTCCTTTTTAGCTATAATGTCCATGGTCATAATCTTTTGCCGTTATAATTTTTTTAGTAATTCTTAATAATTTTTTCTCTATTTTATCAATCTATTTGATGTTCATTTTAACATTCCTATCATCGTTTTTACCTTTATAATAATCCCAATACCCATTTTCAATCCATTATTTTCTACTTGAGTCCCTGATAATGGGTGGTGAGACCACTCGAAATGTCGAACAACTCAAAACCAGCACACAATAAAACTCCAAAATTTTGACATTAGGTTTCTTACCTGTGAAAACTTCTTCGGGTATCTTGTGTTGAACCCTTAGTTAAACTGAGGGGGGGGGGTGTGATTCAGTTTAATGCATTCATGGTCTTGTAAAACTTTATTTTCCACTTATTTACACCTTCATTTGATCAACTTAATGTATAATGGAACAACAATCTTAATAAGTGAGCAGCAGGTATTAAGCAGATTAAATACATAATATGAACACATAATCATCATGCACATAGAAAACAGATATTAGTGGAAACCCATAAGGGAAAGACCACATCGTATTATTGTTGTGATGCAAGGGCAAGCCCCAACTCCCTCTCACCATTGATTTTAGTAGGCTCCAACCTATAGGAGGCTACTACCTCAATTCTGCAAGCTACAACTTGCAAGAAAGCTCCAACTCCCATCTATTTTCTGCAAGCTACAACCCACAGGGGGCTCCTACCTCAGCCAGCTACAACTGTACATCTATCAAGCTACAACATGAAATGGAAGCACCAAATGCCATGTATTTTATATAGGCTTCAACCCACAGGAGGCTCCAACCTCAACCAACTACAATTGAACATCTATCAAGCTACAACTTGAAACGGAAGCACCAACTCCTATGAATTTTTTGTAGGCTACAACCCACAGGAGGCTCCTACCTCAAGCAGCTACAACTGGACATCTATCAAGCGACAACCTGATGGAAGCAATGACTTCCTCACTCTACAATAAAATCATACGCTGATTTACATGGATATCAACTCTGTTTTTCTCCTTCTTAACTACTGTCCTTCCAGCCTTTATATCTGCTTTAAATCATCTCTGGATCTTCACAGCTTCTCTATCTGCTCCTTCTTCTTCTTCCACTCTCTAACCTCTTTAAGCATATTACAATAGCATCATTGATAGAGATCATCTCATAGCTGTTTCATTCCATATGGGAATATGAAATGAACAGGTATGACTCTTTGCCTTCCACCTTCTCATTTTCTCGCTCAGCACATTCAGGATGTTACAATACTATGTTCTCATTTCAGTATTACATTGGAGTTTTGCTCTGCCTACCAAAGACTTTCCCTTTCATCACAAACAATATAAAAATAATAATACATTTTCAGTTATAATCAATTATTTACTCAGCCCATCAATTTTTTCGCTTTGCTGTGTGTTTGGCCACTTCTGCTTGCTGTCCTTGTGTCTTTTCAGTTGCATTTATCCTTTTCATCTGCCTTACTATTGCAACATTGTTCTGCATGAGTTCCTGTTCCTTTGTTATGTTTTCGTGTCATTCCTTTGTGACCTGTGGGGTATGGCTGATATAACACTCCCTTTATACACGTGGCGGATTACAAATCCGAGTTTTATCAACATACATATGTTTTACGATCAAACAACACACACACACACACACACACACACACACACACACACATATATATATAACATACACACGTTTAACGATCAACAACGCATACTTTATAACATGGCGCATATAACATATACGAAACAAGGGCTATGGGGTCCCACAATACCTTGAACCAATCACAATTCATCGCAAACACTTGCCCGCAAGTTTCCCACTCTACTAATAGTGATAAACCATAAACCGTGCGATCTGCGATATGCGCTCATGTGCGGTGCTGATGCGTGGATTCCCTTCATCGCATCGCATCATTTGATCTTTACCACATCGCAACCAAAATAACATTCTTTGCGATGTCTTGAAGTTACAGCCTATTTCATGCGGGATGCGATGTTGCGCATGGTCAACACGTGTCCCTCTATTTCACATCGCAAAAACATTAACTTAACTTGCGGTCGCCTTCCTGCTATCCCTTAAGCGTTGCGATGTGCAGTATGCTGGTGAGGTCCACGTCATCATGCCACGTCACCCTGCCATGTCACTGCCATGTCACCTTGCCACATCATCATAAATTCCTGTGATTTGTGGGGTCAGGGCCATGTCATCTGCGACATCATCTTGCCACATCACTGACACGTCATCGCCACATCATCACTACGTCATCTTTACGTCACTGCCATGTCATCTTTCGTACTTCGTAGTTTGCAACTTATAACCATTTAACTTAGTGGTTAACTCTATTTCGTGCGATTTGAGATATTGCGCCGTGCCACCACGTGTCCCTTACCTATTTCACATCGCAACTGTATTAACTTACCATACGATGCCTTAACACTTAACTCTTAAATGTTTCTATTTGCGACATTGCTCCTGACAAGATTTGATCTCTGTCGTCCATCTCTCGCCTTTACTTTTGCGATCTAATCTTCACTGTCCGTTCATCTCCCTTGGAATTCTTCAAAGAATTCTCTACTTTAGTTGATTTTTTGTTTGTTTACACTGTCCCGCTCTGTGACTCCGGCTCTTGTTGTTCTTGCCTCTACCTCTCAGCTCTCGTCGCTCTCACCTCTTCCTCTCGTCTGTCGCCTCTTCCTGCTTCTGCTATGTGCAGGATCTCTTGTCCTCGTTGTGTCTAGTAAATCTGATTGCCTTCAGCTGTCTCTATATATTTGTTGTCTCTGCTCCATTTGCTGCCTATGCTGCATTCACTGCCTCTACTGTCTCTGCCTCTTTGTTGTCTCTGCTCCATTTGTTGCCTATGCTGCATTCACTGCTTCTGCCTCTTTGCTGTCTCTGCTCCATTTGCTGCCTTTGGTGCCATCTTAGCTGCATTCGCTGCCTTGGCTTCCTTTCGCTGCCTTAATTTCCTTTGTTCTTTTGCTGCTTCTTTGCCTTAAGTAATCACCCTAAATATTATCCATGTTGCTTCTTTGCCTTTTTGCTGCTTCTCTTTGATTTAGGTTATATTTCTATGACTTCTCTTTTGCATCTTTGCTGCCCATTGCTGCACATTGCCTGATCTGCTCCTTTGCCTTATAACTGCTGCTTCTCTGCTCCTTTTCCATCAATAATAATTCTGTTGTAACTCCTTTCTGATCCTTTGCCATCAATGAAAATATTTCCAACAGTCTCCCCCTTTGGCATTAATGGCAACACATCCACCAATACCCCAATACTTCCTTCAAGACTTCCTCCCCCTTTCATTCTGAGAAGTGTGTTTCTTCCTCTGCTTGCTTTTCAGAAGATCCTTTCTTCTTCTACTTACTCCCCCCCCCCCCCCCCCTCTTTGAAATCAATGGCAAACAGTTGCACATCTCCCAGTGTAGATTCTATCTTTACATTTCCTCTCTCTCCGAGTTGTGTTTAGGCCTTCTTCTTTTGACTTTATACCTTGCTGCTCCAGACTGGTGTACAAGAGTTGTTGGGAGAACGCCTTTAAGAATCATTGAACTTGTATATACACAGTAAGCTGATACCATCCCAAAGCACAGACTCCTTTCACTTTTTTACAACTGAAAGTGATGATAAGGACACTTCATAGAACAAACTTATATAATTAGACTTATATGATCAAAGATGCATCATTGGAACAACACTAAAATACTGAGAATGCTCCATACGACATATAAAGTCTACTCTAAATATACTTCAGTCCATATTATGATCTTCATCTGAGATACAAATCTGTAGTCACATATATTCAAATATGACGATTCCAGTATATCTTTTATAGTTGTGGTTCACCTTTACTGCCTATTGGTGGTGATATGAGATAGGCTGCTGAGAGGGATATTACACTTAACAGCCGAAAGGTCCTTGTTACTGTTGTGAACAATCAATCAAACCAAAGCTTACAACATATTGTGAGATTAGACAATATCTTTCAATCTAAGAGACCAAATGACTTTACTGCTTGTACAGTGCACTCTCAAAACAAACCCTTGAGGCTAGATACATTCAATGTATTGGTTAGTCTCACATATCAACTATGCAATTTTATTTATGACATAAGGGGGTATGTGTGTCAATGATCAACCTCTCTTTAATGGTGAAATAACAACAAATCCTTTCTGCTGAAGTATGCTTTAGATGAATCAATAACAGACTCTTGAGCTTCAAATGTAAGATTAACACAACTAGTCCTTCATACTTCAGATACTTTAACTATTCTATCATGATGATCTTCTGCAAAACATCTTCAAGTTGTTTAATTGAAATCTCAGCAAATAGACTTCACACAGTTTTATGAATGATCTTAAGAAAGAGGCCTTGAAGATATATCTATACTGACTTGAGGAAGGCATGCAATTATATCTAGAAATAGCTATTGCTTCAATGCTCAATATACTACTTCAAGTGTAAACAAGATAATGATCCTTTTGCACTTTCATTGACCTTTTTATGCTTTAATAATGCAGATAACACTCTGTATACTACTTTGATGTACTTTTGCCATAATACTCTGATCATGAGGACCTGTAACATACCACTGCTTCACTGATAACACTTGGTATTCTTCTGATAGGTAGGTTGCTTGATCCAAGTACCAATTGATACTAATTTGATAAACTATGCAGTAATTTCACTTCAGCTCAGACATGCATCCATAGTTAAGACAACCTTCATAGTTTCTACTACTAAGCTCTCCACTGTCCTTAACAACAATCATTAATATACTGAATCTGATCTTGGCATCATTAACCTTTTGCTTATTCTGTCATTTTGGTTTAAAAGAATGTCACTGCATATTCCTTTCTAGGACTACTCCAGAATCATTGCTACTCTATATACAATTCAATTGTTCTAACATAATGATCTTCGGGAAGGCATCTTCAATTTCTTTACTTGGAATCTACAAGGGCAGACCACTCATAGTTTTATCACTCATTTAACAGCTTTCCTCCAAGGGGACCTTCTATAGATGAAAGATGGAATGATATAATGATGATAAACATTTCTCTTACTCATCCTTCTAAATCTGTTTCATTGCTAACTCTTGTAGTGTGATGCACAGTGTGATCATCCTCTATGGATCTTTCCAGTTCTATAGCTCAAAGCATCATTTTTGTGATTTTAATCATTCATCACTTAGTTTGTTGTTGTCTTTTTAGCTTACATGTTCATGGCTGATGTTCCCTCTACCACCATGGCTGCTTGTTGCCTTCTCTCCTTCCATCAACTTGTTGGCTATTGAATACTTCAGGTATTCTTATTTCTCTATAGTTTTCTGTTAGAGGAATTGTCCTTTCCCTTTTTGAACTTTTAGCTATTCTTATTCCATGGAGCTCTTCATTAGACTACCTTTATGGGGAGTAATTATGAACTGCTCTCCCCCTGAGATGTTGCTTCTTATTTATTGTTGGCTGGATATATGCGTTGCTTCCTAGAGGAGCTCCCCCTGAGACTATGATGGATTCATTATGTTATTGAAGTAACAGGCTTCGCCTTTCTCTTTTCCTTCCATATTTTATTAGGGTTCTTCATAATGTCTGCACTTCTTTTTTATTCACAGTTTTGTCTAATTTGATTGGATTCCATCATCTGTCTAGAGTTCTTTAATGTATATGGCAACTTACAGTCTTTTTCTTTGTAACCAAGCTTGTGGCATGAATACCATCTTATTTTACCTAAGAAAGGTTGAGCTGATGTATGGCATTTTGTTCCCCTTTTTTAATACAATTTACATTAATAAGATTTATGTCCAAATTCATTGCACGAAAAAAAATAGCCATGGAATAGATTAGTGTACCTGGTGAAAGGTTGTCCTCTCCATTTGTTTGCTTGAGGTAGTCTTTTCATTTTCTGCATCCTTTGCTGGTTGGCGTGGATTTGCTTTGTCTTACAATATGCTGCAATATGTCCAGGTTTGTGGCAGGCAAAATAAGTGATACTTCTCATGGGAGGAAAGAACCTCCTTTGACAACTTCAGTATTTATTCAATTCATATTCAGGAGTGTTTCTTCTTCTCATTCTCCGTCCTTTCATGTTGCTGCTTGTTTCTGTTAGTTTCTTTACAGATTGTGTTCTTGCTGGCTTCTACTGCTGTGGGAATCTTTTGAGCTGCTTCATTATCCTTTACAACTTTTACAAAAGTGATATTCCTGTTATCTTCTACCTTGGACTTACTTGTTTCTCCTTCATAGCCTAACCTAGTCTTTATGAGATGACATATTTGAGCATTTAGTATTTTTTCCAACTGTTCAGAGCTTTTCATTCGTGGAGTGTTCATAGATAACTCCCTTTGGGTATTTTCTAGTTTCTTTCTCAATAATACTACTTATTTTTCCAATTTCTCTTGCTCTTGATGTCTATCTTTAATTTTCTTAAGCATAATATTTTCCACCTTCCTAGCTTCTTCAAGTTCTACTTTCAACTGAATGAGATTTTCCGAATCAGGTTCTTCCTTTACATTTTTCAGGAGAATGTATTTTTGTTTTTTGCACTTGATTCTAAGTCTGTCTATTTCCTCCAGGTTACTCCTTAGCTCCCCCTGAAGATCTACCTCGTCTTCCAGAAGGATTCCTTTAGGCTCTTCCTTGGTCATCAACACAAATTCAAAGGTTCCTTCTTCATTTAAGGATTCATCTGAACTTTCAGATGCACTGCTATCTTGTTGAGCATAAAATGATTTTCTATTGATTCTCTTCCCTTTCTGCCATTTATTTATTTTGTTTTTCTCTATCTCTTGTGCTTGGTTCTCTGTTTTCTTATGAGGACATTTAGATGCATAGTGCCCCACTATTCCACAGTTAAAACACTTAAATGGAAGTTTACCTTTGTATTTACTTGTGCCTTTATCCAATCTTTTGGCGAATTTGGCCTCTTCTTCATCTGAGCATGAACATGTATCTTCCTTTTCTTTCCTGCACTTGTCTACCTTAAAGGTTGCCTCCCTCACATTTGAATTCCCTTGTGGAAGTCTCATCTCATAATTTGTTAAGTTTCTAAGCAATTGGTTCGTGGTCAAGGTTTCCCAATTTGTTGTTTCTTCTATGGCTGAAACCTTAGGGTTAAACTTGGATGGTAAAGATATCAATATCTTTTGCACAATTACACATTCCTTAATGGGTTCTACTAGAGCTTTCATGTTATTCACAATTTCCACAACATTTAAGAAGAAACTGGCTATATCTTCATCTTCATTCATTTTTACATTTTCAAACTGAGCTCTATAGGTTTGCAGCTTGGCCATCTTCTCCTTTTTATCTCCCTGATGGACACTTTCTACTGTATCCCATATTTCTTTGGTAGTCTTGCTGTGCATTACTTTGATAAATTCTGCCTCACATAGACCACTTAAGAGCGCATTCATGGCTTTTGCATTGGCTATAAAATCTTTTTTGGCTTTTTTCTTTGTGTCAAAATCCTTTGGGGCATATCCTAATTCAACAAAAATGCAAACTTCTATTCCTTGAGACATTATGTACATCCTCATTCTTATTTTCTAGAAGGCATAGTTTGTGCCAATAAACAAAGGGGCTTTATTTGTTGAGCATCCTTCTAGACTAGCCATCTTGGGGACCTAGGATCTCCTTCTAGTTGTTAAACTGATACAGAAGGAATTGGCTCTGATACCAATTGTTGAACTCTTAGTTAAACTGAGAGGGGGGGTTAATCAATTTAATGCATTCATGGTCTTGTAAAACTTTCTTTTACACTTATTTACACCTTCATTCCATGATCAACTTAATGTACAATGGAACAACAATCTTAATAAGTGAGGAATAGGTATTAAACAGATTAAATACAGAATATCAACACATAATCTTCATGCACATAGCCAAAAGATATAAGTGGAAACCCATAAGGGAGAAAACCACATCTTATTATTGTTGCGATGCAAAGGCAAGCTGCAACTCCCTCTCACCACTGATTTTCTGTAGGCTCCAACATATAGGAGGCTACTACCTCAATTCTGCAAGCTACAATTTGCAAGGAAGCTCCAACTCCCATCTATTTTCTGCAGGCTACAACCCACAGGAGGCTCCTACCTCAGCTAGCTACAACTGGACATCTATCAAGCTACAACTTGAAACAGAAGCACCAACTCCCATGTATTTTCTGTAGGCTACAACCCACAAGAGGCTCCTACTTCAACCAGCTACAACTGGACATCTATCAAGCTACAACTTGAAATAGAAGCACCAATTCCCTTGAATTTTTTGTAGCTACAACCCATAGGAGGCTCATACCTCAACCAGCTACAACCGGACATCTATCAAGCTACAACTTGATATGGAAGCACCAACTTCCTCACTCTACAATAAATTCATATGATGATTTACCTGGATATCAGCTCTGTTTTTCTCCTTCTTCACTGTTGTCCTTCCAACCTTTATATCTGCTTTAAATCATCTCTAGATCTTCACAATTTCTCTATCTGCTCATTCTTCTTCTTCCACTCTCTAACCTCTTTAAGCATATTACAATAACATCATTTATAGAGATCACCTCATCGTTGTTTGCATTCCATATGGGAATATGAAATGAACAGGTATGACTCTTTGTCTTCCACCTTCTCATTTTCTCGCTTAGGACATTCAGTATGTTATAATACTATGTACTCATTTCAGTATTACATTGAAGTTTTTCTTTGCTTACTGAAGACTTGCCTTTGCATCACAAGCAATATAAAAATAATAATAAATTTTCAGTTATAGTCAATTATTTACTCAGCCCATCTGTGTTTTCGCTTTGTTGCGCGTTTGGCCTCTTCTGCTTGATGTTCTTGTGTCTTTTCCCTTTCTGTCGTTTTATTCCAGCTTTGCTACATAACTACCCTATTTCTTCTGTTACCTGTGTCTTTTCTGCTGTGTTCAACCTTTTCATCCGCCTTACTGCTGCAACATTGTTTTGCATGAGTTCATGTCCCTTTGTTATGCGTTCATGCCATTCCTTTGTGACCTGTGGGGTATGGCCCACATAACACCCCCTTTATACATGCAGCAGATTCAGTGTTTTAAAAATCAGACTCGGGTTTCGAAACAGCTGAGGGTTGGCTTCGACTTTGACTCCCACTCCGACTCGGTATCGACTCGGCTGGTTCGATTTCAATGACTTGGTCTTTGTAAAAAATATATTAAATATTTATTTTTTTATAAAAAAGACATAATTTTAAAGATTTTCATTCATGTTTCCAAACACAAAGCATGAATATATCCATTATATCAAAATTGCACCCAATGCACTGTCCAATACATGATGATATAGAGATCAAAACAAAAAACATAACCAAGGAGGCTCTAAATGGCCTCTACAACAAAACATGAATAGTCACTACTGCTAGACATATGACAAGACAATATCATCTGCCTCAAACTCTAAACTAGAGGGGGAAACCGCTCACTCCTCCTCCTCTGAATCAATATCCTCAACTAGAACTGTAGCACGTTGAGCCTGAGATAAATGAGTTATGCGCCTCCATCATGGCTGACTAGAGGAAGTGCCTGCAGCTGCAACTAGAGGACTTGGATTTGGGACTAGGCTTGCTACTAGTGGATCTACATTGGCTCCAAACGATTTCTCTTCTTTGTGTGAATCCTCTCAAGGACAGACCAATTACGCTCACACCCAGAAGTACAACAAGTTTGACTCAAAATGTGAATTGCAAATCTCTGCAATTAAGGACAATAGCTCGGTCGCCTGGTGTACGGCTCAGTGTACGGCTTGGTTGGCTCAGTGTACAACTTGGTTGGTTTGGTCGGCTCGGTGTGGGACTTCGGCGGCTCGGTGTACGGCTCGGTCGGTTTGGTCGGCTCGGTTGGCTCGGTGTACGGCTCGGCCATATCGGTAAAAATTCGGCCTCTGGACCAGTTTTCCATCAAGTTGGTCCGGCTAGGGGTCTGGCTCGGTTGACTTGGCCGATTCCGAGCCAGTCCGGTCGATTTTTAAAATTATGGGCGGATTACAAATCCGAGTTTTATCAACATAAATACGTTTTACGATCAAACAACGCATATATATAACATACATACGTTTAACGATCAACAACGCATACTTTATAACATGGCATATATAACATATAAGGAACAAGGGCTATCGGGTCCCATAGTACCTTGAACCAATCACAATTCATCGCAAACACTTGCCTGCAGGTTTCCCACTCTACTAATAGCGATAAACCATAAACCATGCGATCTGCGATATTCGCTCGTGCGCGGTACTGTCATGTGGATTCCCTTCATTGCATCACATCGTTTGATCCTTACCACATCGCAACTAAAATAACATTCATTGCGATGTCTTGAAGTTATAGCCTATTTCATGCGGGATGAGATGTTACGAATGGTCGACACGTGTCCCTCTATTTCTCATTGCAAAAAATTTCTCTTAACTTATGGTCACCTTTCTAGTATCCCTTAAGCACTGCGATGTGCGGTATGCAGGCAGAGGTCCACGTCATCATGCCACATTACCCTGCCATGTCACCTTGCCACGTCATCATAAATTCTTGCGATCTGTGGTGTCGGGGCCACGTCATCTTGCCACATCATTTCCACGTCATCATCATGTCATCGCCATGCCATTGCTATGTCATCTTTACGTCACTTCCGTGTCATCTTTACGTCAC
Organism: Pinus albicaulis; assembly: GCA_034641835.2. Taxonomy (NCBI): domain Eukaryota; kingdom Viridiplantae; phylum Streptophyta; class Pinopsida; order Pinales; family Pinaceae; genus Pinus; species Pinus albicaulis. Next base: position 385,073,752 of record CM076569.1, on the reverse strand, counting down.
TGCCATGTCATCTTCCGTACTTCACAGTTCGCAACTTATAACCATTTAACTTAGTGGTTAACTCTATTTCATGCGATTTGTGATATTGCGTTGTGCCACCACGTGTCCCCTATCTACTTCCCATCGCAACTGCTTTAACTTACCATACGATGCCTTAAATCTTAACTCTTAAATGTTGCGATTTGTGACATCACTCCTGACGCGATTCAATCTCCATCGCCCATCTCTCGCCTTTAATTTTGCGATCTAATCCTACCCGTCTGTTTGCCTCCCTTGGAATTCTTTAAAGAATTCTCTGCCTTAGTCGATTTTTCGTTTGTTTACACTGTCGCGCTCTGTGACTCCAACTCTTGTTGCTCTCGCCTCTACCTCTCGGCTCTCGCTGCTCTCGCCTCTTCCTCTCGTCTTTCGCCTCTTCTTGCTTCTGCTATGTGCAGGATCTCTGGTCCTCGTTGTATCTAGAAAATCTGATTGCCTTTAGTTGTCTTTGCCTCTTTGCTGTCTCTGCTCCATTCGCTGCCTGTGCTGCATTCGCTGCCTCTGCTGTCTTTGCTCCATTCGCTACCTATGCTGCATTCATTGCCTCTGTTGTCTCTGAGTCTTTTTTGTCTCTGCTCCATTTGCTGCCTTTGGTGCCATCTTAGCTACATTTGCTGCCTTTCGCTGGCTTAACTTCCTTTGTTCTTTTGTTGCTTCTTTGCCTTAAGTAATCATTCTAAAGCTTCTCAATGCTACTCCTTTCCCTCTTTGTTGCTTCTCTCTGCTTTGGGTTATATTTCTTTGGCTGCTCTTTTGCCTCTTTGCTGCCCATTGCTGCACATTGCTCGATCTGCTCCTTTGCCTTATAACCGCTGCTTCTCTACTCCTTTGCCATCAATGATAATTCTGGTGTAACTCCTTTCTGATCCTTTGCCATCAATGACAATATTTCCAGCATCTTGAAATCCATTGCTTGATGCAAGCTCCTATTTTGAACATGTACAATAGTGTCAGAAACTTCTCCCCATAAGAACTTCGGTAGTCCTTGGCCATGAATCATGGCATGGGTGGCTTCTATGTGTAGAAAATCCACATAGATTCAATTGATCTTGTAATATGCTAAAACAAAATACTTGAATTTATTCTACAAATTTTGGAAACAAATTATGATCGCACAATCACATGAACAAGAAAAAGAAATATTTTCAATCGCACAACACAAAGATGTATTTGGGGAAAGCCTCAATTGAAAACCCTGCTATATGTATATTTTATTAAGTTAAGAATATGAAACAATGCAATGCTTCTCTCAGGTTTGAGAGCTCTCTACACTATCTCCCAATGTCTCACTACAACCTGTGCACAAGCTTCTCTTGGCACACCTTTCTCTCACAACCTCCACGCACAAACTTGTGCTTCCTATTGGTTGGTCTCACCAAATTGTGCTCACAAAAACAATGATTAAACGTGTGCCTTCATTCCTCCTTTTAAAGGAAATTTTCTCTAATTAATGAATGCTTTATTTTATGCCTTCTTCTCACTGCATGCACCACCACCTATACAATTTGGATGATTATACAATTGATAATGCACTTCCCTTCAACTCCAATCTCAACTGGGTCTTCCTCAGAATTGACATGCAACAAATATTTATAGTGAATTATCAGTTATCTGATTTATCATTGCATGTGAATTAAATCAGATTTAATTCACTGGACCTCTCACTAGCTCATCTATCAGTTAGAACTAGTTAAATTTATTTTAACTCAAATAATTAAGTTAAACAATTACAACTCAAAATAAACTGCAACCAGATCCCCTAAAACTTAGTGAGAACTCTACATGCCTCCAATTTGACTCTCAACTCAAATTAACTGAACTAACTAATTCTTCCTGATTTAGTTAACTCGTACAAGTTGTCATGTGACGTGGAATTACAATTTACTTTTAATTTAATTAAAATAAAATAAAATTATCCTTAATTAAATTAGAATCCCTTTTGATGCCATTTTTAATATCTCTTGTTGCCATTTTTAACACTATGATTGTTCGATTCTTCCTTTCAGCAACTCCATTTTTCTCAAGAGTATATGGAGTGGTGATCTCCCTCTCAATGCTAGCCTCTATACAAAATTCATTGAATTCATTTGATCCATATTCGGTTCCATTATCAGTCCTCAATATTTTGATCTTCCTTGTTTGATTTTCAACCAAGGCTTTGAAAGAACATAACCATTTGAACACTTCATCCTTATTTTTCAAGAAAGAGATCCACATTTTGCGAGAGAAGTCATCCACAAAAATTGCATAGTATAAGTATCCTCCTAATGATGTTACGGGCAACATACTAGATAGATCAAAATGGACTAATTGAAGAATGTTGGTAGTTTGACTCTCACTTGGGGGAATGGTCCCCTTGTAAGTTTCCCATCTGCAAAACCCTAACAAACACCTTCATGATTCATGTTGAACTTGGGTATACTTGTGACCATCTTCCTTACCCTAGGTAAGGCTATGTAATGAAGGTGAGCAAATGTCTAGGGCCATAATTCAGATTGAGGAGAAGTATCGCAAGTTATATCTCCCAAAGGATTTCCTCCAACCTGATAGAGACCTTTAACCGTAAATCCAAGTGTAAATGCATCTTTAGGGTTTCTTTGCCAGATATGTACCTTTCCATGAATGAATGCAACCTTGAAGCCTTTATCCTCCATCGTAGAGATAGACACCAGGTTCTTCTTCAAGTCAGGTACATACAATACTTCTTGTAGATGAAGGGTTTGACCTTGATTTAAGTGAAGAGTGACAGTCCCTATCCCTTTCACAGGGTAGGTGGAATTGTCACCAAGTATGATCTCCAAATTAGTCTTATTTTCAATCAAATTTTAGAGGGCCTCCTTGTACCAAGTGAAGTGCCTTGAGGCACCAATATTAATCAACCATTGATCCAATGTGTCCAGAAGAGAGGCAGTAGTGAGGACAAAAATAAGATAAAATTCTTTTTGTTTTTATACAATATTAGTTTCCTCATACCTGAAGTTTCTCATCCTTTCAGGAGGTCGACCAATACCATATCGAGCAGTGGGAGCATTCCTCTTTCCTTTATTGTTGAACGTGTTGTTCCTTTGATTTCCATTGCGTTTGAAATTGTTATGTTTGTTGCTGTTGTTGTTGAGTATCCTTCTTGTGAGGACACCCTCTAGCATAATGGAAAAACCTGTTGCAATCATAGCACCTTCCTTGTCTTCCTTCTTTGAATCCCTGCTTGAATCCTTGACCTTGTCTCTTTGGACTACCATTGTTCTTCCTCTTTGGATGAGCGAAAAAAGCAATAGGTTCATTTATATTTGAAGGCTTATCTCTCCCCATCATCCATGTCTCTTCTTGAGTCCATCTAGCCAATAATTCATTGAAACTAGGAATATTGTCATTATTAATAATGGTGGTGTTAAACACATCACATGCTCTTATGAGACCTCCAAGAGCGATGAGAGTGAGCTCCCAGTCAGCAACAACTTCTCCAATAGATAAAAAATTATTCTTGATTTCTGTAATCCTCATGAATGAGGATTGGATAGACTCCCCTCTATCCATCTTGATGTCATTCAACTTGTTCTTGAGAAAGAGGATTTGATTTGCATTGTTTATTTTGAACATCCAAATTAACTTGTTATTCATATCCTTAGATGTTCTCAAATCAGAAATATAGGCAACCAAATGCTTTTGAATGGAATCAATGATACTTTTTTTAGCTTTGAATTCACCTTTGTTGTACTTTGTCTTTGCAGTAGCAGGTGCATTTGAAGAAGGCTCCACCACTTTTCCATGCACATAGTCCATAGCATCATGCTCTTCCAAAGTTAAGTCCAAATTCAAGTCCAAAGTAATCTTCCATGCATGATAGTTGGATTTGTCCTTGAGCCTATGTCAGATTTGAAGTATGATGTATTCGTCATTGAAGCCAGACCAATATTCTTGTCTAACAACTCTCTTTTAGTGATTACTTTTCTATCTCTTTCTTGGGCTTTGTCTTCACTTGGGATCTAGTACCATGTTAATTTTAGTTAACAATGGCATGTTCTATGCATGGCACAATTACTTCAATGTTCCTTTAGCAGCCCAATAATAATTTCCAATTTACATTTTCAGTACAAATCACATTAACCATTAATGACATTGACTGTAAAAGTAGATAGAACATGGAACAAAATGCAGAAGACAAGAGGACATCAATTTTGGTGGATCCCAGGGAAAAAAATCAATGTGGGGAAAATCATTTGATCGATTATTCTTATTATTATATCAAAATGTTCAGCATAGAGAGAGAGTACAAAAGATAAATTGACTTGCCCAATTCAAAGTCAAAACAAACTTGTCAATTTTTTGTAGTCAACTACAATCAAACTTCAGCCCTAACCAGAAAGTCAACGCTAGTCAAAACAACAATAGATTTTCCTCAAAATAGCTCGGTCTTCTTTAGTCAAACTCGGCCTGATTAGGAGGTCAAAGCCATCCCAGAATAGTGACAAAGTCAACAGTCAAACTGGGTCAAACTATTGTCTTGAAATCTGCAATCAACCTACAATTTTGGTCTGTTGTCAAAGTGCTAAAAAAACCCTTGATTTTTGTGCCAAAGATGCGGGTTGCCCACAGTTTTAAAAATCGATCGGACTGGGTCGGAATCGGTCGAGTCAACCGAGCCAAACCCCCGGGCGGACCAACTCAGTGGAAAAACCGGTCCGAAGGCCGGTTTGTGACTGAGCCGACCAAGCCGATCGAGCCAACCGAGCCGTACACTGAGCTGACCGAGCCAACCGAGCCATACACCAAGCCGACCAATCGATTGTCCTGAATTGCAAAGATTTGTAATCCGCATTTTGAGTCAAACTTGCAGTTCTTTTGGGTGTGAGCACAATTGGTCTGTCTTTGAGGGGATTCACACAAAGAAGAGAAATCGTTTGGAGCCAATGCAGATCCACTAGTAGCATGCCCAGTCCCAACTCCAAGTCCTCCATTTGCAGCTGCAAGCACTTCCTCTAGTCAGCCACGACGGAGGCGCATAACTCGTCTATCTCAGGCTCAATGTGCTACAATTCTAGTTGAGCATGTTGATTCAAAGGAGGAGGAGCGAGCAGTTTCCCCCTCTGGTTCAGAGTTTGAGGCAGAGGATATTGTCTTGTCAGATGTCTAGCAATTGTGACTATTCATATTTTGTTGTAGAGGTCGTTTAGAGCCTCGTTGGTTATGTTTTTTGTTTTGATCTCTATATTATCAAGTATTAGACACTGCACTGAGTGAAATTTTGATATAATGGATATATTCATGCTTTGTGTTTGGAAACATTCAATGAAAATCTTTAAAATTATGTTATTTATTATAAAAAATTTAATATTTAATGTATTTTTTACAAAGACCAAGTCATTGAAACCGAACCGGCCAAGTCGATACCGAGTCGGAGTCGGAGTCGGAGCCAACCATCGGCTATTTCGGAACCCGAGTCTAATTTTTAAAACATTGGGCCTGCCCAAACAAAAAATGACCCAAAAAATCAAAGTCAAACTCTCCTTGGAAGGTCAAAGTCAACATTGGTCAACGTTGGTGAAACTGCAGTAAACTTTGTAATTTCGGCTCTGCAATTTTGCTTTTGAAATTCGTCCTTATTGATCCACACGTGTGAGAGAAAAGAATGCCCAATGTTGTATGAACAAATGACAGGAGAGAGAATGTGTGAGTGATGATGATGTCAAATTGGGTGAGAGGTCACTTGTATTTACACAATTTGATGTGGGTGAAAAGTCATGTCCATTGGGCTTCATGAGTCTACACATTGATGTGGCTGACCTGAACAATTTGCACATGTGTGGGCATAAATTCAAAACTTCACTTCCGCTTATCCAAATTGATGATCTTTAAATCAATTTTGATTCCCTCGAAAAGAGGTATTTAATGCAATCATCATATCCATCAAATGAGCTGTCTCAAGGTGGAATTTGGCCCTAGTTGCCAATTTTAATAAAACGATATAGCCACATCATTAAATCTCAACCACTGGCCGTCTAGATGTTTAGTGTCAACTGTATAATGTCCCTTGGAAGGGTCCCTCCCATGGTGGTTAACAAAAGCTATTAAATCATATCCCTTGACCCTTTAATGTTGGAGACACCAACAAATTGTGACTTAAAGGAATTTTGGGACTAAAGGGGCACAAATTTGTGTAGTCTGTTGCTTCTGATACTTGAAAATCTCTTGTTTTGACAACACGCCCCAATTGATTGCCAAAGATGACACTTTGTTTCGACTCCCTAAAGTTAGTGTTCTAGTTATTGTAGTTTGATTCTTAAGGCCAACATTCTCCCAATTATAATTGCTGGTAACTGTAAGTAGTGATAGCTCATGCAGATACCGACAAGTTCATGGGCTTCTTGGGTATGGTTGGAGAATTAAGCCTACTTAATCACAATTGCTACAAGTTTGATTCTTTTGTCCTATTTCACATTTTCTAGAGGCTTCAATTTGTCAATGACAAATTGTTTTCTTTGTGGAAAACTACCCCTCCTTTTGTAATGACAACATTGTCTCCTAACCTATTCCAAATTTTGATAATAAAACGCTAGAAATACTTTGCAAATAATCCATCAAAGGGTCTCAAGAGATATTTGAGAGTGTAAAATTTAAGCAGTTAAACTGTCTCAAGAGATATTTAAGAGTGTAAACATTAAGAAGTTAAACTTCAAATTTCTTTCTTTGACCAGCTCAAAAATTTCTTGGATAAAAGTTGACATTGGTAGTGCTTGTTTGTATAACATGTTGTACATGGGTTACTGAGACATGAGGGAAAATCCAAGCTAGTTCATGACGACTCATTTGGATTTGGACCATTTTATTATGGTGTACGCCACGTTTTCTCATATACCTTACGTTCTGACTTTATTTTCTATTATGTTGTTTACCCTTTTTGGCCACATACCCTACTTCTTGACACTATTCAGAGGAAGGTTAAATCCATAGAATTTAAAAATTCCATAAAAAATAAATTATGATTCAAGAATATCCTTTTACAAGATGATGGATAAGAAGCTCATTTTTCCTTTTAGAAAGCCTCCTCAAAAACTAAGTAGTTTCATTCTTTTGGCTTTTGAAAATGCTTATTTTCAAAATCAACCACTCAGTACATTGTTTTCTTTTTAAATTGTTCCTATCACCACGTTTTTGTAATTGGAATTATATTTTTGATGTACCCGGGGGGATACCAAGTATATGCTTCCCTAAGTCATGCTTTTTAATCTCTTTTCTTCATTCATAAATAGGCTACTTCGGAAACAAGAGTAGTTTTGTGCTTTTGGATTATAATAGTGTTAGTTTTTAAAGTTAATCATAGATTTTTCTTATTTTTGAAGAAACAAAGAGAAATAAATGAATGGTATCTAGTTCCCTTGAGAACCATTTCTTGTTGGGTTGTTTGTCCTCAGAAGCACACACTTCCCAAAGTCACCGTTTTAAAGGTTTTTTTAGCATTAAAAAATAGCCACTTTGAAAACTAAAGTGGGTGTGTACTTTTGAATTTTCAATTTTTTTGTTTTGAAATTAATTATTTAGTATGTTGTTTTTCCATAAAAAAAAAAAATCTGTTGTCATCGGTTTCCTATAATTGCGAATTTTTTTTCCATATTCCCTTGGATATTTTAATCACATACTTCACAATGCAATGGATCTTAGACCCCCTCTCTTTTTCACTTTTCATTTGGAAATAGGTAACTTCATAAACTGTGCCATTATGACTTTCTCGTTTTCTAAGATGTTCGTTTCTAAGATCAATCAATTTATCTCTTTCTTAAAAAGATTAATATTATTGATTCCTTACATTGGAGAATCTCTTTTTTCTTTGCCCTCAAGCTTCTTGAGAACATGTTTTTTGAAGTTATTATTTTAGTATTTTGAAAACACATCATTTCAAAAACTAGAGTAGTTACATGTTTTTGGATTTGCAAAACATTTTTTTTAACTTAATTATTTAGTGGGTTCTTTTTCAATTTTGAAGTCTTATATTATTAATTTCTAAGTTTTTTGGGAAAAATTATCATTTCTTTTTTATGTAAAAGACATCATCTTAATGGAATTTAGTACTTATAAAGAAAAAGTGAAGAACATTTTAACATAGAACCCCTTTTTTCTCATGTAGATCTCAAACAAGATATATCTTTAACTTCGAACACTATTCACATTGAAAATATTTCAACTATCATGAAATACTATCTTCTATGGTTGTAATCATACATGGAATAGTTTTTAGACTTGTTGAAATGTTATGTACAAAGTTCAAATGTATTATCGAATATTAACCATGAGGTTACCACATATATATTTTAATAAAAAGAAAAAAATTGCATTCATTTACACCATTTGATACAACTTCATCCTTCAGAGATTGAAGAAGATCCATCTCTAAACTCCTCGAATATCATTATTCCTTATAGAGAAGATTTGCATCTATATTTTTTTCTTTGTATACATGAATGAAGGAAATTACCCAAGAATTTTAAAATGAATTTAATGTGCTCTATTGTATTTTTTAGATTGATTTTTAGGATTTAGTTGGTTCCATTCATTTATTTAATCACTAACTTCTATCTCTATATACTTGGATATTCTACAACTTTTTCTCAAAATATGGTCTCATGGGTCTCCACTGCATGTCTCCGCTTCAATGTTGGAGGTTTCGAAGGTGGTGCTAGCCCTCACATATCTCAAGGGGTGAGACCATCCTCATCTAGGCCCTCAATAAATTATTCTCCCTCACAGAGTGTTAACGTTGGTTGGGGGAATGCTAGGTCCAGGTGCATCATCCCGTAAATCATCAAATGCAGGGAAAAGTGCCAAAACATTGTAGGTGATGGAGGTGCCCAAGGGTGTACATGATATGCTACTGCTTAGAGTCCCATGACTCTCAATGCCTAACTCGTGGGTGTCAATTTCTCCTTTGGGATCTTGGTGCCAGTGAAGGTAGATAGGTTGTAGTAGTCAAACCACCTAACGATCACATCACAAAGTCTAGTGAAAACAACAAATCATCAGGTACAATAATCATTTTTGAATCTATGTGGACTAAGATTGAAAGTAAATGGACTATTTGATACTTCGAACAAGGATTCCCTTCCAAATTTGGGGCTTTGAACTCATAATGGTGTTACCTCCTTAGCTAGGAATGGCTAAAGGAAAATCTTATTAGGTGTTTCCATTCTCCAATGGGAGGTGACATTTCCTTAATCAACCCTTCAATCAATAGGTGTTATGTGAGAAATGATGGTAACAAAGGGGAGAAGACTTCATGGCCAGATGTTATGGTCAAAGGGACGAACATGATGGGGATCCACATCTTGAGTGTATAGTTTTGAGGTGAGAGCAATTGTGTATGCATGAGTTACGAATCTGGCCTTCCTTTTTCCACTCCTCTTGTGTCCCTTCTACTTCTACTTGATTTGTTTTCTTTGTATTACTGGTCATAGCTCAAGGGGTTAGAGCTTGCATTGTGTGATGCATAACAATTATTACCCCCTTAATGATGAGGCAACTCATTTCCCATCAAGAGTGTTACCCACCACCAGTGGGTGACCCATATAGGAGAAATTTTCTCCTATATTTGTCTTCAACTAGCAACCAAAAACCCCTTGTAGCCACTTGATAGCTATGATGTGTTTCCATTCTCCACCACCTGAGCCAACCATTGTGTACCCTCACTCATGTATTGTGATCGTATGTTTGAAGGTGGGCCATCCAACCTTGAAGGTATGATTTTTCATTATGTAATTGTGTATTTATGCATGCTTTTCTTGGGCACACTTGGGAATGGGTTATTAGGTGACTTGGACTGTACTTTTGGTACCTTACCTTAACTGCGGGGTTAATCCTATATCCTAGTACCATGGAATCTCCCCTCTTTGATATTAGCTTTAGGAGTGGCACCACATTGGAAACCCTGATTTTGGTTGTGTGGTCCCACTTCCCAATACCATATATTTCACTCCCCTCCACTCATTATAAGCCCTCTTCACATTTTCCCCCATTTGGGTCAACATTTATCCATTCGTTCCATAAGGTGTTAGCCTCCCCATCCCCTTGTCCACACCTTGGGTCAGGGTTGGAACGATGCCCCAGAGGTTGATGCAAGTAAAAAGAAAGATATGAGAATAATATGGCCACATACACGAGGAAATGTACCACAAGATGCAAAAGATGGTCGGAACAATAAAAGTTTAGGACGTGGGAAAAATCCAAACATGAGCTCTAACCCGTATCATTATGGTCATCACCCTTGTTCCTCGGGCCCCTATTAGTGTCCCATGCATCATTAATGAACACATGAATGTCCCAATCCCTAGGGCGTGATGAACTACCACATCTTAAGGGGTAGTCACTGCTATATCTCACATATCATTCTCTCATCCCCTTGAGTCTTGAGGTGTAAAATTAAGAAAAATTAATAAAAGCATAAAGGAAAATTAATTAGGGTGGAAAAGAAAAGGTCGGGGTAACTCATGTACCACGATTTCTCCCTCCTTACATTCATAGATGCAAGGTGTGGGCCTCCTTCATTATAGCTACCCTTGTAACATGGCATGTGGCTTGGAGCCTTCCCTTTGTCCCTACTCCACTCTATCATTATTTCACATGAAACCTACTGCTAGATGGGTGTACCTTGGACCTATCACTCCCTTAGGGGTTGAAACCACCTAATAGGGTCCTTCATTAGCTTCTCTAGCCGAGGGAGGTAATACCAGTACATGCCTAAAGCCCCAAATTTGGAAGGGAAAACCACTATGATGTGTCCATTTCTTCTCTTGATTAGCAAGCTTATTTATTCAATTTCACTAATGAGTAATTGCACTAGAAAGTGAGGAGATGCATTGGATCTTATACATGATTGTATGTGGATTTTCATCTTGGAATTGGCCTCCTTATACGAGATCCAAGCCTTCCAAAGGATCACAATGGAATTTTTAGGGTGAGGTGTTGAGATCCATGGACATCTACCCATGTAGAGAATTGATTGTCACACCATGGCCTTCTTCAACACCTCCATTTGCTTGTTCATGACTCGATTATTCAGAGATGATGATGAACTTGGACCATGACGCCCAACCAGCTACACATTGCACTCTAAATTTGGCAGTTGATCCAGGGCTAAGAGGAGGTTATGTCTTTCCTAGGGAGACATGGGAGGGTGTATGTCATCTTCTAGCCCTCATTGATGGATCATGAACTTGACTATGAGCCACTTGGAGACCCATGAGATCCATTTAGAGTCCACAAAGCCCAAATAAGGGTTTGGAGATGTTTTGCAACATATAGAGGGGATGTCCCTCTTCATCATCATTTTCGAGGCCCTCTCCACCACATTGAGCACAAGAGGCCTCAACCCCAGCATTAGAGAGCACCCCTCATGGATGAAATTGGCTAAAAGGAGAAATAAAATAATGATTAATGTTTAAGCTATCTTGGTTGGCTTTTAACCAACCGTTTTTCACCTTAATTTGACACTTTAGGGGTTCGTTCTTTAGAAATTCGAACTACTAGCTCTTGTATAAATACATAAGACTTAATCTCATTGCAAACCATCATGACTCAAATTTTCGACCTACTTGAGAGAATTCAAACCTGCAATTTGTGGAGTGTTTTGGATGTTTATGAATGCATTTTGATGTTTGGATAATTTGTCTCATCTTTGGAGCTCCTTGATGGCATTGTTATGGATGGATATACTCTTCACTATCATGTAAGTGCTATTTATTATAAAATTTGTGAAATTTATTAATTTCTAATGCATGGAATAACATCTCATGGTTATTTTGCTACCCAAGATTGTAAGAAACCCCAGCAAGGGTGCCGTGTCGGGCATGTTTTTGAATGTTGGCGCATCAACAAAATTCTCCATAAAATCAAAGCTAGCATTGCTGAGGCTAGAGGTATCTCCTTCACGACGGTCCGGAGAGAGGCCAACAAATTGGTGGATTTCCTCGCTAATCAAGGTGTGAATGCCTCCAACGGACTCTCCTCTTTGGATTGGGAATCCATTAGGGAGCCAACGGTTAAAACCGCTTGTCTCTATATTAAATTTCATGATCTTCTGCAGGCCTCCACCTCGACGTCCCCTTCCATTACCAACCGTCAGCATGATCAGGCAACTCACCTCCTTTCTCACGAATGAGTGCTATGACGACTCTCCCTTGGAATGCCCACCCTAGTATGATCCCACCCCTGGCAATTACTCCCTGCAAGATTTCACTTACTCTTCAGGCATGCGCTCCAGTTGTTCCCCTGAGCCTTCGCCACTCTCGCTGGCCTCCTTTAATTCCCTCCCCCTGTTCACTTCCCCCACTACTCTGTTATGTTTGGCCTCCCCGCAAGATCTCTCAGCTCCGTTCGCTCTCAACTCCCTACCCTCCCACTTCATCTTCATCTCCACCTGGATTCCATGGCCCTGCGTCGCCATAATCCCCCTCACCCCGCTCGCCAGGGTCGCCAGGCTTACTAGGCGAACCCCTCCCGCCCACTGGTAACTTGGGCTAAAACCTCGACAAGGAATGCCGCCCGCAACTTCGTTGACAACATGCCCTCCGCTGTGTAGAGGAAAATTTCCGATATGAAGACGGAGGCCCACACTCGCCATAGAGCCATCCCTTCGGAGATGGTGGATACCTCCATCCGTTGGATCCCTGATCCAGGCCTCACCAAAAGCCGCGAGAACTTGTACAGTCGAGCCATCGACTTGCACTAGCAAACGAAAACGCTCTTGTCTATTTCTCTGTAGGAGCAGCACAATGCTAGTAGGGAGCTGGAAAAGAAAATTGACTCTTTGTCCGACAAATTCGTGGCATATGTGTGGGAGGTTCACCATCTGCGCTTCGTCAACCGCACTTCACCCCACTATGACATGTTGAAACGCAGCTCAGCGAAGCGTCAACAGCAGGGTCCCAGGATTAAAGAGGAAGCTCCTCCCAAAGCTGATGGTCAGGATGCCGGTCCTTCTTTGCTTCACTGTTAGTTCTTCAATCTGAAGGAAGGCACCCCGGATCGTCCTATCAGCGTCAATGACTACTTAAATGAAGATGAGGATGTGCAGCCATCCCTGGGAACCTGATTTCTTTGTTCTTCTCTTGTTTTTATGTTTCTCTATGAATCTCTCTCTGCACTCGAGACCTAAAGGTCTTTTTTCCGGCAGCCTTCGGTGCTTCAGCTTCTCTGGTTTTCTCCTGTTTTTTTATTTCTCCCCTCAGAAGCACTCCCTTGTAAACTCCTTCCCTGAGGACGAGAATTACTCTGTGCTTAAGAACAGTTACGATCTTCAGCCTTTTGAGGTTTCCATGTAAATTTTTTTTTTTTTATAATAATGTGAATAGCTCCTCCCAACTTACAAAAAAAAAAAAAAAAAAGGTTATTAATGTGCTCCAATTAGTAAAATTATCGTTTCAGATTGTAACTATTGGGAATTTGTCCATGTGTTACTCATTTGATAATGAATGGATGAATGTTTCTAGAGGATTGTTGCATCTTCATCCTTGAAAATCTATTAACATATATTTATGAAGTATAAATAGCTAAAAGGGCTAGCAAAATTGCTCCTTTAGGTCTCCTTGGATAGTGAATTGTCCATATTGAAATATTTCATGACTTCTAACCTCCCCATGGCCAGGCACTAGTCCTAAAATCCTTGATGGTCATCAAAACTTAAATTATTTCCCTTTCTTTAAATATGCCCTAACCCTAGATGACTAGCTAGGGCCTTGTGCGAATTGCATGGGATTGGCATAATCCTTATATTGGCTTTCATTGTGTATAATACTTTGGCGGCCATATACAAGGAGATTAAGACTGATGTTAGACGGTAGATGGGTTATACATATACCATCAAGTGTTGAATCATCAACCGACTCTGATACTCAATCATTCTTTTCGGAGAATCGATGGTATCAACTTTGGAGTGAATGGTGTGACTCTTTCATCATTTCACGGCCTTGCAAGAATTTTAGTTTCAGACTCAGTCCAAAGTGGTGGACTTTTCTCGGGTGTATTTTTTGTTGCTACTGTCATGTATAATCATGGTGCAGGGTCTGAACTCGTTTTTCCAGTGAAGATTGTTGTTCTTCACAACTATATCAGCCAGATTTTTTGAAAAAAAAATTTGGAATGTCGGAGGGATTTTCGGTAGGTATGATGGGATGGCGGTTGTTGGATTCCTGACTCTCCCAGAAGCTCAATCTACCTGCTAGGAAATAAGTCTCGTAAGGGACTCTTGGTGACGACTGCTATTCAAGGCATGTCTGTTGCAAATATTTTGGTCCTCAAATGGATATGCCCCCAAATGCCCCCAATGATCGTGGCCTGCTATTTTTATATTATCCTTCTCCAGGCAATTGGTATATTGAGGTAGTGGTAGCAGGCCTTTGGAAAGGGAGTTGGATATTGGAGGCTGGCAATCATGAATATCTGAAACACAAAAATTCAAATAGCGTATCTAGTTGGGATTGTTTGCCATTTTTTGATCTCTCGAGGTCCTCTCTCTAGGGATAATCATATATTGGTGTTGATGTCATTCAAGTAATCATGATCTCTTGGTGAGGTTCATACAACCAGGTGTGGACCTTATCTCTTTCATGACGTATGTTTCACTACGTACTTTTAGTGAAACCTATTGCTGACCTGTTCCATTGTTTAATTGATCTTGATATATTGTACTAACTTTTGTAGTCGAGGCACTGTTATGACAGGGTATGATCACGACTTATTGACTTTCCAAGGCTATAGCAATAGATGAATTCTACATTTGGAATGACTTTTTAGGAATCGAAGGAAGTTCCACATGTTCCTTTAATTTCTAGGACTGACACATGGAGCTACCATTGATATGGTTTCCTTGAAGGAATATTATTTTAGTCTGCACAGGATTGTTTTGGAGGCGTAAAGTATTGATTATGCTCCTTGCCTACTGAAATATTTGATCTGATTCGGGTCTGACCTAAATCATCCTCTTTGTAAGACTTTTTGGTTCACCGACGCCCTGGTGACGGTGTACAAACTAGCATCAAAGTTATCTGTTGTGGTATTTTATGGAGGACTTTAATATTGGGCTTGTATCAGACACTTCTGCTCATGAAGCCTTGATTGCTGCGACCATCGAAGCTGAGCAAAGGTTTTCCAACAGTTTCCCGATTGATGAGCACATAATCAAACAAGCTTTCTTGCATCTGCCTTTCCAGGAAGGGAATGTGTAGGGTAGTCACAAAAATAGAAAATACGGGAAGAACAGACGCTGCGGGAGACATAAGAAGAACATTTTTAAACACAACATGGAGATTAAGGCCGTTAATCTGGACTATGAGGATTTATGTGGCAGAGTGGCTAGCTTGCAGAATCGTGTTGTTATCGGGCGATGGATGTTTCTGGATGGTTCTGATGTTGATACGAGTGGATGGGTTAAGCAATTCTGGAACCCCATTGTTGGATACACGCCCAAATTTAACATGCTGTAAAATGGATGGTTCAGCATCCATTTTATGGACGAGAAGGATGTATATAAAATCACTAGCAAAATGTGGGTGAGGGGTCGTAGCTTCATGCAGCTAGTGACATGGTATCTTGGGTTCAATCCGGTGATGGAAGCGCCTCGCAGCAAGGTCATATGGGTAAAGCTCCCTGGTCTTCCTTTGGATTTTTGGACTTTGAAAGCATTGTAGGCTATTGGGAACACAATCGGGTGCACTAAATATATTGACCCGAGCATAGTTGGTGCCAGCGGCAAGAGAATCGCTTGGATCTTAGTCGAAGTCGACTTTGTTGGGGGTCTGCCTGGGGATGTTGATCTCATCTAGGGTCATCTTCGTCATCATCAGCGGATTGACTACTAGGGCATCCCCTCCAGATGCCTGATTTGCCACAGAACCGGTCACCTTCGGGAGAATCGCCCATTCCGATTCCGAGGTAATCAAGCCAGGATGCCTATAGTGCCGAGCGGTCGACGTAATTTTATTGGCTCGGGTACATCTGGTGGCTTCTGTTTCGAGGAAAATCACCCTAGAGGTTTGTTGGGTTTAAACCTCCACAGAGTAGGGCATGCTACTTAAGAAGGACTCACACAACCATACATGTTCATGAAAAACTAAATAGAGTAGATCGAGAAAGTTACCCGTAGGTCCTACGGTTGAAGCAGATCCCGTGGGGTCCAAACCCCTAGCAACCCTTCTTCCTTCTTAACCTGAAAGACAAAAAGAAACAAGCACGAAGAACTGGTTGTACAACATATATCTACTCTAAATGTTAATGGAATCCATATGAAACATTAGATAAACCATAACAAATGCTTAAATAACAATATTCTCATGTATGTAAGCAGACACTAACACGTATATTTCGAGAACAAGATGGTTCTTCTGTATTATAAATAGCATGTACAGAAATAACGAGTGGAGAGATCACCTGAATCCTTCCACGATCTTGCAAAATGACCAGAGTACGTCCCAGGATCATTCACCCTTTGCCTGCTAAGATTTCCACTTCAGTGGTACATACGAGATGACATATTATAAAGAAGGCTCAGCATCTCCGAAGCAAGGAGTTCGCAGCAATGAGCGAAATGGGAAGCACGGGGTCGGACTTGGATAGGGAATACAGAGTATAATATCGATAAATTCTCTCTCTCATAATTACCATGCACATGAGAGACTTTTATACTCCTCAAAGTAGTTTCCAACAGTTGGAAACAATTGACCACGTCTTTGGGAGTGGTTGAACTACCGGAAGTAACCATCAAGCTGACAGAAAATAGGGATTTTTATATATTTTAATAGTTTTACAATGAATCTTGTGAGAAGAAATTACCTTGTGGACTTACATATACACGCGAAAAAGTCTGGGCATAACCGCGTATGGGGAATTTAACACTGTTTTTTAGTGAATTTTGTCCAAGTCTGTAGGAATGGGTGCCCAAAGCCATAAAAGCAATCATGAATCATATGAAGGTGAGAAATGATGCTATAACAGCTTCGCATCAGGTAATCCTCACTCTACCTCTTTTGAAGATGAAGCATATGTCTCTGCACATGAGCATAGTGATAGAACCGTACATATTGATAATGGGAGGGTTCGAGAAACATGTCTTTTTCGACCTAGTCTTCCCTAATATAGGGTTATGGAATCTGAATATGGTCCTAGTATTGATGTTTCACACGTTCCTCTTGTATCTGATGATGGGCGTGAAAATTCTTATGTCCTCGCTCCTGCCGTTGACCCCTTGCCCTCTAGGTTGTCACCTCTACCTACAAATGATGCTGACCCTCCGCTTTTTCTGTCAACCAACTTTTGTATAGGGGAGACATCTTCATCTAGGACTAAAATTGAACCCGAAGAGTCAAATAAATCTCCTGACAATCCTATTCCATTGACTATCACCGATTCCCCTATGAATTTGGTGGGGAGTGATATAGAATCACTAATGGGAAATCCTAATATTGATCTAGCTGCTCTTACGGTGTATGATAGGCCTCCTAGATCTTCTCCTACCTCCAATACCATCTCGTCGACCTCCAATATTACGATCCGTAGATGCACCAAGACAACCTCCAATCAAATTAAAGGGAAAATGAAATCAATTGCATTATTCACTGATGATGAAGAGGATCTAACGGACATCCCAATATCTGTGACTGACAATATTTCTGCAGAACCACGAGTGCTTAGAGCAAGCAACCCCGAGGAGGGTTCCCCATGAATCTAATCTTGTTCATGAATATAAGGGGGATAGGCAATGCCTCCAAAACACATTGCCTCAGGGAATTGTTTGGTCCTATGAATCCTATTGTTTTTTTATGTCAAGAAACATTATGTTGTCGTAACAAGGCCATACAAGCTTTTTAAAATATCAAACTGGGATGGTGTGTGGCGCCTGTCGACGCCAATGGACACTCGGGAGGGTCAATTGCATTATGGAATCTTGGCAAGGCCAAACTAAAGGCCTACAATTTCTTCGGTGGAATGCTATTATTTGGAAATTTGAGGGGCATGGATGGAATTTTCAACATTATCAATCTCTATGCACCATATTCCAACAGGGTCTCGTTCTGGTCCCGTATGCGTGACTCTGGAATCCTAGAGCTACAGAATTTGATTATTATGGGAGACTTCAATTCCATTCTGCAGGTGGATGAAGTTTGGGGATCTCGGGCTAGGCTTGATCGTATGGCTGATTTCTTGAATGATTTGTTTATCTCAAATCATATTGTTGATGTTCGACCCTTTCCTCTTATCCCTACATGGACAAACAAAAGGGTGGGTAAGGGTTTCATTGGGAAAAGATTGGATAGAGTCATGGTGAAGGACAATTTGATGGATTATCTTGGTGACCCCCGATCCTTAGTAATGGTCTCTGATATTTCTGATCATATGCCCATCACATTGTCTTGGAAGTTGGATGGAAGTGTCAAAGGGACGGCCTTTAAATTTAATTGAGTATGGTTGGAGGATGAGTCATATGTACGGCTTATTCAAGAGCTATGGAAAGACGACTCTGATATTGGGGATTTAACAGGCTGGGATCGTCTTCATTTCAAATTACAGAAAATTAAAGGGGATACTAAGTCTTCGGAGATTAGGAAAAAGCTGGCTCTCAGAGTTGAGTTAATATCTATTGAAGTCAAGATTAAGGAGATATACTCTCACTTTCCAGACCAGGTACCGGATGAGAACACATATGAGGTTCTAAAAGAATTAGGGATTAGAAAAAGAGAGATTCTCAGAATTGAAGAGATTTCATGGAAAATCAAGAGCAGAATACAATGGTTGAAAGAGGGGGACCTTAACACTAAATTTTTTAACAAATGTGCATCGGATAGAAAGAACAGAAATGTTATTTGGCGCATTAAGAAAGCCGATGGCTCCTATGCAATCACAAACACAGAGATTCAACATGAAGCTTTCTTACACTTTTTTGCTTTTTACCAAAAGGATCATGGTATTGATGCAAATAACCAGAACTGGATGCTACAACATATACAAAGGTTGTTTGATGCGGAGGCCATAAGGGCAATGGATATGCCTATAACTAAGAGCAAAGTGCTATCAGTGCTCAAATCTTTCCCTCTTGATAAATGCCCCGGGCCCGATGGATGGCCATCAGAATTCTTTCTTTTCTTCTATGATCTGATGGGTGTTGAAATCACCATGGTTGTGGAGAGTTTTAGGATCAGGGGGCATATTCCTTCAAATCTGAATTCCACATTCATCGCTCTAATTCCAAAATCTGCTGAGCCAAATTCTTTTGGGGAGTTCAGACTGATTTCTCTGTGCAATTTGATCTATAAAATTTCCTTAAGATTATTGCTAATAGATTAAAGGAAACCCTTCAGGACCATATATCAAAGGAACAATACAACGTTTTAAAGGGTCGATCCATTCACGACGCCATTGCAGTTGCGCATGAGGTTCTTCATTCCATGCACACAGAGAAAAGAGAGGCCCTGTTTATGAAGGTTGATCTCTATAAGGCCTATGACTCCATTGATTGGTCGTACATCCGATTGGTTCTGCTTAAGATAGGTTTTCCAATATCCATAATTAGATGGATAATGTCCTGCATATCTACTGTTAGATACGCAGTAATCATAAATGGTTTGCCCACAGCTTTTTTTGAAGCAGGAAGGGGACTACGTCAGGGATGTGCTTTGTCCCCTATGATTTTTATTTTAATCATGGATGGCTTCAGTAAGATAGTGCACAAGGCGGAGAAGAATGGGCAAATAAAAGGTTTTGCTTTTTCCACGACTGTATCTTCTTCACATTCTCTGTTTGTGGATGATATGCTGCTTTTTGGCTCTCTCATAAGAAATCATTGGTCTATGTTCATTATATTCTTATTCAATTTGGATCTGCAACGGGATTATGGATCAACAAACAAAAATCTTTTCTGGTTTTTAAATATGGCAATATGGATGAAATATCTTTCATAGCTGGTTTTATGGGAGTTCAGATTAAGGCTGCGGCAGATGGCTTTAAATATCTTGGATTCAATATCAAGCCATGTTGCTATAGGAATCGGGACTGGACATGGTTGACGGATAGGCTCAGAGAAAAAATCAACAAGTGGACTCATAAGTGGTTATCAATGGGGGGCCAACTCATTATGATTCAGTCCGTTCTCTCACAATTAATGGTTTTCTGGAGTCACCTCTTTTATTTACCTCAGCAAATCATAATGACGATCAATAAAATATGTGCTCGTTTTCTATGGGGTGGAACAAATTTGGATCAAAAGTACCATCTATGTAAGTTAGAACTGCTATGTCGCCCTAAAAAGCATGACGGGTGGGGAATTCTGAATATGAGGATCTTTAATAAGGCCCTTCTGGTAAAATCTTTCTGGTGTGCAGTCAAGAGCACAGGAATCTGGAATGATATAATACATTGTAAATATCTGCAGGGGGATCCTCTCCATCAATTGCTATTTCATGAGTTTTCTCTCCATCTGCTATATCGACCATATGGGTGAGCTTCTGTAAAATCCTTGGCCATGTCACTGATTGTCTTATATGGTGCTTTCATGATGGCGGTCGCATCCCGATTGGTACCAGATAGTTGCGCGGCATTTCAAATCAACCTGGACTTTCCATGGGCCTTATTCACCGACTGAACCACCGTGGCATTATCTATTTATCGCAGATCATTTTATATTGGACACATCATGCTCCGGTTATCAAATCGGTTGAACAGTTGGGTTTGAATGGTATTTATGCTGAGGAATGGGTTCAATACCAAAACACTCTTAGGGGGGCTGGATTCAGTCATGCTACGAGTGGTGATGCCATTATTTGGGATGGTCCTCTTCATGGGAATTCGGTCATTGTAAAGGATATTTATCAGCGTATCAACTATAATTCTTATGCAGGTATGCATTCCTCCTCTTTCTCTCAATTTTGGAAACTTAGAGTCCCAACTAAGATCATTATCTTCGGAGAGTTGGTATGGAAGGGTAAAGTCCTTACTTGGGATAATCTGGTCAAAAGGGGACAATATGGCCCTAGTAGATGCGCAATCTGTTATGTTAAGGAGGAATCCATTGCACACATTTTTTTTCAATTGCCCAGTTGTTTGTAATCTGTGGAAGACGTTCAGCCACTATCTTATTGAACCAAATTGGATCCCGATTGACTTTATATCCATCACAATGGACTGGTACAAGCTGAAAGGAAGATTTAGGCCGCTCCCTTTCTTCTTTATTTGGGAGATCTGGTTGGCCAGAAATAGACTGATATTTGAAAACAAGGATTTCAATATTCCTCATATATATTCTAATATTCTCAGGTGGATAGAGGAGTGCCCCCTTGTTTGTAAAGCTGTGGTGGATGGGTCTCACCATATAAGATCCCATGAAATTTCTATCCCGGCGCTCTTTTTTGATGGGGCTTGTAAGGAGGGGACCATTGGATGCGGAGCATGTGTAAAGCTATCTCAAACAGAGTGGATTATCATATTTTGGAATGGGGGACCAGGTTCAAATAATAAAGCGGAGATAATGGCATTGTGGGGAGGTCTCTTAGCTGTTATCAATTTAACCCTCCAGTAGATCTATATATATGGTGACTCTAAATTGGTGGTGGATGGTATAAATGACTGCATTAATTTGGTGGATCCGGAGTTACAAGGGTGGTTTCAACGAGCAAGTCAGTTGTGGATCAAATTGAAAAGGCCGCCCATTAAACATATTTTCAGAGAGCACAATACTCGGGTTGATGGTTTGTCGAAAAAAGGCACCAGGGCTATTTTTGGTAATATGCAGGTTCAACATATTAAAGACGGATCAATGGTTTGGGAAAACAACATTCCTCTTCCCTAATTGCATTAATCATTTTTATCAAGCGAGCTTGATTCCGAGGGCACAAATTTTGTAAGAGCTCTTTTTCAAGCGAGCCTGTCCACAGGAGGTTGATAAAATCTTCATCAAGCGAGCCTGTTACAGATGCTTCGACATGTTCTTTAATTTACAGATTTTCATGCCAAGAGATAGGTTATGAATTGAATACATGATAGGGGAACAAATTTTTCTACCACTACATCTTTTCTTCTTATAAAAGGAGGTTCAGGGGAGCTAAGTTCAGGGGATCGATTGGGAAATGGAATATTGAACAGCAGGAGAGATATTTGTGAATTGATTTGGCACATAATATCCATACTTCTTTTTTGAACTTTTCTTGACCTACTATCAAGTGAGCCTATGCGTCTAATCCACTATATCAAGTGAGCCTGAGGATAGACTATACATATTATCAAGCGAGTCAGTTTTTCCCCAAGCGAGCCTGATCATGTTGATGCTCATCATATCTCTTGGTCATTGATTTTACAGGTATTGCTACCATTTCATCAAATAGTGCCCTCTTATAATGATCTGGTTTTGTTTTTGTATGTTTACAGGGGTGGAGACTACTCAGATGTAATGAGTGGTTTCCGTACTCTGAAATTCGACTTGCCAATCTACTGTGATCCTCTTTCTTTCTCAGAATGGTGATCCGGTTTCAATTGTGGCAATGATGTCTTGAGATTTTCTCGCTGTAGCACCGCTGAGAACGAAATTGATGTTTAAATGTACTCGCATATATAATATATCAATATATCAGTGTTTTTTTTCCTCTGAACAAAAGAAAAGAATTGAGAAACCAATTGGATAGACTATTGCGATGTTGTCCTCTCTAGTGGCCCTCAAATTTTGAGGCAAATACAACGATTAGTTTGAGAGAAAAATCAAACCCTAGCTCAAACTTTGAAATTGATCTTGAGCGTTTATGGTTAGTGGCCTTTGAAGGTATTTTGTCCATCAAATAAGTTCATCTTTCTTAGCCTTCCTCTTCGCCACCTTGACCTAGTCAGTGTACTCTTTGAAGGGTCAACTCACATGATTGAATCGTAAACCCTAGGTCTCATGTGGTCCCACTTTGGGATTCTCAAAAATAGAAAGGGCTTATCTAAAGAGCCATACTCATCATACAAAGCTTCTTGAGTGGTCCCAAATATATTGGAAGACTTGATCTTGTTAATTTTACTTGGGGTATATTGTTCTTTGCTTTAGATAATTGCATTAATAAAATTTTCATCATTTATATATTGCATTCACTCCATGATATCATAACATCATTAGCAATTATGTTGAAAGAAAAATAACATCAACTATGCAATGGAATAATAAAAGCAACATCAGAAGAAAAACATGCGCAAATAAAAACACCATAGTTTGGTTGGAGACTAGAAAAGAACCCACAAAAACGAAAACCTAAATATCAATTTTTCTTCTGATATTCATCAATTGTTTAGTTGAAATACAAAGTACAATAAAATATCTCAACAAACCTAAAAAAGCCAACCCATGTCAATTCACAATTCACAACTAAGTTTGTGAATTGACATCTAATAATCCAAGAAAGTTTCTACCATATCACTGTTGCAAAATGATCATCAATCATTATTGCATATGATGGGCTATATCAAATAAATCATGTTTCCAAAGAGATGATCCATCAATCACTGTTGAATTAAAGTTATATTCATATTCAATATATGGTCATACCAAGAAAGTGCCATATAATAATTGCCATAGACCGGGCCTTATCATACCATACACATATAAAGAGTCTATTATATCTGCTATACAAATCACAAGCATATACATGCCATGTCAAGCATACCATGTCGGCGATGTCATCTAAATTATGTCTAGCATGTCATATAGTGCCATACCATACCCACAGTGTCTGCCATGATGAGCTATGTCTGCCATGTCATATACTACCATACCATACCATACCCACTGTGTCTGCAATGATGAGCTATGTACCAATACCAATGCGACTTGCATAGAAATCCATACATGTAACTGGAAAGACACTGTGTACTTTCCACCATGTAAAACATTAATAAATCAATCGAAACCTCATGCTAGAGCCATATAGAATGCAGAGGAATTGATACCATACATGCCGCAGATGCTATACATAACACAAATGATAATTGTAGAGGAACACAAGAGAGACCGTATGCAATCAATCTTGAGCGAGACCATTTGCAGTTACATCGAGACCATTTTCAATTACAGTTAGACCATTTATGCAGACGAGCCATTCATAGAAACAATGTGGCAATACCAAACGCAGAGGATGTTATAACTAACGTAGAGGGTGTCATAGTGAAATGTCTAGATGTTTGACTGTGAGATGCCTTTGATTGTAGCATATTATTTATGCAACACAATATAACACCAACATCACCATACCCTGAACATACAGTGGTTCCAATCCATGTCCAGTACAACGAATCCAATTTGGGCGGTGAATCATTATTGAGACCATACCACTAGTTCTAGTTTATAAATCGTATTACAAGGATGTGATATTATAAGTAAAAAATTAATATAAATAGAAAGGCAAATAATGTAAAATATAAATATAAAATTTTTTATTTTTATTTTTTTAGAATATAAAATATAATGTTTTATTTTTCAGTGTTTAAATTGTATTTCTGAATATCATATAAAATATATGTAGGACCAAATATATATCTTAATCATAAAAATTTATCTTTTCATGGTATATACATAATTTTTTTAAAAAGATATATAATATATATATATAATTGACATTTAAATATTTTACATAACATGTATTTGAGACATTTTATAGTGCAAAATAAAATGTTTATTATTATTAATATATAATATATTTTTAAGTATATATCTATATTAATTCTTATTAAAATATTTTATTAAGCAATAACTTATTTGAAAATAACTCTCCTAGTTGTCATTGTGTACTTCTCTGCACCATTAAATTAAATGTTAGAAGATTGAAATAGTTTTGGTCATTTAATTTATAACCCCCTTCATTTATACAACTAACTAAGTCTGTTTGTATCATCAGATTAAATGTTAAAAGATTGAAATAGTTTTGGACATTCCATCTATAACCTCCTTCATTTACACAACTAACTACCTAATAACTAACTTACTAAGCCTTACCAATCTAACTTAGTACAAATTAGATAAGGGACTTGTGCTTCCTCTCCAGTCTGAGGATCCCTTGGGTTTCCTTTCTAGTCAGAGGAAGCAGATGGTTGCTTGATTTTGAAGTTGAAGAATAATGGTGGTGGTTCAGAAAAATGAGTAGATTCATTGGTAGAAAATTTAGATCGTTTTTTGATTTTGAAGTTGAGGAATAATGATAGTCTATGTTGCCAGGAAACGTGAGTGCGGGGACGGGGACGGGGACGGGGACGACACTTTTTGAAACAGGGTGCGTGGGTGCGTCGGGGGTATATACTCTATATATATTATATTATATAAATTTATAATTTATTTTGAAACAGGGTGCGTGGGTGCATCGGGGGTATATACTATATATATATTATATTATATAAATTTATAATTTATATATGTGAATTTGTATAAAACAAGAAAAATAAAATATTTTTGATTTAAAAATTAAAGTTTAAACTTCAAAGATTTAAACATGCACATCATTGAACATTCAAGAATCAAGAATCAACATTCACATAATGATACGCTCACAGTTGAACTCACTTGACAGTTCACAAGGCTCAACGGAGCCATTACAACAATAATTATCAAGGCATTATCCAAGGATTTGAACCTGGGTTGGGAAGATAACAACCATTTCACCCAACCACTCAAGATAACCCTAATTGACTAAACACATACATATGTGGTTTTTTTTATATCTTTCAAGTTTTCCATTTAAGGTTTTATTTTTATATTTTTTATATTTTATATCCTAAAAGTTTACATAAAATGATAAATATCATTCTACAAAAATTGAGTTTATGGGGAAAAGCTATGCCCATTTAACACATAGAATCACAGATACTAAAGTTCGCAATAGAGCACATTGTAGTAAGGACAAAATTAATTGGTTACTAATTATTTTCATCCATCTAAATTCTTGTGAAATAAGCACTTTAAAAATCTGCTATACCACATAAACCGAGAGCTAATCTATTATAGTGAACGTTATTTAATATTGCATTCATTTGTGGGCAGGACTGCATTTGGAGCAGGCACTGCTCCTTAGATATTCCTGCTTTGTAAAATGAAACCTTCCATAAGCTTGATCTAGTATCTCGTAATAGGACCTGGCCTTATTAGGAACTTTTTCTGTCATGAACTGCAACTTTGTTTTTAATTTTAATTTTTAAGTTTTTTAAATTTTAATTTAATTTTAAATTTTAAATTTTAAATTTTCAATGTTCAATATTCATAATTTCATTATTTAAATTTAAAAATTAATCAAAAAAAAAGTTTTTTAATTTTAATTTTAAGTTTTCAATGTTCAATGCTCATAATTTCATTATTTAAATTTAAATAAAAAATAAAAATAAAAAAAATCGCATTAACTTTAGTAGTGTGAATAGTAAAATATTATTTAATTTTAATTTTAATAAAAAAAAAAATTAATTAAAAAAAATTTAGAAAAAAATAAAAAAAAATTTAAGTTAACTTGCCACGAAAAACCCAAAAAGCACCTGTTTTCGGGGTTCTTCGTCTCCAAAGAACCTTAAAAGTACTCATTTTCGGAGTTCTTTTTCAAAAACACCCTGATTTTGTGTTGGAAGAACTGGGTTCTTCAGACTACCCGTCCCAGCACCCAGTGCGTGGAGACGGGACCCTGGTGCCAGTGGGGAAACCCGGTGCAGGTGCGGGAACCCGTGCAACATAAATGATAGTAATTCAGAAAAATGAATAGAGTCATTGGTAAAGAATTTGGAGGAAACAAAATGTAAGACTCCCAAGTAGCATAGTACAAAATACCTCGAAGTGCTTTGCTGTTCTCGTGCACCACTCAAAAGAATATCAATTTCGAATGTTACTAAAAACCTTATCGAAAGGTTTTACATTCTTTTTGACTTTTATCTACGTTATCAACCCCACAAATCTTGCAAAAAGTCCTCCCAAAATCAAATCTTGCAAAAAGTCCTCCCAAAATCTCTGAAATGAAAAGGGCAAATATTATGTAGAATAAAACGTTGAGACCAATTCCTACATAGTGAGTTACAATAAAGAACGTTGAGACCAATTCCTTCCTATAGTGAGTTACAATAAAGATGATTGATCTTAATAGTATTGTTATGGTATGTATTTACAAGTTTTTGTTAATATAGCATTTGTTATTATATGTATTTACATGTTTTTGATAATGTAACATGTTATTGACCATAATAGTATTGTTATGGTATGTATTTACATGTTTTTGATAATGTAACATGTTATTGTTATTACTATATGTATTTATATGTTTTGGTTAATGTAGCATGTTATTGTTGTTATTTTTAATGTATTATGTTATTGTTATCATATGTATTTACATGATGTTGTTAATGTAGCATGTTATTGTTCGTTACATAGATTTGGTTTCTAATAACTAGAGATTTTTATTTTCTTGAGTTTAGGATTATGGAGAATAATATGGGCTACAGTATAATTGCATTTGAGATGTTTGTCTATGTTGCTGATTGGAATGGAAGATATTTTGTATTGTAGCAATATGTTGCAGTTTATACTTAGCTTTATAATTGATTTTTTTCCTTTATTGTTAAGTATATTTATTTAATTAGATTGTGAAAATATTTTGGAAGCTCATAAATATGAAGAAAATCAATTATAAATTCTAAAATATTAAACATCAATCTGGATTACCACATTGTTGTGAAAATTATGGCTATTTGTAGTTAAGAATTTGTGGACAACTGTGAAGGAAAACCAGAGACATGACAATATAATATATGTAAAATAAATTTAAAAATTCAAAGCTCATGAATGCAAGCTAGTTCATCCAATGAAGGTGAAGTGCATTTTATTAGAATATCTAGATTGCCAAACAGATTTTTAAAAATATCAGTGTAATAATTTTTAGTGGTTTAAATTACATTCAATATCATAAAAATATATTAAGATATTTATGTAATTTTAATAAATTACATTTATGATTTTTCTGATTTAATTAAGGGGTAAGGAAATTCCTCAAATTGCCACACTGTACTTGTTTGTATTATTAAATTAGATGTTAGAAAATTGAAATATTTTTGGTTATTCTATCCATAACCTCTTTCATTTATTCAGCTAACTACCTAATAACTAACTTATTAAGTAGATGCTAGATTTTGGGTGTCAAAGCCTCTCTTTGGTCAGACATAACAGCAGATCATTTCTTGAAAAGATGTGCTGATTTTGGCAACATAGAAGCCTACTACACACTAGGGATAATAAAGCAGCTACCAAAACTTTTCACTAATACTATTTCTCCATTAAATATATGTAAAATCTTGAAATTTAATATGAAAAAGAAACAACATATCAAATACCTATTGAATTTTACAATTTCTTGCTATAATTATTTAAGTTGTAGTTTAACAATTTCAAAATTCTGAATTATTAAATTTTGTTTATATTTTATATAAATTTCATTTTCACTAGAGCTAATTTCAAATTATTTTATTGTCATTTCTTACCACACTTAATGTATTTTAGAAATGTAGCTTTTAACTCCTAGGGATAAGAGCAATGTAAAATAAACTAACTATAAAACTATTTCTCTAATATATATATAATTTTGAATTTCATCTGGAAAAAAACGCCCAGCAAATCAAAGATCTAATAAATTTTACGAATCCCTGCCATAACATGTGTAGATTCTACCCACAACTCTAAATACTTTATTAGGGCTAACAATATTCATACTCAACTCTGAAACTGAAATTGTGACGGCTTGTACTAAGTTCCAGATCCATTTCTACTGCTTGGTAAACATAAGATCCATTTCTAATGCCTGGTAAACATAAGCGAGCGGAGGAGCATCTTCCACATTGGTGTTGAAAGAGCTCTGAATTTTTTTATTAATTATAATGTTATTGTTTTTTTTTTAATTTGTTATTATGGTTTTAATAATATGTTTTACATAAAAAGTTAATTAAAAAAAAAAAAAAAAATATATATATATATATATATATATATATATATATATATATATATATAATGTTTATATTGCATTTTACTTAGTTTTTTTAATGTAAATATTATTGGTATGATAACTTTTATTTTTTAATTTATAAATTTATTATATAAAAAATATATTTACAATAATAATAGTTTGATTTAATTATAATTTAATTAATTTATTTATTCAATAAATGAAAAAATTAAAACAATTATCAATGGGATTAAAACAAGGTGCAAAATTGTATTTTTTCATATAATTTTCTCATAAAAATTTTCATTTATTTTTTTTTATTTTTTATTTTTTATTTTTTATTTTTTATGTTTAAAATATATTTTTGAATGAAAAAGTAGATTCAACACATGTGGCACTCAAATTCTACATATTAAATAATTTAAACTTGAGCTTTTCAAAATTTCTACTAGATTTTGGTTAAAATTAACTAAGATCATTTGATCTATTAAATAGATTACACTCTGAAATAATAGAAAATATAGACTAGTCACATAAAATTTTTAAAATATAACTAGTAACCATATTAATATATAATGTAAAAATAATATAAAATAAAATAGCTCAAGTATAATTGGCTTTTGATAAAAATTTATAAGTTTAAGAAATTCCACACAAATTCTTAAAAAATGATGAAACAATATTATGTGGATATTATCAATACATTTTATAAATTCTATGTTATTATTATATAAGATAGATGATGCACAATATTAAATATTAATTAATATTTTATTAGTAATTATATTTTTAAATTCTTTGAGAAAAAAAAAGTAAATAATGTAGTATCATGAATATTGGATAAAGGCTAACTCCTCTCCATTTATTTCTTAATTATTTATAGTGAAATTGAAATTATGGAATAGTAATAATAATAATAATAAAAGCTCATCATGGATATTCTTGATTTGTAAATAAGCTTTGCTAGAATCCTATGTACCAATACCATGACTTATCAATATCACATGCCAAAAAAATTATAACTTGTTTTTGTACTCAAAATTATATATATATATATATATATATATATATATATATATATATATATATATATATATATATATATATATATGATCTCTCATGGTGCAACCGTGGGGGAGTTATTTCCAAAGAGGAACACATTGGTAGATGGTAGAGATTTTACATGGAAAATATCTCTGGAATATTTTTAGTAATAATCTAGAGAGTTGAGATTTATCTCAAATATAGTTATGCATAATGTAGTATCATGAATATTGGATAAAGGCTAACTCCTCTCCATTTATTTCTTAATTATCTATAGTGAAATTGAAATTATGGAATAGTAATAATAATAATAATAAAAGCTCATCATGGATATTCTTGATTTGTAAATAAGCTTTGCTAGAATCCTATATACCAATACCATGACTTATCAATATCACATGCCAAAAAAATTATAACTTGTTTTGTACTCAAAATTATATATATATATGATCTCTCATGGTGCAACCGTGGGGGAGTTATTTCCAAAGAGGAACATATTGGTAGATGGTAGAGATTTTACATGGAAATATCTATGGAATATTTTTAGTAATAATCTAGAGAGTTAAGATTTATCTCAAATATAGTTATGCAATAATCTAGAGAGTTGAGATTTATCTCAAATAACTATATTTGAGATAAATCTCAACTCTCTAGATTATTACTAAAAATATTCCATAGATATTTCCATGTAAAATCTCTACCATCTATCAATGTGTTCCTCTTTGGAAATAACTTGAAAATAACTCCCCCACTGTTGCACCATAAGAGATCAAATGTTAGAAAATTGAAATGTTTTAGCCATTTATTTACAACCTCTTTTATTTAAGTAACTGCTTAACTAGCTCTTTAATCTCTATGAATCTCTCTTCCCAACCTACACTTTCACTACAGGATGATACGAGGAAACAGAAAGAACAAGCATGCATCTTATCAACAACAAGCATGCATCTTATCTTGCAGTTTCGACTCTGTGATTAGATCTGATGTCCATAGACCTAAGAAATTGTTAGATCTAGCTCATAGTTTTATGTTTGTTGCAATGGTATTTTAAGGTTTTTATGTGCACAACGTAGTTTTAATACCATTTATTATTAGATCTTGAGAAATATTACCATTTATAATTTGATCTTGAGAAATCTTCTGGTGTTTTTGTTTGATAGAATACATTATTTTTATTTTCACAAGAGTTTCCATTTGACAACCGCCATTGGTTGCTTGGATGTTGCCATCATCACCCATGTGAGCAATAGCCTCTTTGCCCCTGAAAAGTTTGATTCTCTTGTCAAGCGGGTGGAGCTTAAACTAACTTGAAACCTCCAATTCCAAGCGTCCTGGCTTGTAGGTCTCCCTAGAAAACTTGAAGGTTATTGTTGGGTTCAATGCATGGAATTTCAAAGCTCTTTATTTGTTCAAGACGTGTTATGAGAAGAAAGGGATGCTCGTCGATGCCCACAAAATGTTCCAAGATGTGTTGTAGGTAAATTTGTCGTCGTAGGAGGCCAAAGTGGGCACAGTTCACTGATATTGCTTAAGAGATCTAGCAACATCTATGAGATTGTATGCCTGCGTCCAAAAAGAGAATGACAACTGTCCCCTAGTTGGGACCTAAGTCACCAGGTTCGGCGAACATAATGATTGAAGTTCGAAATTCGCCAAATTTCAACCGAATTCGAACAAATTCGATTTTGTTCGCCGAACATCAAGACGAATATCAAGGCGAACACGAACATGAACACGAATTTTTAGCCGAATATCAACAAATGTTTTATGAAATTCGGGAAAAAGTTCGATTTTATTTGTTTAAGTTTTGGCATTTGGGTGAATTTCGGTGAAAAAGCATTGGCATATCACGAATTTCTCTAGCCGACAGTGGACTGCCTCCTTCCATTGCTCCAGCCTCCAAAGTTACGCAACTTATGCTCACAGCCTTGGCCCTCCAGCATTACAACTTACGCCCTCAGCTCATAGCAATGCCACGCCTCTTAGCTCACAAGTCACAGACTCACAACCATGCCTCTCGAATAACAAAGTAGTAACAAGAAAAAAATGTGACGATATGAAACATTGACCTATTTTGTTGCCAACATCCCTCATACTTCAAAAGAAATTACATATAACAAACACTTATTAACCAAGTAGCTATCATATGATTGTATATTATGGATTTCAAAGAGTTTATTAGCCTCCACATGGCCCTCTCTGAGATGGTCCATATATCTAGTCTAATGTTCTCTTCATGGTTTTGAAAAATAGAACATCAATATATTTAGTCTTGTTAATAATAATCATATACTAATACTATAGATATGAGTAGACCTATTAGACACCTAGTCCATGACATCATCATATCACACATGATGTACAACAAACATAGGACATGTGTTTGCAATGTGCATTATGCACTTTGAAAATTGACATGTTTATTTATTTATGTGCATCATATTTATTTTTCAACATGGTTAAAATTGTTTTATATATATATATATTTCTTTTCAAATTTCTATATGTCGAATTTTATGCCGAACTTTATCGGCAAAATTTTAGGTGCCGAACATTATTCGAATTTCAACATCGTCGAACTCGAACACGAACACGAACCTGGTGACTTAGGTTGGGACAAACAAACATATTTTTCAATATTACAGAGGAAAACATTTGAAGCCTATTTGTTGTAAAATTCACAACATTATCTAATTGTCTATTAGTTGTACACTCTGAGTCCGTGTAGAAAATGCGAGATATGAATTGCAATTGTGCACAAAAATTTGTTGGGAATTATTGGATTCATTTTATGCTGTATTTATTTGTGTACGAGATGCCTCTGATGAAGAATAACTTCATGAGCATAGTGGAGGGAATTTGTTTTTAAAATTAATTGGAAATGTAGCAAAGTACTGCTAGTAGGGAAAAAAAGGAGACATTGTGAGCTGTTTACATCCAAGCTCGTAAACATTGTTTAACTCCAAGAGCACAACCCATATTTCCAAAACAAAGGCTTTTGAGAAAATCAAAATGAGTGATTTTGTTTGATCGGATATCTTCTTGCATCTAGCCATATTTTATAGGTTTAATTCGATCGACGACTTTCCTTGGATTGAATAATTCATTCAATTGGGGTTTCGTAATTGTCATTGAGTCCATTTGTAATCACGGTGAACCAGTCAACTTCTCGTTAGCTTCTTAATGCATCGTTCAATCAAGATAACAGGTTAGTGCCACAATTGCACTCTTAGTACATGAATAAATTCTTCTGTATAATAATTGTGGGACAATTGCATCTTATTACGTGAATAAATTCTTATGTACAATAATTGTGGGTTGTTTTAAGAAACGAAAGTTTTTCTACATGTCAAATACATTTAGATGGATGTGAAGTAAGTTTTAAATACAAAGATAAAAATAAGATATTAATATTCTTACCCTCTAATGAATACATTTCTTATGGGAATGCATTGAGATGACTTCAATCATCAATATTGAAGTTATACATCGAATTGATTGAAAATGATGATGGTGAAAGAGTGAGTAAAATATCTGAGTGCCATATTGCTCAAGAGGGTGCTCAAAGCTCCATCTCTAGTTCTTCTAGAACATACCTGGAATCCATATATTCATCTTGAATAACTTGGCCTTTTGGATGAGCTGTGTCAACTACATAATTGACATGGGATTTGAAGCCATAAAAAAAAACTCCTAAGCAAGAAAACACTAGTCCCTTTAGGAGTGAAAAATGAAATCCCAAATGTCCTCCCAAAAGAAAATGCCATTTCTACTCAATTTTCGAGCTTGAAAATGGGGTATATCAGCATTGCATTCATCTTGCGCTCTCCAACTCAATTTTTGAGCTTGAAAATGAGGTATATTGGCATCACATTGACTCTGCACCCTCTAACTCTAGATGGGGTGACAAGCTAACTTCCATATTGCCTTGCTGCCCTACCAAGACCAATGAACCAAACCATCTATGGCTTTCCAAGTTGTCGATATACTTTGGAAGATGAATGAGCTTGAAACTTGAAATAAGTGAGGCATAGAAATAATATCACATGAGCCAAATATGGTAGAAAAAGCATGTAGAAACATCAATCAACCTAATTTCACTGTCATCTTTAGGCTTGGTGCACACATCCCAAGGAGCCATCAAGATGCTCCTCTCCCCACTAGACTTAGATCATAACCATAAGTATGATTGAAGAATTTGCTCCAAGCATTGAAATTGAATTTTTCTACGATACCAACAGGAGACATAATAGACATGTCAAACTATTAAACATAGGTTATTGCTCCATGTTGTATGCATTCATCTTGATTCAAGTCTATTACACTTCAAATTGTATTAGATGTTAAAATCTCTAATCCACAAGGCACAACCCCATAAGGAGATACTATAGAAATCACCATTATCACTTAAGAAACATATCTTCACTGACCAACTTTCCTATGGCTCAACTACCTAATTTATGCTTATGATTTTGTTTTTAAAGTGAAAAACTTTCTTTTCAAAAATATATGATATTGTAATAATAAGTGTTATAATCATAATTATGTAACTAATCTAAGTAGGTTAGAAAAGTGATTCACTATTTAAGGACATCATATGGAAAATCATTACATCATAATTGGTCATAATTGTATTGATTTTCAATGTAACTCCCAAGTTGAAGAGATGAGTAGCTCAATTGTTTGGGGGTAAATTTAATGAATTTTATTGTATTAAGCTTATTGAATTTGATTATGAATCTTTTAAATGCAAGAAAGGAACTTTATTACATTTGAATGTTTCTAATTCAATATACATAAACATTGAATCATAATTCAATTTGCTGCCTCAATTGATCCATCGAGATGTGAATGGAAGGAAATACTTGCATTTATTTGGTTTAAACCAATTCCATAACAATTGCCAAATGTAGTTGACAAATTCATTCTTTTGGTTATAGATGATTTTTAGAATATCAAATCCTAATAATGATTTTTGGTTAAGAATGATGTTTTGGATATTTTAATGTAAATTACGTATATATTATATATAATTTTAAAAATTTTATGTATATATCACTAAAAAAAATAAGTTTCTATGGTTAAAACATTTCTTTGGTCCTATATATACTCTATTTAGCATTCAAAAATACAATTTAAATAATGAAAAATACACATTATATTTTGCACCCTAAAGAAGTTTGCATGTGAAGAAATTTGATCTGTCTCGGCTCATCTCTCTAGGTTCATGTTAGATCTGTAATTAAGATGGATCTATGCTGGTTATTTTTATTTTAAAGGGGCACGTCTCAGATGGACCGACAAACTTAAACATCCCCTAATACTAGGCTATAGAATGAGCCTCTCGGCTCAATCAGGAGTCCATATATATATGGAGAGAGATAAAACCAACATAGACCATATATCACAAAACTTTAGAGATGAGACCATACATCACAAATCTTTTGAGACTATATGCAATGCCATTACCATAAGACAAAGAGCAAAATCATGTGTCATATAATCATGCCAATAGCGAAACATGGGGGCTTCACTTGGGGAGAAATATCATACCATGTGGGTTCATATTGGGGGATATATATTGAGTAAAACATAACATAGTATATTGGAGGATATATAGGGGGTAAAGGGTTTTTATATTGGCACATATACAAAATGAAGCTCAAAGTTAATGAAAAAGATAAAAGGGTATAAAAATGTTAATGAAAAAATGGATACCTAAAATTTTTAGTGAAAGTAGGGGTTTTTTAAATTAGGAAGGTATATTGGGTTTGTATTGGTAGGGGGTTAAATAATGTGATTTTTAGAGGTATTTTCCATTATGTAGTCAAATTAGGGGTATTGTTTAGTATGCCATGAACACATGTGATATGTCAGAGGTTCATTGAGTGAAGCCCCCGTGTAGCGAAATCATGGATCGAGCCTAAGATAAGATAAAACGAACCCACCAACTTCAGAAACTTATAAATCATATATTATATCGAAGTTTCATTATATCCCCTCTTATCGAATAGCCCATATCCACATTTATATACTTACATATGATCTTTATAATATGGAGGGAAAATGCTTAAATTTGAATTTCATTTAATATTAAATATATTTTGCCCAAATAATTTATAAAGATATTTTCTTTGAATTGAATTCAACTTTGGGGCTTAGGGTTTACCTTAGGGGAAATTCATCCCGTAGTTGTCCACATTTCAACACTCCCTCTCAGACATGGAGGAGTTTCCACTCACATTATAAGTCCCATCTTGGATGACATGATTTGATACGAGAATGCAGGGAACAACATCAATATTACATTTCATCTCATTGAAGAATAACACACAATTAGTAGTAAGGGAGATCAATCCACAAACCCTACTAATCTTGAGGTCAAATCACATGAGATCCCTCTCATCTATATCAACAAAATATCCATGTCTCATCACATTTTGTCTCGATTTCCTTTGATCATCAGCTAAACAATCTCGATCCAATAGAAGAAGAAGAATCACCATAGGGGAGCTCAAACTACTACCCTTTATCCAATAAATCATCATAAGGGAGTTCCAACTCAACCCACATCATAGTCAGGGAGTCCAACTCAACCCATGTCATCCTCATATGTGAGCATTCGACTTCCTCCCTATATTCAATAATCAATTTGGTCATCTGGAGTAGAATCATCATCGTCATCAAGCCATATTTCATCTTGGCTTATCTCTTCCCATCTCCATCTATTGAACAATCTCGAATCTAAAGTAGAGGAATATGACATCATAGGGGAACTCAAGCTACAACCCTCTATCCAATGACAATATACGGTATCCATCTACCAACAAGGATCACATCCATCATGTTGTTTAGTCAACAAGCGAGATCAAACTTGCCATATAGGGTAGAGATCACATCCATCCTATTTTCCAGTGACAATTTGACGAGATACATATACCATGAAGGATCACATCCATCTTGTAACATGTTGTCGATTCAACGAGTGAGATCAAACTTTCTATATAGGGTAGAGATCACATCCATCCCAATGTCTGTTGATCTTCCCAGGTTGACCTTAAAGTGTCAAATGGTAGAACACCTGCATAATTTATACTTGAGGGACATCCACTTGCTATGCAAGGATCACACCTACTCAAGTAATCTCAACCCATTGGCCAGATGGGTATACTCTGTCAATCATGATAGGAGGAGATACCCATATTTTCGTAAGTGACAAGGATCACACAGACCTTATGGTGATAATAGGTGAGATCCACTTACCTCAAAGGGTAAGGGTCACAACCATCGTATCGTCGAGAGGTCCCCCAACCCAAAGAGCCCTCAATGCTCAATTCCCTCTTTGGGAGCTCAAACAAGAGGGAAGAGTTATGCTCAACATTCTCGATTAGCCGAGACCCTTACGTAGGAGGGTCCACTACTACACCAAGGGCATTTTAAGACATTTGTTTAAGACAAAAGAAATCTTTTGTCTTAAAAAGTCACTTTTTATTTTAGTTATTTTATATTAAAATTTAATATCAATTGAATTGTCTTAAATATAAAATTTAAGACAAAAATAGTGTGAGACAAAAATAATTTGAGACAAAATTTTCTATTTAAGATAAAAACAATTTGAGACAAAAATATTTAAGACAAAAACAATTTGAGACAAAAAATTTAAGACAAAAAAATTTAAGACAAAAGTATTTTAAGACAAAATTTTATAAGACAAAACGAATTTGAGACAAAAATATTTTAAGACAAAACTTTATATTTAAGACAAAAGCAGTTTGAGACAAATATATTTTAAGACAAAAGCAAGTTGAGACAAAAATATTTTAAGACAAAATTTTAGATTTAAGACAAAAGCACTTTGAGACAAAAATATTTAAGACAGAACTTTATATTTAAGACAATGTCAACTTAAGAAATGACAATTAAGACGAAACCCATTTAAGATAGTTAGCAATTAAGACAAAATCATTAGCATTGGGAATTTTGCATTGAAATATCCATGAGTGGATAGTGGATAAAATTATATTTTTTATTTTTGAAAATCGATATTCAAACCACATGAAATTTAATCATGTCATATTTATTTCTTTTATATTATATTTTTCTTTTTTCATTAAACCACATTCTAAAAATTTAATAAATAAATAGATAAAAAAATATTATTTTTTGGTTGGCAACTCAAGGGGATTTGAACTTTGAATCTCGTGTTTTAACCATAGCTGCTCCAACACTAATATTCTTGGGCATATTATGTTTTTTCCTGCTAACCGCTCCAAATACAACCTCTAAGAACTAGTAGGGTCCAAGGAAAAGAGCTACAAGTTCACCAAATCCGATCTACATTTCATGGACAATCACATTTCCCCCAAATGTCCTCCACATATTTGCCTTGGTGTATGGGAGTTTGAAAAATACATAGGATGCCACAAGTAATCCTAATCATAAGACTCAACTTTCCTAATGAATAGGAGGCCTTAAAAATAAAAATAAAAATAAAAAACATCTTAACTTATACCTAAAGTTACTAAAATTTCCTATCCCAAATATGAAATTAGAAATTATACAAAATTATAGGGCAACAAGGAAACCAACTTCCTCTTCCAAAAATCTCTAAGACCTTATGGAGGACAAATACAAATTTTGAAATAAATTGTTGAAACTATGCTCTTGCATCAATAGCTACCAATGTATCCTTGTAGGCCACCCCCTTTAACAATAGTAATACCAATGTCCTTTACCAGCTAGAAGGAACTCCTTACACAATTCTCTCTTAGATCTCCTTAACCCATTGTAATGATTGTCTTTGATGCCTACCTAATTGCAAGCACATTAATAAGCAATGTAGCATATATTTTCTGGTTGAGGATTTCAATAAGTATGTGATTTTGTTGACATCTTGTGATTGTCCCGTATGTGAATATATAAAATCTTGGATGCATGTCGCCCTGACACTATAACATGACTTAGTATTGCCTATCATACCGTGTCACTCCCTCCTCGAGACACCTATAACTAGCTAACACTCCTTGTCACACAATCTTATTCATTCATTTATGAATTTTGACCTAGTGCGCCTCTGTTATGTTTTCTTGGCACTCCCTAACACTCCTTAGCACACATTGGCACACCTAGGCACTGGAACAACTTTGTATGCTTCCCTAGCACTCTAACGTGCCTTGGAACTTCCTAGAATACCGTGTCGCTCCCTTCTTAACACACCTGGTACTGGCTTATACTTCATTTCCATGCATTTTAAACTAGTGCCCCCTTGTGTTTCCCTGACACTTGGCCCTCACACTCCCTAGCATGTGTTCATGCCACACCCTGGCACCTTATCCAACCCTTTATGTAACCATAGGCTTACCTCCTACAAGTCTTATTCTGACCTTCTCCTAACACAGTTTATCCTTGAGACACTTGGAATTCGTTGACACTACTTGGCACACACTCTTATTCGTTCATTTCCATGCATTTTGACCTAGTTCTCCCTTGCAATGTCCTAGCACTCCCTAACACTCCTCAACATCCATTGACACTTTCTAGCATGTGTTAGCATGCCTTTTCATTCCTTGGCACACACTGACACTCCTTAGTTCTCATGCCCTCACAATTACCCTTACTTTTTTGGAACTTGGGAACCCAACCAAGTCTTGCCTTGACTATAACAAATTGACCAAGTTATGGTTACTACAACTAGATTATGCCTTGTTCACCTAATAAATGGCTATAACCCCTCACCCATTTAACCCCCTAAACGCTAAACCCCTAACCCATTTAACCCCCTAAACCCTTAACCCCTAACCCCTTAAACCATAATTCCCGACCCCTAACCCATTTAACCCCCTAAACCCCTAACCCATTTAACCCCCTAAACATATAACCCCTTAGCCTCTAACCCCTTAACCCCTTAACCCCTAACCCTAACCCCTAAAATCCTTAACTACTAAATCCCCTAACCCCCTAAACCTCTAAACCCCTAAACCCATTTAACCCCGTAAACCCTAAAAGTATAACCCTTAATCCCTAACCCCTTAAGCCATAATTCCAAACCCCTAACCCATTTAACCCCCTAAACCCCTAAAACCCTAACCCATTTAACCCCTAAACCCTAAACCTCTAAACCCTTAAATCCCTAAACCACTAAGACCTAAACCCCTAATCCCTTAACCCCTAAACCCCTAAACCGTTAACGCTTAACCATTAACCCATTAACCCCTCAACCCTAACCCCTAAATCCTTAACTGCTAAATCCACTAAGCCCTAAGCCCTTAATCCCTAATCCCTTAACCACTAGCTCATTATTCACTTAACCCCTAACTGCGCCTAAATCCCCTAACACCTAAGCCCCCAATCCCTATTCCCTTAACCAATAACTCATTATTCCTCTAACCCATTAATGCGCCTAAATCCCCTAACCCCTAACCCCCCAATCCATAACCCCTTAACCACTAACTCATTATTCCCCTAACCCCAACCCCTAATCCCTTAAATACTAATTCATTATGCCCCTAACACTTAAGCCCCCAATCCCTAACCCCTTAACCAGTAACGAGAATATACCACAGTGGGCATGCACAAGAAGAAGAACCAAAGAAATCAAATTCAATAAAGGAAGCACAACCACCACTCCAAACTCGCTTCTCTAAAACACATACAACTGTAATAAATCCCACTGAAGCTTACAAATTTATCAAGCCCTAATTAACTTACTAACAAATTCAACAAGCCAACATGCTACAATTTGTTGAGTCACCCCCAAATCAATTAGTAATTATTTCATGAATGTACATTTGCTTGTAGTTTTATTTAAAATGTTGAAATTCTCTCAAGAGCGTATAGAATATATCCAAAAGTTTAAAAAATGGAAATTTTGCTTACCTCCACAAGGTATCATCACACCTGGATAGGTGAAAACATACAAGTCTAAATCTTCTACCTCTAAGTCTCAATGGCACTTCAACATGTCAATAACATACTTGCAACAATGCTTGATGAGTTTTGTCTATTAGCTAAAGAGATGTACATTCATCCATCCAAAAATAAACATCTCAATCAATCCAACACCATAAATTGTGCTAAATAGTTCATCATGTTATTTCAAATATTACAATATTTTCTTATATTAGCTCACATATTCCTTGAATATTTGAAAGCCAAACTACCTTAGCACAATATACTAGAAATATTTGTACTCTAAAAGACAAAAAAAGACAACAAACTAAAATAGGAACTTTAACTCTAATCCAGACACTTCATTCTTAGCAACATGATATCTAATGAAGATGATATGTGGAAAAAAAGGCTTCATATATTGTCTATCACATGTCAAACTGAGTGAACAAACACATGCATAGAAAACATCAGAAATAGGGTTCATAGATCGACTTGTATTATATGGTTTCAAACCCTTCTTGTCTCCTTCAAGGGGGGTTTCTCGAGGTCTTAAAAAATACTTCCTTTTGATAACCAAATGGATTTTTTCTTTCACACATGTATGGAAACGTACATTCCAAATCATATTGTAATAGATTCATAAGGTGATATTATTGGTATTAACTACACCTTATTTGGAGACATCATTTTTATTGTAGGGGTTGGTACCTTTCTATTGGATGTGGTTGGTGATGTGAAGACTACTCAACCTCTAGTAAAGATTCATACTAACTCTAACAAGCTTATGGATGCTTTTTTACAAAGGGATACCCCTCTAAGCTTAACTCATTGGATTCTTTGTTTGTTCATGCTAATTATTGTTCTCAACTTTCCTTCTATAAGGGGTTGAGACTATTTGCTTCATTTATTTTACATGGCCCAGTGAAAGAAGAAGAATGGAGATTGTCTCCACATCTTTTCCATTTCGCTAAGTTACAAAAAAGAGTCAAATTCTATATCCAATAGACTAATAGTCTCTTGATACACCTTTAGTGAGCTATGCATAGCTCTCACCTATCACTGTAGCTCAATGAAATGACATATAATAGCTCCAAGACACCATTATAAATGGAGTAGTTGTGAATTTGTTGTTAAATGATCGCCTCCAAATGTTTAATTCTCATGAATTTTGGGGGAGGGGGTCTTTTGTTGTATTGAGCGGGGTAAGGGGACATAAGGGTAGCATGGATGGGTACAAGTGAGAGGTTTTAGCATGGTTTACTGAGATCTATAATCCTAACATTAGAGAATGAGAAGGAGCCTTAGGGCCTTATGGCATAGGGGCTAGGGGACCTATAGGTAAGGCAATGAGAGAAATTTATAGGGGAACCCCCAATAGTTGTGACAAGGGGATTAGGGGTCACATATCACAACCCATACGCACTTAACCCATAACCACTAAAGTCCCTATCCCTTTAACCCCAAAGCCACAATCCCTTAATCCCTACACCCATAACTCATGACAAATTATCCCCTTGATCCCTTAAACCCAAAGCCATTAACCATTTAACCCCTAACCACTAACTTAGAATCCTTGAACCCCATAAACCCTAATCCCATATTCTCTTAAACCTTGACCCTTAACCCATAACCCCTAACCCCTAAACTCATTAACCCCTAACCCCTTAACCTTCTGACACCTAAATAACATAACCCTTAGGCACTTAACCCCTAAATCCCCTGACATGTAAGCCCTTGATGGTTAATATTAACCCCTAAATCCCTTAACCACTAAGCCATTAACCTCTAACCCTTAAACCCCCTATACCTCAACCCCCTAACCTCTAAATCCCATAAGCCCTAACCCTTTACCCTTTACCCTTAACCCCTTGCTCCTAAACCCTTAAACCCATTAACTCCTAGAACCCCTTATCCTTTATCCCAAACCAGAGGTGCTCCAATGCTAATATTCTTGGGCATATTATGCTTTTTCCTGCTAACCGCTCCAAATACAACCTCTAAGAACTAGTAGGGTCCAAGGAAAAGAGCTACAAGTTCCCCAAATCCAATCTACATTTGATGGATAATCACATTTCCCCCAAATGTCCTCCACATATTTGCCTTGGTGTATTGGAGTTTGAAAAATACATAGGATGCCACAAGTAATCCTAATCATAAGACTCAACTTTCCTAATGACTAGGAGGCCTTAAAAATAAAAATAAAAAAACATCTTAACTTATGCCTAAAATTACTAAAATTTCCTATCCCAAATATGAAGTTAGAAATTCTACAAAATTATAGGGCAACAAGGAAACCAACTTCCTCTTCTATAAATCTCTAAGACCTTATGGAGGATAAATACAAATTTTGAAATAAATTGTTGAAATTATGCTCTTGCATCAGTAGCTACCAATGTATCCTTGTAGGCCACCCCCTTTAACAATAGTAATACCAATGGCCTTTACCTAGAAGGAACTCCTTACATAATTCTCTCTTAGATCCCCTTAACCCATTGTAATGATTGTCATTGATGCCTACCTAGTTGAAAGCACATTAAGAAGCAATGTAGCATATTCCTGGTTGAGGATTTCGATAAGTATGTGATTTTTTTGACTTCTTGTGACTGTCTCGTATGTGAATATATAAAATCATTTTTTTTGTACCAGTTTAAGGATTGATACCATTGTGTGTGTGCGCTAACATGGATGGAACACTAATTT
The DNA here is from genome assembly GCA_034641835.2 of Pinus albicaulis. NCBI lineage: Eukaryota > Viridiplantae > Streptophyta > Pinopsida > Pinales > Pinaceae > Pinus > Pinus albicaulis. Next base: position 385,030,139 of record CM076569.1, on the reverse strand, counting down.
CATGTTGTATATGTTGTAATGTAAATGAATAATCTCTTCTGGAAAAGGCTCCACTCATAATGCCATTTTGCAAATGCTTGCACTCAGTAATTGTGGTCAGATTTTAAGGTTCCATGTTCTCGTAAGGGTAAACCTACCTATCCATCTCTTTAAACGCACACATCACACATGTTGGCTTGATCTTGTGCTTGTTGTGGGGAAAATGTTGTTGCAGTGGAACCCCCAAATCAGATTTATTTGGGTTGACCTTGATTTGAATAGCTCTGAATGACTTCAAATTACCCTTGCCTTGACTGCACAATCCTCATTGGCATCTCCAATGGATGTGTGATGCATTGAATGCATCAACATAGTCACAACTGATAGTCACACTGCCCTTTCACCTATCTCTCCACTGAGTCTCCACTGGAACTCCCATGCAAGTAGTTAACTGTTGTCTCTGTTCAGTTGATTAATGAGTTATTATTTGTGAATTAATTTAACTAATTAATTCACTCCACTCCCACTAATGTATCAATCAGTTAGAAATAGACACAATTAGTTCAATCGAGTTTAACTCCAAGGATGTAGTTAAACTTAAACAAACTCCATGACCTACTTCACCAAATCCATCATAACTCTGCCACTTGAGTCCTGACTTGAGTCCTCCATGCATGAACACCAGTAAACCCTAGGAATTGCGTAATTCCTTCAGCTAGAAGATCTACCACACCTGTTAACTGAAATTAAGTGCTCCAAGAGAATAAGTTGTTATTTAGGGTCTAATTATTATTAAGAGCTAATAATAATCAACATTTCTATTTTTAGATCAGCGATCTATAAATAGACTTCGCCCAATATGTCTAAAAATAGAAATCCATCTATTTTTCCAACTTGACCAACCATCCAAATAGCATCCTGCAACTTCTGAAATATGGTCTCCATGTTTAAAAATAGACATAGTCTAAAAATAGACTTGCGTCAAAAAATGCCTGCGGGCCCACTTAATGAAGGTGACTCTTTTCACTAAGCTCATCATCTTGTTGAATCTCAACACCTAGAACTCGCTAACACTCCCTGTCACACTCTCTTATTCATTCATTTATTAATTTTGACCTAGTGCTATGTTATGTTTTCCTGGCACTCCCTAACACTCCTTAGCACGCATTGGCACATCTTGGCACTTGGAACATCTTTGTATGCTTCCCTAGCACTCTAACATGCCTTGGCAGTTCCTAGAATACTATGTCACTCCCTTCTTAGCACACCTGGAACTAGCTGATACTTCATTTCCATGAATTTTAAACTAGTGCTCCCTTGTGTTTCCTTGACACTTGGCCCTCACACTCCCTAGCATGTATTCATGCCACACCCTGGCACCTGCCACATCTTGGCATGCCTATCATGCCTTGGAACTGCCTAACATGTGTTAGTACTTCTAGGAATTCCCTGACACACCTTGGTATTCCTTAGCTTTCATGCCGTCATAGATAACCTTACTTTTTTTTGCGACTTGGGAACCCAACCAAGTCATTGGAAAATAAATGTTGTGCCCAACCCAAAGTTTCCCTTTGTATGAAACTACTTTGTGCAACCCTTTATGTAACCATAGGCTTACCTCCTACAAGTCTTATTCTGGCCTTCCCCTAACACACTTTATCCTTGAGACACTTGGATTTCGTTGACACTACTTAGCACACACTCTTATTCGTTCATTTCCATGCATTTTGACCTATTTCTCCCTTGCAATGTCCTGGCACTCCCTAACACTCCTCAACATACATTGACACTTTCTAGCATGTGTTAGCATGCCTTTTCATTCCTTGGCACACACTGACACTCCTTAGTTCTCATGCCCTCACAATTACCCTTACTTTTTTGGAACTTGGGAACCCAACCAAGTCTTGCCTTGACTATAACAACTTGACCAAGTTATGGTTACTACAACTAGATTATGCCTTGTTCACCTAATAAATGGATATAACCCCTCACCCATTTAACCCCCTAAACCCTAAACCCCTAACCCATTTAACCCCCTAAACCCTAAACCCCTAACCCATTTAACCCCCTAAACCCTTAACCCCTAACCCCTTAAACCCTAATTCCCGATCCTAACCCATTTAACCCCCAAACCCTAACCCCAAAAATCTAACCCCTAACTGCTAAAATCCTTAACTGCTAAATCCCCTAACCCCCTAAACCTCTAAACCCCTAACCCATTTAATCCCCTAAACATCTAACCCCTTAACCTCTAACCCCTCAACCCCTTAACCCCTGACCCCTAAAATCCTTAACTGCTAAATCCCCTAACCACCTAAACCTCTAAACCCCTAAACCCATTTAACCTCGTAAACCCTAAAAGTCTAACCCTTAACCCCTTTAGCCATAATTCCCAACTCCTAACCCATTTAACCCCCTAAACCCCTAAAACCCTAACCCATATAATCCCTAAAACCCTAAACCTCTAAACCCTTAAACCCCTAAACCACTAACACCTAAACCCCTAACCCCTTAACCCCTAAATTGTTAACGCTTAACAATTAACCCATTAACCCCTCACCCCTAACCCCTAAAATCCTTAACTTCTAAATCCCCTAAGTCCCTAATCCCTAATCCCTTAAGCACTAGCTCATTATTCACCTAACCCCTAACTGCGCCTAAATCCCCTAACCCCTAAGCCCCCTAAACCTCTAATTTATTACAAAGCACATTTAAATTGTCTATATATCATTGAGCTTCTCGTCTAATAAAATTTCAAATATGGAACAAATGCTTCAACATTTTTTTTTATACCCCATGGGAGAAAATATTGTTATATTGTTGTTTTGAATGGCGCAGTTTGATCCGTCCATTTCTTCCTATTGTAGTTTGCAGGAGGTTCTTGATCCCACCATTTCTTCCTATTTAAGTCTTTTAATCCAAGTTGAAGGAGCTAAAGGGGTTGAGTTGTAGACGAAGCCAAGGAGGATGCATGGACTACAACTTGCTCGAGGTTCCCAATCCTGCCTGTTCTTCCTATTGAAATTGAAGCCTTTTTATCCCAGTTGAAGGAGATGAGGAGGAGCTGAGCGAGTTGAGTCACATGAATAGTCAAGGAGGATGCAGGGATTGCGACTTACTCGAGTTTCTTCATCCTGTCAATTCTTCCTATTGAAATTGAATCCTTTTCATCCCGGTTGAAGGAGTGGAGAGGGGTTGATTTGTATGTGCAATCAAGGAGGATGCAAGGATTGAGGTTAAGGAGGATGATAATGATTGGGTTAACTGGGTAATGATGCAATTCAACCTAGCCATATATGCAAGGTTGTTTTTCTTCATGAAGTCGAATGAGATCTACTTTCATCCACACATGTTAATTATTACAAAGAGAAAGGCAAATATTGAGAGGTGATGTAGTCAAAAGGGATTATTATTGGCAGATTTCGTGTTTCAACCATTCAAGTCTTGGATAGGGTGTGCTCAAGGAGGATAATTCTAGGAAATGTTTGTATTTCATCCATACAAAGGACAATCAATAGATATATATGGTTACTAAATGAAAACAAAAAGTTATTACAAAGGGGGCATCATATTGAACTATTTCTAGTAGGTTGGAACTTCATAATAAGAAAAAAATAAATATCGTGGAGAAGCAGTGCCACGATGTTGTGTTGACTTGTTGCTCATACATTTAATGCATTATCATGAGTATTATGTGCTAAAACAACACATATTTTAGAAGACATACACCTCACTAAAGATAATTTCCACATATTTGTCAATTAAAGGAAAAACATTAGCTACGAAGTGTTTTGAGAAGGTGTGTACTTTCAACAAATCCAGTTTTGAAAGAGAGAAAATTCACTAGAGAGGAATTGTGACATCCAGAATGATCTAGCACACAAGCCTTTAACCCACAATTTGATCCTCTTTTCTTTCCTCGACTACATTATCTCTCCTCTCATCCTGTTCTATAAAGAAGAGGTGCAAGTCCTCATTCTAGAGGGTGGATTTACTTACAAAGGTGTCAAGAGCTTCTCATCACCTACCCTCATCCAGTTTAGACTTGAGAGCACTTCCACTACTACATGTAAGAGCTTGATAGGGTAGCCCATGGTACAATGTCTTTATGATTTACTTTCTAACACTTTATTCACATATCAAATGGATTCTAAGGATTGTCTTTCGTATATGTTATCATGCTACAAGGATTGTGTTGTCATTAAAGTGCACTTATTTAAATTTTACTTTCATATAAGGTGCATATTCTTTTCTTCTTTTCCATCTAATCCCTACAAGTATTTTAATTAAGAAACTCATCACCTCCCTCTATAATCGAATTTGTACTTCAATCTCTCTCCTCTTTAAAGCACTCAAAAACAACATTTTATGTTGGATTAATCTAAACTTACACCTAAATTATGCACAAACATCTTAAAATAATCCTCATGAATAAAATAAAAAAATCCTCTATTTATAAAAACAATAAATGATTAAACAACCATAACAATTATATCACTACTCTACATAACAATTATATCACTCTAAAACAACTTTTTTAAATGCCAACTAATATTTTGTTTTAAAATCCTAAATTATTATTTTAACTAAAAATTAAACTAAAAATTATCACAATTCAATTTATTTTATTTAATATACAAGATAAAATATTCATTTTAATTTTATAATAATCAAAATAAATAAATTAACAATTGCATCCAAAACATGAATAAATTACCAATTACATCAAAATTATAATAAGGAAATATATCAAAAACTAGAAAATATGATTTTGATGTTTAATTCAGAATGCAGAAGAGCAACCTATAGAAATTAAAAATTTACAATAAAACTCCTCTTCACATGCATATAGAGTTATAATTATTTTAATTTAAAAACATGCGCATATATAGAGTTATAATTATTTTAGTTTAAAAACACGCATATAGAGTTATAATTATTTTAGTTTAAAAACATGCGCATATATAGAGTTATAATTATTTTAGTTTAATTAATTCAGAATGTAAAAGAGCAACATATAGAAATTAGAAATTTACAATAAAACTTCTCCACATTCGAAGAACCTGCGCATATAGAGTTATAATTATTTTAGTTTAAAAAATAAAACTATTTTAATTGTGGTAATTTAGAAATTAAAACAATCTGTTCAAAGAGCGGCAAAATGATGAAAAAGAAGAGGGAAAATAGACACGATGAAAGTTGGAGACAGGTAATTGTTCCTAGCAAGTCGAGAGAGGAGCGCGAGAGAGGCTGGTCGACTCTTCCGACGAAGCATTGTTACATTGTTTTCTCTCTTGGGACAAGGCCAACCTCGCCTCCAGTGACAGGGTCAGCCTCGCCTCCATTTGATAGGGCTAGCCTTCCTCCATTTGCTGGGGTTTTTAGGGTCTTAGTCATGCTTCTGGACTTTACCAATGTGTTTAACAAATTGTGGAGTGGAAGCTTCTAAGGGGGCAGTGCCAAGAACATTTCAGAGTTTAGCCCCTTTGATTGGATAATAGCCCTTTTGATTGGATAGGAAATGCATCGACTCTTAGGTTTTTGTCTGTGGTAGGTTATAGAACCAAAAGGGGACAATGGATTCGCAACTCTGGTTCAGTTTTCCGATATTGGTTGTGGTGGATATAGCCCTAGATGCGGCTTTCAAGTCGTTGATTTTGGAGATCTTAAAGGTTCCGTGTGCATTGAGTTATGGAGAGTAGTCATTGCACTTGCAATGTTTGTGGTGATTAATGCTGAGATTTTAATTGTTGATCCTGTTAGGGCAGAAGTTGCAATGCATGAAGGCACTATTGGGTTCTGTTGGATCTTGAAAAGTGGTGCTGAGAGGGGTACAGCCAGAAGAAGCAAAGGTACACTGCACTTTGCATCACTTTCTCAATCTTACTTGTTCATAAGTGATCCTGTGAAACCAACATTCCCAATTTATATGCCATTCAGTCTCTTTTGCCTTTCATTTTGCACAACTTTCTTAATTTACTTTTCCATGGACGATTCTGTGAAATTAATCATCGCTATTAGCTACACTTGTTAGTTGTGTGCTGGTGGAGAGTCGATTTGCTTGAGCGCTTCTCCAATTACATATTGAAAGGCTCAATCTGAGTACACTCAAAATCTGAGTCTGCCTTGGAAAGAATTTGAGCCACAATATCACTTGCAGATACAAGTTCTGAAAGAATGTACACAGTTTCTTTTAGTATCTGCACATCAGCAGAATTAGAGAGTATTATTGCTGGTCTAACTAGGAGTGATTAAGTGGTTGGCTCTCCCTGCTTTACAGGCTTTCCCTACTCTTCCAATGGTCAAAATAGTTGATTCACAATCTTGCAAATCCTTGGAAGTAGAAACCATTGAAACAGATGGTACTAGTTCGCAAGGAGAGTTTGACTGATTACACTGGTTGGGGAAGAAACTGGGGTCACTCTGCTTATAAATCCCCCATGACATTTTACTCTAGTACATTTACTAATTATGTTTAGCTATTTCATATGTATCACTTAATAAGATTGTATCGATCCATCCAAGCGGAGGGCTTTCGATCTTCTGATTTTGTTTTCCATGTGGAAGGCATTCGATCTTGTGATTTTGTTGCAGAGTCCATCCTTTGAGATGCTCAAACGCAGAATGAGGTGGCCTGGGTGCTCGCGTCCATGAAACCATTGAGGGAGCTATGGAATCAATGGATATAGTACAAATTTCAGCATCTCCACTTCCAATCTCTCCATTGAGACTACTTTGTATAATAACCATGTGGGAGAGGAAACGAAAGAAATAAGAATCAGTGTTGTAGCAGAGAGGCTTGGCTGGATCATGAGCAAAAGGCTAGAAATATGTGGAGGAGATGCACTCAAAAGTTCCTACAGAACAAGAGGATTTCATTACCAACTTGCAGAGTATTGCAGCTCATCTCCATTGGAAACCCTATTCGTTTGATGGAAGGGGATGGAAGGCTAGTGTATCCATAGTGGGATCTTGTTTGTCAAAGCTCGACCACAGCTGCGGCAGCAGCAGCTGATGGGAACGAGGAAGAAGCTTATAATGTCAGTTTGAGAGACATTGCTTTATCATTCAAAGAGTGGTTTCCAGATAGAAGACTTCAACCTCGAGCATGGAGAAATGAGTAGTTGAGGAGAGATGTAAACAGGATTTGTGAAGTACTGTCTCAAGACCATCAGGGTGTAAAAACATATGAGGCACTTACACAGCTTGATATAAATCTCACGAAGAATGTGTTGTGAGGGTACTCAAGCTTCAGAATGATGTATTGCATGGGTTGAATTTTTTTGACTGGGCTGGGAGACAAATAGATTATCAACACACCAGAGTTTCTTATTACACCTTACTCAAGATGCTCTCTCGAGCAATTGAGTCATTTCAGAAGCAAAAAAACATATCGGGTCTTCGGTTTTATGATACCTTAATAATGGGCTATGCGCATGCAGGAAAGGCTGATATGGCACTGCAGGGGTTTGCATGGATGAGATTCCAAGGAGTATATTTATATGGGTTTTCTTATAACATGTTGTTGAATAGATTGGTGGAGGAAGATTTATTTGATGTGGTTGATACCATTTACAAGCAAATTTTGCGGGCGGGTTTTGAGGATTCTAACACATTCGAAGGAAATTATAAGAATTATGAAAACTCAAAAATGAGAAAACAAAATACTAGATAGAGAGTTAATGGTCAAAAACACACTTGCAAGATGAGTTATACTTGTCTCACAAAGGTTTTAAAGTCCAACCATAATCCGGAAAACCATATTAAACCCAGAAGACAAGAATTCTAAAGTAAATAAACTATTTCTAGGAGGAAGTAGAGTGAAATAACTTGAATGGGTGTAGCTTGTAGCGAGTTCTACAGCAACCCGGGTGTAGTGGGACGAACTACCTCTATTGTAAAAACCTTGGTCCATTACGCGGTGCAAAGTACAATAAAATATAGTTAATAATAAATCACAAATGAGTAAAAGAACCCTTCGGTGTGTGTAATATAACATGTAGCTATCACTATGGGGATGGTCTGGTTAAACGAGCCATGCCTCTAGTTAGAACTTCCCTGAAACAGTCAAAAATCGTTAATGGAATAGCAATTTAACCTGACCAGTGCATGTTATAATGATAAAAAATCTCTGCAAACAGGGTAAGTTAGACGAGGCCAAACAACTATTTAATGAACTTAAAAGGAATTCTGGTTCAGTGAATGAAACTGCACTCGAAATAGTTATCAGTGCACTTTGCAAGGAAAAATAAAATGAAAGAAGCCTGCACACTAATTGAGGAATTTAGGAAAGAGAGGAAGATTCTGATGTCTAAAGTGTATGATGCATGGATCGGTGCTCTGGTTGAAGACCTGGAGTTCTTCCAGAATAGAACTTCAGAAGGATATGTTCTTGGACCTCGATGCTACAATGTATTAGCGAGTGGCCTTCTGAGGAAAAACAAACTTGAGGAGCTCTTTGATTTGCTGATTGAGTTGAGAGAGAAGCATATTTTTCCAGACCAGAGTACCATTAATGCAACAGTTCACTTTTTCTGCAGGGGAGGGCTGGTTGAAGTTGCGTTCGACTTACTTAATGAGAAATCAGAAATGGGGTTTTATCTGCATTATATGACCTACAATGAGCTTATCAATGCCCTTTTCATAGCTGAAAAAGCGGATGATGCATACAGAGTCCTGGAAGATGGGTTAACAAGAGGTTTTTTCCTTGGCCGTAAACTAACATACTTCACTCTTGCAAATTCTTTGTGGAAGGCTCAGAGATTGGATAAAATGTGCCAACTGGTTGATGCAAGCATTGACAGGCACCGTGCCCCTGGTGTTGCAATTTGCAGAAAATTCATTTCTGCTCTCTGCAAGGTGCATATTTGTTGCCAAGTAAGATAAGAAGAAACGATATGTTTGTTGATGAAAGAGTTTACCGTACTCTAATATATGAATTATGCCATGCAAGGGAAAGACGACCTCAAAGTTATTGCTAGAAATACGGAAATATGGCTACTCTCCGAGTTACAATATTTTCAAAACTGTGATTAATGTTCTTTGTGAAACAGGTCATGCAGATCAGGTTCTTCCACTGTTGGATATGCATGTAATAAGTCTATCCCCCGATACCAATTTATATAATGCTTTTATCCAAGGCCTTTGCTATGCAGGTCGACCAGAAATAGCTACAAAAGTATATGAAAAGATGATTAGAAATAAGCGGGCACCAAATTCAATTTCCCATCTTAGCTTGTTAACTGGCTACCTGAGATATAAAAGGGTGGTTGATGCATTGAAATTCTTTGAAGCGATATTGGCAAGTCGTATATTTCATCTGATGAACTGAAGTTAGCTTTCATCTATTCAAAATAATGTCCAAGGAAGAATTTCCAAGGAAGGTCGTGTTCCGAATGAGTGGTCTTACGATATTCTAGCACATGGTTTCTGCAAGGTGGGTAACACAATAGAGGTTCAGAAGATAATGGAAGAAATTATTGAAAGGGGATTTAATCCAAGCAGACGGACATGCAGCTTATTTAAATCCTTGATTAATAGAGGCATGAATGTGGTCCGATAACATTGTATTAGATGGTTTTGTTCGTCTGCATTAAATTAGTTTGCAACTTGGGTAATGTCGGGCAGAATTTGTAAATTTTTAATATCAAATAATTTATCCTAAAGGATTTAAGAAAGCCCAATATCTAATTATCAAGAATTTTAAGAAATTCAAATACCTAATTATGAGGAGTTTCTACGCCAGTGTCTATTTTAAATGCAAGGGCCGCCATCAGCTAAATCTGGTGCTGGAAAGGGATGGAAGTAGGAGATACGTTTTTTGAGAAGATTGCATTTTTTTTTCTGCCTTGTAGAAGTTGTCTAATCGTCCCAAAACCATCTAGCAGGTTCACTGCAAAACTATCTTGCGTCCCATTAGTTTCTCCCAACACTAGAAAAGGGGGTGACATTATATCGGCGGATTGAACTTGGGGGTTTATATTTACTGTGCAAGAAATCTCCTCTATCTTGATAGCCTGAAAGAAAAATATAAAAACTGGTCAAGAGATGAGATGCATATGCATTGAATATATATCAATCATGATTTAGATTCCAACCATGCAAAAAAAAGACATAAAGGCATTGCAGCCTCTTCATTTTTTTGCTTAAGACAGTCCCTTTATTTATTTTGGGTGATTATATTTATTTGTTGGTAACCCTTTTCCTTCCTTTTCTGCATGCCCTGTGTAGATTGGTGTCTGTGAGAATAGAAATTGTTCCTATCTTATAGCTTCTTAGAGCAGTAGCTCAAACTATAAAACTCTACAATTTCAAATGGCTTTGGGACTCTTAGGTAGAGCCATATTGAATGCACTAAGGGTAGAACTAGTAAAGTAATTCAAATCAATATATTGTTAGAGAAGATCCCAGCCAACCTTTTTCACAATTTAAGTGAGAAGAAAAAGAAAGAATTTGAAAACTCACTTGTCGATCCATGCCGAAGATGAAATAAATAGGTTTAGGACTCCCAGGCTGTTAACTCGTATAGACATAGTAAACAAGAAATGGTTGATTTACTGACTTGCTAAGGTTGACGAATATTTAGTAACCTGATCAATGCAAAGAACTAGTCAGCTTTCATCTGATGAACTGAAGTCAGCTTTCATCATGTTGAAAAGCATATATTTAATATTTATACTTGATTTATATGGGATGGAGAGAATTTTTGAGTTTTACAGCTCGAATATAGGGTGTTGTTTTAAGGCAGTTTCGATTCTTGTAGGTTCTTTTTTCCATCTGTTCTTCACATTGATATTGTGCCAGAATATTGTGATTTGCAGTTCAAATTATTTCCTCAAAAAACACAAAATAATTGGATTTTCCTGCTTGAAACATTCTGTTAAACACTTTTTCTTTTTTAAATTCTTTGTTACTAAATTTTTGTATTATATGCTCTTAGTTCATGTTTTTTCGTAAAGTAGAAAACTTCATGCTCTTGCCACTAGGATTGCTCATTGACAGAAAAGTGCAACCGCCGTTGACCTTCAACTATTTTTTGTTTCAGGTGCACTTCGTCATCCCTCCAAGATAGGCTAAGTAAAGGGTCAGGAAGACGTCGTGTGGATGAAATATACTTGAAGCTTTGCACAAGCACTTGTATGTTATTTATTTCTCCTCTCTTCTTGTGATGGCTACATTATTTTGGTTTGGGGTTAATAACTTTCATGGAAATGATCTTCGTAACTGCAGCTTCTAGGACACCCCTCCATGATGCATCTTTTGGGACAATACCTTTCATGACAAGCATGCTTTTCATGATCCCCAAGTTTAATCTGTATAACAAAAAGGTTTTTGCAGCTTGGAAGGGAACACATGTTATTACACAAATGTTGTGATGAACTGCATTTATGAGTGCCTTCATGTCCAACCTTCAAACAACAAGATTTGTTGCAATTGGATGATTTGTCAAATAAGGAATAGATCTTCATAAACGCATGATTTTTCTTTCTGCAATCATGATTCCCATCATGACCTGCAAAATTCTGGCATTCCTCCACTTCATTTCCTCGATCTAATAATTCGAGAGAACAATATGTGCACTTGTCAACACAAACATGATTACTCGTACAAGAGTGATCATAGGAATGGCCTTTCTCTAGAACACATTGCCAAAAACATTCAGAACATTTACAACCACATACAGAGAGCCCCTGCTTCAATTCTGCTAGGGCTAAAATTTCCTCCAGTTTCAACTTTTGTATATCATTGTTGCCAGAAAATTCTACAGTGTTGCTGCAAAGCCACTTCTGAACACGATCATGCCATCTCTCAATCAATGCCCCTAAGAAGTCCTGAAATTTAGAGTGCCATAGATCACCATTTTTTCCTCTTCTTTCCAAGACACATTCTAGTCTTGATCTGAGACGACACAATATTTTATCATTCGATGTAGATTCATCTAGAGCTGCAAGCTCAAGACCTATGTCCTGCAAATCAATGCAGAGATCCCCAAGTTCTATTGGAGCATCACCTACCACTTCCTGAGTGTCAAAATTCATAAGCACCTTGTTCGTACCTGGCACAGAAAGGCATCCTGCCTTGACAGTAGAAACCAAATTCCTGCGAAGGATATCAACCTTCATAGCAACACGCTTAAAATCTACAGGGGTCCAATCCTTCACCGCTATCTGGGCAATAACAAGTTTCAAATCCCTCAAGAAGGCACGACCACTATCATAACTATGTTCAAGCTCTTCCTCTACTATCAAAGCTATATCATATAGGCTTTCTTGATGATATTCTCGCCGAGTAAAAGGAGGCAATGCAGAAAGTTTAACCATTCCTCCGTACATATTTGTCAAGAGGTTTTCACGAGATACTTTACAAATTTGTAGAAGTTTTACACGGAATTCATCTTTTAATTCCTCCACATCAGAGACATCTACATCCTTGATAGCGATGTGAAATAGTCCCTTGAATAACTTTTCATCGTTCTTCACCAAGTTCACCCCACTTTGGAAACACTGGAAGATGGCTTCTGTCTCCTTGTCAAAATGAAAATCCTGATTAATAAAAAAAATCACAAACGGCAATTAATTTTTAAGTAGTTATGACATTTAAAGGAAAGAGGTGAGGCCACTAAAATATGAGAAAATCAACCAGAAAGACCATGACAAATATGACCATTTGCAAAACAAACCTTATTGTTGAATATTGTTAAATTACTCAAGGCAGCATTTAGGACTGAGAGTAGCATATCTTCTTGCTCTGTTCTCTTAAAACTCCCCAATCCCTCAAAGTCCATCAGTACATAGAGGCAATTTGAATCCATCTGCACTGTCATCCAAACTCCATTAGTGCATTTGCCCCCTGCTACATCAAGAAGGGAGCCAGACAGATGGTTTAATAAGTAAGACTTGCCACTACTTTGCTTTCCCATTGATGAGATCACCATGATTTTACCATCCCACTGACTCAAGACAACGTCATATAAGCCAAAGCGGAGCAAGTTTGCTAGAGATATGCTATCTGCAAAAGTGTGATGTGGAGGTATCTGAATCCATCGAGCAAGGGCTGTAGTCCCTTGTTTTCAGCCTGAGCTATTTGGATGGGTACAAGACAAATAAGTTGACAGATCCATTTTCCCAGCAGCCTCTTTTTATAATAAGGTAACAAGACACCTACACCATTTGAGTCCCAGCTTTCAGACATGATAACTTGAAATTGAATCCTGAGATTTGAAAAATCTTTTCCTTTTTCTTTCTCTAAGTTCTCAATCAGGAGTTGCAAGTACTCTTCAGATTTTCTTTGCCCATCATCTGCTCCAAGTGTATTTCTTGACTTCAACAAAACATTGGATGAGCAAGATCACAGTACTTCTCCAGGGTGCGAACTAACAACGGACTTATCAAAAACGTGATAGATGGTAGTCATTAACAAGTCTTATGAGGTCACGGTCATGGAAACTTTGCAATCTCTTTCGCGGATTTGACTTGTTTTAGCTAATTCTTGAAACTCCAAAACTTCCGTAGCTGAAACTAGATTCAATATACTAGAAGAAAGAAAGCCAGCAAAAACATTGTAGTATACAAGGTGAATCTGACACCCATAGTATACAAGCTTCACCTGGAAATTAGCAACGTCTTCAGCAATTTTATCCAAGGAAATGTTTTTCAAAAAGGACATGGCCTCACCTAGCATGTAAACTTTGAGCTCAAATTCTGATGAAGCCTTGCTTATAGCTTGAGAATTTTCTTGAACAGTTTTTTTAGAAGAAGATGAGATAAATTCCTCTTTGTGGTCTGAACACATTGTAGACGTCTGAAAAACAAAGAGAAAAGAACCATCCCCTGAAATGCATGCGTTTAAAAAATCTGAAGAGAGAGTAATGTACTTAGATTTCATCAAAGGATGATGATGAAGTTCTACGACCCTAACCCTGTTCATGTCATCAACTAGAAGCAATTCTGCTTTCCCAGGAATACACTGCATCCATATTATATTTGTACTCCCAGAAAACAATTCCAACATAATTTCAACACTTGTCCAGTCTATATTCTGGAATGATTCATCAAACCTGTATATTAAAACCTTGGATACTTGAGCATCATATAAAGCTAGGAATCGTGTACATTCTTCAAAAGCTACCAAATGAAAACCTCGTTTAAATGTGCGAATAGGATTGCTCCCACGTAGTAATGGTCCTAGCTTTGGGGACATGTACAGGTTCAGGGCATTATCAAATATCTCGTCAAAAATTCCTTACCAAGATGTATGGAGGAGTGGTTGTACTTGCTGCAATGGTTCCTTTTACTTGAAGAGAATATCATCAGCGATGCCTATCTGATATTGCTTTGACTATAGCAGAGTTGAGACATAGTTATGAGAGTGCCCGTGCCTTCTTGAGAGATTTGAAGCTTGTTATTTCCCAGACAGCAGTGAAGGATTGGACCTCTGTAGATTTGAAACGTGTTGCTATGAAGGTGGATATCCTTCGTGGGAACTTGGTTTCTGCAGTTAAGGCAGGGTGCATTTCTATGGCAGGAGACAAAAAGGTGCTTATGAATTTTGACTCTCAGGAAGAGGTAAGTGATGCGCCAATAGTACTTGGGGACCTCTTCATTGATTTGCACGATACTGGCCTGGAGCTTGCGCCTCTAGACGAATCTACATCAAATTATCAGATTTTAAGTCATCTCAGATCAGTACTAGAAAACGTCTTGGATAGAAGAGGCAAAAGTGGTAATTTATAGCACTCTAAATTTCAGGACTTCATAGAGCCATTGGATGATAGACGGTGTGATCGAGTGCAAAGGTGGCTTTGCTGCAACACCGCAGAATTTTCTGGAAATGATGATGTGCAAACGTTACAACTGGAGGCAGTTTTGGCTCTTGCAGAATTGAAACAGGGACTCTGCATGTGGTTGCAAATGTTCTGATTGCTTTTGGCGATGTGTTTTAGAGAAAGGCCATTCCTTTGATCACTCTGGTATGGGTAACCATGTCTGCGCTGAGAAGTGAACATATTGTTCTCTCGAATTACACCAAGACCAGGGAAATGAAGTGGAGGAATGTAAGAATTTGGCAGGCCATGAAGGGAATCATGATATAAGATATATGGTTCTTTCTATCATTCATTCTCTTTTCTTTCTTAATTTTTTTAAAGAGATCCTTGAATAACCATTCCATTATTCCTGTTCATATGGACTTCCTAAAGCTTTTAGAGTTCTTGGTTTCAAAGGGGCAAATGGACTGCCATAACTCTTCACATAATTCTTTAAAGGGTGCTAGCTCAATGTAAGAGCACCTGCTATGCAGAAGGTTGGTGGTTCGATTCCACTGTACCCTAACATGAATTATCCAATGATATTGTAGATTTTTTTAATTAAATATTTTTATATTGATTTATTTTAATTCCAACTATTGTCTTTGGAGAGACGAATGAAATTACAAAAACGAAATTGTCTTTGGAGAGACAAAAATGCTTATGCTTGTGTTATATATTGTTTTTATAGAGACAATATTTTAAGGCAATTTAATTTTAAGACAATTTAATTTGAGACACCCGCTTAAAGACAATATTTAAGACAATACACAAGTTTTCTTTTGTCTCAAGTAAAGACAATTTACCCAAAGATTGTCTTAAATATTGTCTTAAAACCCCCCCTTATGTTGTAGTGGTCGCATCCATCAATCCAAGTTCCTCTATAAAGATCAAAAACATATAAAAGTGCTCAT
This sequence comes from Pinus albicaulis, assembly GCA_034641835.2. Classification (NCBI taxonomy): domain Eukaryota; kingdom Viridiplantae; phylum Streptophyta; class Pinopsida; order Pinales; family Pinaceae; genus Pinus; species Pinus albicaulis. The sequence continues at coordinate 385,014,443 of CM076569.1, read as the reverse complement.
ATTCGGTACCGGCTCAAAAAGAACTCACTGAAGAGTTCAACCATACTGCCTTGTACGGTACTTTCAAGCAAGAATTTTATGTTTTTCTATTCATACATGACATTAAATCAAATATTATTTTAGAGAAAATATATATAATAAAGAAATGAAAATCATATTCATTTTTTTCTCCCTCTCATGTAGGGAGGCAGTGACCACAAGCCTAAGCTTGTCTCATAAAGTAGCACCATCTCAATCCATGAAGATATATCTATCCCAGCTATTTATGACCAAATTTTGTCTAATCCAGAGTGCATACAAAGATCCATCTAGTTGATACGAGATCCATCAAATCTAATAACAATAATCCACCAAATGCACTCCAACATACCATGGTTCTAATAAATATACTTTCCTTTAACAAGGAGGTTCTCTACTACATTTCTACACAAGATATGGATCCTAAAGCTACTTGAGGTAAACTAGTCTTGTCATCAATGAACTTCTTAGCTCATAAAATTAATTATCAAATTCATACCTTCACCAACATCGGATGATCATCAGTCTAATTCTAGAAGACTTGTTTCAATCTTCAATCATGAGTCTTCTATTCATTCACTGGAAATAAAAATAGGTGCTGGGTTTTTACAAGTGTTTCTCCTTCTAAATGGGAAGCCTCTTCAATCATCATCTATCAAGACATCAACCTCTCTATCATATCATTGTCATGCATCAACAAAAATTGTGAAATCAAGGAGTTAAACTATATCATAGTCATTACAAGTCACCACCATTTGCTTCACTGTCACATATGAGCATGTTATTAAACTTCCATCAAAGGGTAATGGTCACATCTTCACTTCTTTATCATAACACACAAAATTTTTTGAGTCCTAACATCATCAAGTCAGGCCATCTCTTTTTGTCACATTGTAAATTTTCTATTTTGTTAAGTAATCATAGGAGATACAACTGTCAAAACCTTAAGAGAGAGTCACTTACAACCACAATATTTACATACTCATTACAGGGACTAACAACAATATCAAAGTTAAGGTTTCTTGTCTACTTTATAAAATGAGGATATCCATCATGATCACATGACAGGTATTGTCTAACATATTCAAATGTAAGATAATTTCCAAATACCAAGCATATTTAAGTCATATTACGTGTTACTATAAAGTGCACCAATATATCACATGTACCCGAAATTAAACTTACTTTTGTATGCATGTGATGGGCTTGCGTTTTGCTAAGGTGTTCATGCCACTATGTAGGTCATAGGTTCAATCTTCACTTTACTCATGCTCCATTCTTGGGGTGGGCAGTTGCACCTAGGGGTTATAGTGGCATAGGTTCAATCCTCACTTTACTCATGCTCCATTCTTGGGGTGGGTGGTTGCACCTAGGGGTTATAGTGGCAATCGACAGGTATCGACCCCATGTCATGAGAGTACGAGAATCATCGTGTTACCAATTCCTCGAAATTAAAAAAGAAGAAGAAGTGATACATATTAATTTACATATTTAAATTTACATTATTTAATTTTGATTAAATTTATTATTATTTATTTTTTTAGAATAAGAAAAAAATCATTTTATTAACAAAATTGTTAAGAATTAATTATAATATTATAAAAATTAGTAATTAAAATTTACTAATATAATTTAAGATTTAACTTTAAATATAAAAAAGAATTATGGCTTTTTTTTTCATTATTTTTATATTTATTAAAATTTAAAAAATATTAGATTAATAATAATAATGTAGATTAACATTAATTTAACAAATAAAAAAAATACACTATTTTATCGATATTTAAAAATTATTTAATTTATTTTAAAAACATTTTTAAATAATTATAAATTTTAAACTAATAAAATTTAAATTATAATATATATTTACCATAATAAAATTTGAATTATAATAAATATTTTAAATAATATAAATATAAATAGGATGTATCAAAATTATTTAATGTATTTTAAAAATATTTTTAAATAATTATAAATTTTAAAACTAATAAAATTTAAATTATAATATATATTTAAAATAATATAAATATAAATATATAATAAAATACTCTTATTCTGGTGGAAATTTCCACCGTTATGCATATTGTGAATTTGTGTATACAAAATAATTTCAAAATAAAATACAGTTATATATCATGCATTCAAGTATTGAAATAGAACCGTAGAAATAAATGGATCATAACAAAATAACTACAACACTCAAAGCGCCATCACAATGATTTATGTCGAAGTATCGGATACTTACAATGATTCCCAAAATATTTCTCCACCCACGAACTCTATAACGAATGTTATGTAATGCTAACGGTTATGGTTTAATAATCTTGTATTAAAAATGATATAAAATCTGACAGATGGCAAGGAAGGACAACTGTTGGAATATATATTTTTAGCCAATTCAAATTTTGCATCAATGCAATGCAGGGCCCGCCCATCCTCCTTGGCGTGTTGGCCAAGTAAAAAGCTACTGATTAGGAGCGTTTGTGAACGTTTTGAAAGCCAAAGGGTATATAATAGATTTTAACACAGTCTACATGCTCTCACTTCCGGTTCTTTAAAGTTTTCTTTACTCTGCAATGATTTTTATCTCGTCCAAATTTGTTTAGTTTGTTGCATGGCCATGCGTTTTCTTTGTTACAGTCCATTTTCATTATTGTGCATTCCCTTTTGTTTAGGTTGCAAATGGTGCTTTTACTTGAGTTTCCTCAGCTTTTTTGTTTTCACTTTTGTCTGTGTATGTGCATTGTTTATTCCGGTTTTTATTTGGATGCAGCTTATTGATTAGAAAAGAGAGGGGTGGAGATGAAGCCTGCCATCTTTGATTTCTATGAAATTACAAGCAGGTACGAGGTACATTTGTGTTTTCTTTTCTAAAATATGTATGAAATGGGATAGAGATAGGTAAGTAGAGATGGTTAGATAGGGATAATTATAAGCAGTTTCATTAATAGGTTGGTTTGAATTGAAATAACAAAAATGAGGTGACATATTTATTTTTATTTGTGTAGTTGGTACAGCCCTCTGCCTCATTCTTGCCTTGAAATCGAAACAGCGAAGTACCAGGTACAGTGAGATGAGTAGATTCTGTACGATCATTCTTTGTTTACGGTTCAGGTATACAGTTCAGCCTCGCTCATTCTAGGTTTAAGGGTTAGGGAGATCTAGGTACCGTGAGTGGCATATTTGAAAGATTACAGTTATTAGTTGAACGAAACGCAAATGATCTCTGACAAACGTCTTTGAACAAATTTATTCTCAAAGAACTAGATGATAATGACATGACCTGTACTGATCTTACATTTCATAGTGTTCTTGTCCTTCTCTGGGGTTAAGCGTTAACCTTAAGTCCTTCATTTTTACCTTGTCTGTTTGCCCGGCCTGTTTATTTTGCAGTGAAATTGCGGAGTTGAAGGAATGCTAACGCAGGTGTGTTTTATAATTATTATTTATATTGCCACTTAATCAAAGAAATACACATAATCTGCTAGGCTCTGTTTCGTTGTTATGTAGGTATGTGGACAGCATTATTCTACCCAAAAACCATTAAGATGGACACATTCTGTGCTGCTCTGTTTTGCTATTATGTAAGTACGTGCATTCTGTTTATTAATTCTGGCTTCAGTTAAAGAGCTAACCCCAGATCATTCTCGGTTTAAACTTTAGGGTGTTGGTCAATTTAATTTGATGTGAGTGCTATATTGAAAGTTACATTTAATAATGGGAACCGAGCCATAAGTAGCTCTTATAAATCTGTTAACCCAAAATTTTAGACGATGACCTGAACTTTATAACTATATTTCACAATGATTTGGATTAGCTTGAGTTTCTTAGTTTTACCTAGTCTGATTGCAGGGCTATTTTATTTTGTTGCAGGACAGTAGAAAGATAGTTGGCAAGCGTTACACTGTCTTATTCTAGCTGTTTTACAATTTATAAGATGTTTCAGGCTGAATTTGTGGGAAATCGCAATGGTTTTAGCCATTGCAATAGGCTGACTGTTATTCCAGGTAAACACTAAAGATAACTTGCTTTTTGCTTTTAATTTGTTTTGAAGTTTTCGCTGTTTGGTTAATTATCTGAAATTAGCTCTCACATATGCAACAGGTTAAAATGGCGGGTTAGCGGTCGAATTGCCATTTTAATGAGGTTTAAATGACAAACAACCAAAATGGCCGTACAAACCATTTGTAGTCAATTGCAGAGCAGAGATGAGCATCATGAATACGCTAGGAGGAGAGCTTAGTGTGATTCGTGGTTAGCGTACGGCTCTGGCGTCCTCATTTTTCACCTAGTCTCTCTAATCACTATCAGGTAGGTACACATTTTATTACATTCTCTGTTGGTACATCTTTTTTCAGTTAGGTAAGGAGAGAAAACATCAAGCGAACCAACCATTCATTCTGAGTATCGCTGCAAATTTTGCTTTAATTCAATTTCGTTTCATGTGTATGATATGTTATTAATATTGTTTCAATTTCGTTTCATGTGTATGATATATTATTAATAATGTTTCAAACATAAATTAGAGTAATTAGAGTATTCATGGTCGGACCCGGCTGAACGTATCTGTTGTGATATTGGGTTTAGACATCAGTGTGGGTTATTGGAGGGTATGCATATGGAGTAAATCATAAAACCCTAAGGGGAGTCATCAGTTGTCCCGGAAAAGGGCTCGCAGGAAAAGTGGTTTTTGCGTGGGCTTGTGTCATTTCAGCGTCCCTTCCTAACCGTTGTCTTGTCTTGCTATAAGCTCAATGTAACCTATTTTGTTTTTCCAGTTGAAAATATTGGCCGTAGAATTATGGTTTGTGGATTCTCTCACTGAAGAGAAAAGAGAATCAGCTGGCTGCCTTCAAGTCCTTGCCGCTTAGGTCCTTGACATAGGCTTGAATATTCATGGTCGAAACCGAACTAACGTATCTGTCAAGTTTCATCACTCTATAATATCATTCATCTGAAGGTCAAAACCTTGTATAAATCCTCATACCTGCACTGATCTATAGAGTACTCAATTATTTTAAAAGTGTGATACATAGAGATATGTACTATAAACATTGGGTGGGCGTCACATAAAATAGATTCGCAAGGACTTGCAATTGAAACAATAGATCAATGATTTAGGAAGACACCGGAAGCAGAGATGATAACCCAACAGCCTCACTGTGGTCCTACAAAACTGATCTCGTTCCTTGTGAGATCAACCAGTGCTCGGACAAAACTGATCTGTCCTACAAAACTGATCTCGTTCCTTGTGAGATCAACCAGTGCTCGGACAAAACTGATCTTAAAGTGTACATTTATTATAATATAGAATGAGATTATTAATCATCTTATGGATTATTTGTATGCCTAGAAAATTAAAAGCTCATAGACTTTGATCATTACCAGCGTGCTCAAATCAGTTTATAATATTTAAAGTAATACTAACCATGGCCGGTGGTCCTGGTTATTACAACATCTTTACTGTACTACACTAGCCATCATCTCGAGTCCAACAAACATGTTTTTCTCAGCTATAGGATTTTCGCAATAAACGTTGAATGGCCTAACATGTCTTTTCTGTCATTGTTTAAGAACACGTCTGAAACAGAATTGGGCTTAGAGCATGTCCATGTTGAAATGGTCACTGCCCTTAAATGAATGGTTCAAAATGTCTTTATCTTGTCATTGTTAAAGAATAAGTCTGAAATAGAGTTGGGCTCCAAGCATGCCTATCTGAAATAGAGTTGGGCTCAAAGCATGCCTATAGAGGTTGTTTACTTTCTTAATGTTTTAACATGAAAAATCATTAGTATGAAATAGAAGAAATATTAAAACATGTTTATACACTTTGTTAGTGGTTTTAACATGTAATATGAGATAGGATAAAATCAAAACTGGTCTATGTGGAGGTTATTGTTGTGTCTTCTAAGTAGTAAATGAGTAATGTTATGAAAATGAAAAAATTTTGATTAGTGGAAAAGATGAACATTATTTAGGGTGATCACATAGTACTCCATACCAAATGTATAGTTAAAATTGCTACATTATATTCTGCTATATTATATTTTTCTAGAATTAATATTTATTAAGAATTAATATTTATTAAGAATTAAAAGTATAAATTTTATTTAAATTTTATTATTTTATCTTCTTTATTTATTTATTATATTTTTATAATAAATTTATGCTAATTTCAAATCTACATTAATAGGGTCCAAATTTACAACTTTCATTACAAAGTAGTTTCATTTTTTGACATATAGGTGTATTTAAAATCTTATGAATAACCAAAACATATATTATTCCTTCTCAAATCAACAATATCAATGATTTCTTCAAGCTTCCAACTCCTCTTTAGAACTCTTCCTTCCCTTTGTTTGATTTTGTCTTGCGTTTTTATGCTTCTTCACATAGATTTTACCCAAGAATGGTTTTTGTGTAGGTTCTTTTGTCATACAATTTTTCTTTTTTTCTAGTTTAAGAGTTAGGGAATTGCTTGGTGACTCCCATATTACTACCTCTATTAATGGTGATATTTTAGGCAAAGCCTGCATTCTCCTTTTTCTGTGGTCATCTCCTTGTCTTGTTGCCATAAATTAAGAATCCTCCATTCATTGAGTATCTCTAAGGGTTCTTACCCTCAACCCTTTGATGTCTTGTAACCCACCATCATTGCACCTTGCCAAGCTACTCCACTCACACCCACTCTATTTGTTTTACAATGGTTTCTTGAATTCAAACCATCTTCCCTCACATTTTCCCACCCTTGCCTTATATTCTTTCACTTCCTCCCATTTCCTCCTCTTAGCCTTGCATCCTTTTCTTGACCCTCTGACCTATAAGAAAAAAACAACCATTAGTCTCACCAAAGACACAAGGTTAAGAAATCTTATTTTTTTGGCAAATTTTTGCAGATTGTGAAATTAACTATCTTCTTTGTTCTGTTTTATTTTTATGCACTAAAATAACTCAAGTAGGATCACATGAATGCAAGTGGGAAAGTGACTTTTTTCTTTTATTTTGCAATAGGATATCCAAAACATGGCAAGCATCAAATCAAATTGTAATATTCCCTCTCTTGATCCAGTCAAAGTGGACAAAATCGGTCCATGGTATTATCGTGGTATTTTCCCATGGTATTTGTTCACGGTTTTCAAGGAAAAATAATAAAATAAGGTCCATCAAGCCTATAAAAGGAGATAGAAGCGAGACATTTAGATTCATTCTGGTTTATCTATCTTATTGTGTTTTGGTTGAGAACTTGGCGTTGCTAGTTCTAACATTGATCTTGAGACGAAAACCTCGTGGTGAATTTTGTATGGTGGATCCATCGAGGGTCCATGATTGTGCTTCAATGTTGTTTTTATGTTTAACGTGCAGTCAAGCATGCCATCTGCAGGAGCTCAGTTTTATTGTATGGGCATGTATTTTATTTTCAGCTAATAATATAAATAAAAGGGTTGCATTTCTAGATATGCTTGTGTTTTTGTTTTTTATGAAAAGTAGTTTTAAATCATAACACTAACATGTTCTAGATCTATCGAAATTTTCACTTTTTGGAATCTTACAGTGGTATCAAAGTTGTGCATCTTGCCAGCCTGAGGGTTTCATGCAGGAAACTTCAGTGAGATTTATTCTCACTCTAGTCAACATCTCCATCTTCGGTGGTAGTCGGTATCACCCTAGTTGGTCTTATTTTTCAGTGGATTAAAAGAGAAATTTTGTGTTGTAAAGAGACTACAATAGGGCAAACATTACGCTTGCCAAATTATTGGATCGAGGTTTGTTGGGTCATATCTGTGCATTCAGGGTTAAGAGGCCGAAATTTAAATCTTCAAGAAAGTTTAGCCCTCAGATTTGTCGAGATCTGATTTCATTAACATAGTGCAAAAGACGAGAAGCATCACACCAATGTTTAAGAGGGCGCGCAAGTATTGGGGGCTGAGTTATAAATGAATCTCTCTCACAGTCAAGTCATGTGAGGGATGCGTAGCAAAACGAGTGGAACTATTGGCTCGTGTTGGAATGCCAAGAGGCTAATCGACTAGAGCGTAGATACGGCGAAATAAGGTATCTACGGCTGTGTTGGAAGCGTAAATATTTGTTGAAGATGCAGATGTAATTTTAGAGGCCAAACTGGACAACGGCATCAATGTTTTTCTCATCAGCACATTGATTTTCATTAAAGGGTTGTGGATCGTACCACCATCATTCCATGTCTTTTGCGCAGAGGAGGAGTCTCTAACGTGAGACATTAGGGGATCCTGATCCATCACTCCAGGTCACCAGTCGTTTGGAAACCTAGAGAGAGGGAACATTCGTGTTGGAAAGGCTGAGGCTTGTGGACTTGTTGAGGAACCCGAGCGACACCCATTGACTAGGTGAGGAGTAAGGAGCCGGAGCCGATCTCGTATCGCCATAGAGATCCTGAGCAACAACTTAGCAACAACTGGAACGCGTTTTTGACTTGATTATGAGGGGCATCGGTGCGCAAAAGGGAGCAGGACGCCCTCAGATCTGAGCATTGGCCACACTGCTCTCACAGCGATTATCTGACCGCAGGATGAACTAAGCGATGGTTGGGTTGCACGCCATCCACCACACATACCCTGCATTCAAATCATCGTTGACTGATAAAGAACCATTGAGTAGGGGAACAACACACCCTGGGCGCAGAGAATGGTCGAAGTTGACAACCATGAGCATTGACCTCACCACTGAATGCAGTCATAACAACACCTTGGGCATGTAAAGAGGTCGAGTATCATTGTTAGCTACAACACTCATATTTTGGAGGTTGAAATTCATTATTGTTCAGGTGGATTGAGTTCCTTGTTTGAGGACCAAATCGTGCATTTTTGGAGGTTGATTTTTGTAGGAGGTATTCATCATTTTGTGGCAGATTTCTGGGGCTGATTTCACCTTTGGATAGCTACATTATCAGTTAGAAGTAGGGGGTCGAATTCGCTTACTAATGGAGCCAAGTTCTATGCCATTATATTCATTAGATCGCAAATCTACATTAGGGGATGAGTTCAGCATTCACCATAATTATTGGGAGATTGTTGTGAGTCAAATTGGAGACTAATATTGCGTAGAACTTCATTTCTATCCCTGGTGATCAAAACTCTCACATTCAGGGAGGTCGAGTTGGTTTTTAAGAGACTGAGTTCAAGAACATCAATCAAGAATCAGAGTTGTTATTTATCTCCTATATTTTTCTTAGTCGAAGCCATTCATTGGGAGCCAAAATTATCGCTAGTTACAGAAATTGTATTGAATCATTCATAGGGACCTTCTATGGGTTGACCGATCATATAGGTTTCCATTGGTCAATAAGGCATACATAGTATTAACACTTTTATTCCAAATAGAAAGGTGATCGATTTCTTTATGGAGGCTGAAGATTCAAGCCGAGTTCTCAGAAGGGTGTAAGTCAGTTTTATTGAAGAAAGCTTAGGAGAGAAGAAAAAGTATTGAGATCTATTGATGCCAAACCACAATGTCATCATTTTACTTTTGGAAACTCCACAAGAACCAGCATAATGATACATCACTCGATTCTATGGGCTACAATACTTCTATGGATCACATATGGCAACAATATACATATCAAAAGCTAGAGCAGAACAACAGGCCTTTCTCTCGAAAGGTCCATTTTAACCTTTAGCAGTCAAAAGATATCCGGAAGGAAGATGTAAAAAGCAAGTGCCTCTTTGAACTTGGATCCAAATTGTAGGGTACAAGGTTAGAAGATGTCCTCCTACAACTAGACACATTAAATATGGCTTTGAGCTTGATAGAATAATCAGAATGGGAAGGGTCAAGTTGGGCCTTGAAGCCATCCATGCTTGCTTTGATACAACCTAGGTTATTGGAGCATCTTGTGAAAAGGTTAGACTCACAGTCGCCTCTTGTCTCAGTAAAATCATAGCCTTAACAGCATCGCTATTGCCCTACAATGATGACATCATGAGGAGGATTTTTAGGGTAATGGTAGAAGCACTCTAAGGGTTTGACAACACCACCCTTATTACTTTTTTTCAAAAGCGCACAATTTTGGAACGCATGGCGAAAGTTAGATTTGGTATCCTTATGCTGGATCTAGAGTGTGATGACTTAATCCTTCAGATGCTCCAATACTTTTGCACTGGAATTACAACGTCTCATCCAAACTTCATCAAAACATACATGCAAAAGATCATGTCTCCGATCTTAGGAGAAGATAGGGCCATCTGCGAACAATTGAGATCCAAATTGTTGGCAATTTGGAGGAAGGAGCTAATTGTATCACCTGCTGCTCATGAACTAGCTGAGGGGTTGATCAAACCGAGCATCAAACTACTTAGAAAGAAGTTAACCAAGGAGGAACTAACAAGGATTTGTGGACACAACAAGAATGAACTAAGGAGGAAAGGCTTATGCTTTGTATGCAAGGGAGTTTGGGTACTTGACCATTAATGTCCAGATGATAAGAAGGCGACAAGGATAGAAAAATTAGAGACTTCTTAAGATCATGGGGATTCATCCATAGATGGTTTCACCGATTTTCAGGAGAGGGCCTATGAAGGATTTGAGCAGTCAAGTACAAATGGTGAGCATCAGCATCATGCTCTTCAAAGAAACTTGCAGGACAAGTTGATTAGTCAGCTTGACAAATTACATGACAAAGGGAAGGATGCAATTCCTCCTGATGATGTGGTAGTTGAATCTATAAATACACCGGAAGACATCCATAAAGAGTATGGGCAATCAAGTATAGACAACAATCCACCAGTACATCCATGTTTGACAACTAGAGAAGATGGACAACTTATCCTCTCATGTAAAGAGGTCCAGGACGAATACACCCAAGGAGAATCAAATGAGCCAGTAGTAATGAACTGATATGATGGGAAATGATCATGCAGACCAACATGACAAACATAATGTGAAAAATGAACCATTCCTAGAGAGTTGGTCAAAGGCTCAAGTTGAAACTGTGGTCGTGGGGCATCCGGTGCAGTCAAATATAGAGACATTCAGTAGGGCACTAGAATTTCCAGTGAAAGACTTTCGGAAAAGGATCATGCATTTCAAGACAGACCTTATGTTGTTGAAGCAAAGAGTCTGGACAGTCCGAGACACTGTCTTACAGGAGAATAGAAAAACTGAGGAACTCATAGGGGTATCTATCAAATTGTCAACCAAGTTGTCTAGTGTTGAGGAACGACTCAAGTCCCTCACATGGCAGCAAGAGGAGTACAATTGGGAGTTCCGGAGCGGCCCTCTACAGGAATACATAGATAAAGCTTGCAACACCAACAACCCACCTTTATACATTGAAAAGAGCAGGGCAAAGTTCTCCAAATACATCATGTTGAGTAACAAAGTAGAGCAGCATGAATCGATCATCGAACAACATCAACATAGTAGATTTGCAGATATTCATTCTTTCCCAAGTATGGATTGGCGAGAGATTATGAGTTGGTATTCTATTGATGGGTTGATTATTTGGAGGATACCCATAGCCAAGGGACAATTACAGCTTGGACCACTTGGTGCAGGTAGCGATGGAGAGTTGAGATGGTACCATAACCCACAGGTCCCAAGATTTAGGTCAGAGGATTGTTTGGGATCTAGGTATCGAAGGATCCATTCAGGACCATTCAACATGAAGGATGGAACACATTGGGTTGTATGGGATCTCGGTATCAATGTACAAATGCTTCTGTTGTGGATAGAGGTGGATCGCTTGAGGACAAGAAATCTATGGGCGGGAGGATTTGTAATATTCCCTCTCTTGATTCGGTCAAAGTGGATGGAATCGATCCATGGTATTATCGTGGTATTTTCCCATGGTATCAGCCCATGGTATTTGTTGACGGTTTTCAAGGAAAAATAATAAAATAAGGTCCATCAAGTACGTTTAACGAGCAGCCAAGCATGCCATGTTTGTAGGAGCTCGGTTTCTTTGTATGGGCATGTATTTTATTTTCAATAATAATATAAATAAAAGGCACCGCATTTCTATATATGATTGTGTTCCTGTTTTTGATGAAAAGTAGTTTTAAATTAGAACACTAACATGCTCTGATCTACTTGAAATTTTCAACGATTTTGGAATCTTACAAATCTGTAAGCAAATACTTTGTTTTTAGCCAAAATTTCCCTTCTCTTGCCTTTTTGCATTAGTCCCAATTGATTTAAGCTAGCTCTTGGGCTATGCTACCCCTTAAATAGTGGCAAGTAGGTTGTCTCTTACATTCTTTATTAAAAATTTAATAAAAATGTAATTGTTCCATGGTGAGTTAATCTAGTTTATCCTTTTGGTGGCTCTTCCTCCCCTCTCCCTATCTCCTTGCACCTCACCTCTCTTGGGCATTTCACAATCTTATAGGTTGCTTATTTATTCATCAACATCATTGTTTCCTCAATATTCCAAATGCTAGCTCCCATTTTGATCATGGGAGATTCATTTTCTTTTACTGTTCCTTTTGCATGGCCACTTGTTCTTTCTTACTATAAGAAGTTATCTCACAGTGCCCCTTTTCTTAATGGAAATACCACCTTCCTCATGTACATGTTCCCTTTAATCCTTTTGATTTTTCATGTACATGTTCCCTTTAATCCTTTTCATTTTTCATGTACATGTTCTCTTTAATATTTTTCACTTTTGGAAGGGAATCCATAGCTTCAACTTGTTGCTAACTCTTTCTGTTTTTCTATAATTTTGTGAGCTACTTGGTGTTGGATTTTTTTCACCCTTCCCTCATTAAGGTTTTCAGGGCATGTTTGAATGGTCTGTTCATTGTCATTACCTAGAGTATTAGATGACTTTACTCTTTCATTTCTCATCCATTTTAAACTCTTTCCCCCATTGTTTTTTTTCCTAGAAATTTTCCTTTTTATTGTTTTCTTTAGTGTGTTTATCTAGTAACATAGAAAATGTTGACATATGTCATTGACCCTTTTCATAACAATTTGCACACTCCCTAAGTGGAGGTGTTGTAAAGGAATTTCCATTTCTATATTGTTGCTTAGGCTCCTCCCTCCAGTCCTTATTTTTATTGTAGTGATGCACCTTTCCATTAGATGATATGATTCATTTCCTCATGTCATTGTTAATTGTTTGCTTGCCTCTATAGTAATTGAAAATGACAGGTTCCACACATATGAGAAAGCTATGGTAGTCATCCAAAACCTCCCTTAGATAAAATTCCAAATTTCTACAATTTTGAGATTTGCTAATATTTTCTTTTTGAAATGATTAATGCACTCATATATTCTTTCATTAATCCTTTAAACATACTCTTTCACTCTGTTTTTTTCTAAATTTAATTTTGTTTCATGAATAATGATGATATTTAGATTGGGTTTCCTAGATAATATTTCTTCAAACCCTATTTTCTTTGGATTGGGACCTATGTCCCTAACTTTCCAACATAAAATCTTTAGGGTTGTTAGAAAAAAAGGAACTAACTTTTTAACAAGAGATAATTAAAAGTTTCTCAAAATTGTAGATTGAAGATACTTAAAACTTAAAAGCCTATTAGGTTTTGCAAAAGATAGGACTATACCTCTCAGTTGAAATAATTAATATAGATTTGTTATCAGTTTTCTAATGACTTCAGATATTATTTTAAACTAAAAACCCTAAAATGACCCACGTCAAGTTTATAAGTTCTAAATCTAGGGTTTAAAATAAGATGAAGATTTTTCTGAAACACTTAACTAGAAGGTTCTTTTAAAGATCATTCTTGAAGGTTAGCTAAAGACTGAGAATTTAGACAGGTCACATGGGCAATAAGTAGTAGTAACTAAGAGAGAGTTCAAGGGTAAAAGATTCAATGGTATTAGCAGGTCACATGGACAATAACTAGTAGTAACTAAGAGAAAGTTCAAGGGTAAAAGTTTCAATGGTATTAGAATTGACCAATCATGGAACTAGTATAATATCTGAACCAAAATCCAATCAAAACTGTAAATAAAACTGAACTACATAACCAATTCACCATTATAAATGTGGGTCATTTTCTCTGAAACTCTCATTTTGTACATTTTTTTCTTGGTAGTGATCAATGAAAGAAGTCACATGGCCTGTCCTTAGAGCAACTTCTGATATTGCCAACTTCTCAATGCTCAACCTATAATAACCATAATTGCATCATCAAATAATAACGACTGGGCATCTAGATGTTTATAATTGTTATCATAAAATCATAACGACTGGGCATCTAGATGTTTAGTGTAACTATATAATGCGCCTTGGAAGGGTCCCTCTCATTGTGGCTTACAGTAGCTATTGATTAATATCTCTGACCCTCTGATGAAGACACGAACAGATCGTGATTTAGAGTAATCTCGGGACTGTTTAAAGCACAGGTTTATGGCGTTCGTTGCTGCCTATACTTCCAAATCTATTGTTTGAAAACACTCCTCAGTTGTCCTCCAAAGTTAGACACGTCATTCTGATTCCCTAAAGTATGTATTGTAGTTATTGCAGTTAGATTCTTAGGACCAACATTTTCCTAATCATCGTTGCCAGCAAATGTACCCAGTGACAATTCATCCAGATATAAGTAGGTTCACGAGATTCTGGGCTTGGGTGAAGAATTCAATTCACACACAGTTACAGTTGCTGCACTTTTGATCCTTCTGTACTAATTTAACTTTTCCAGAAACTTCAAATTGTCACTGATAGACTATCTTAGTTGTGAAAAACCACCCTTCCATTTGTAATGGTAGCATTGTCTCCTGACCAAAGTCCAAATTCTGATGATAAAAGTGGGAAATCTTTTGGAAATAATCCCTTGAAGGTTTCTAAGAGATTTTCTGAGACTGCAGAGTTAAAAGTAATTAGACTTCCACATACCTTTCTTCAGCTAACTCAGAAACTTCTTGGATAAGAGTTTTGACACTGATATTGGTTGTTTGCATAACGTGCTATACCCAGTTTTGTGGGACATGCGGAAAAATCCTGAGCTAGAATGTGATGCCTCATTTGGGTCTGGACTGCCACATTTTGGCCACAGGGCCTTGAAAACCAAAGTAGTTCCATGCTTTTGGCTTTTCAAAGTCAACCGCTTAGTATTTTGGATATTTTTTTCATATCATCTGGTTTGAACTTTGACGCTGTAATTGCTTGTTTGCATAACATGCTATACCGAAGTTTGTTATACGTGCGGAAAAATCCTGATCTAGAATGTGATGCCTCATTTGCATCTGGACTGCCACGGGTTCTTGAAAACAAAAGTAGTTTCATGCTTTTGGCTTTTCAAAGTCAAACGCTTCGTATTTTGTTTTTTTTCCTATCATTTGGTTTCTATAATCGAGAATATATTTCCGTTGTACCTAAGGGTTACCTACACATGCTTTCTCAAGTTATTGCTTTTTAAAACTCTTTTATTCATTAAATAATAAAAATAGATTTCGAAAATAATAGTAGTTGTGTAATGTTAGTTTTAAAAGTTAATTATAGGTTGTTTTTTAATTTGAAAAAAGACATTAGTATATCTTTTGAAAATTAGTAATAAGGTTATCAATATATCTTTTTGAAAAAAAAGAGATTTTACATTGATTTATATCATTTTTATACAAAGTTAGATTTCATAGGCTAAAGAAGATCCATCTCTAAACACATATGGAGATCAATCTTCCTCTATATTCTATAGGCATGGGTAAAGGAAATTTCAAATTACTTTAAGAAGTTTAAGATGAATTTAATTTGTATTTCTATATTCTTTATATTGATATTTAGGGTTTGATTAGTTTTGTTCATCATTTTAATTTTTACCTTAAAGTGTTCATGAATTCTGAGAGTTGTGGCTTGTGAAAAGTTATTAGAACCCTTTCCCACAGAGCCTTCATCTTACTGGAATAAGTTTCATAAATACATAAAGTGGAATGAGTTTCATAAATATATAAAATGCACTCAGTATAGTGGCGACTCTGTGACCTTCTATTAGCTCCATTAAATAAGCCCATCCATGTTCCTTATTGATTGCTAGTTTCAACAAATGTCTTTTTGGTGTCTATGTTAGTGGTATTCTATAAGAAAAGGCCATTGCTATTTTTCAATAATCTACTTGAAAGGAGGGTGCCCATTCTCCTAAAATCAAGAAATGTCTTTTAGCTTTTTGCTCATGTCTCATGCACACATACTTTGTGAATTCATTAATTTTAGGCACTTTTGTCCTTTTGGAGATGGGTTACTTTGTAAATTAGAGATGTTACATGTTTTTGACTTTTCAAAGTGTTTTTTATTTTCGAAATCAATTACCTCTAATGCTATTTTAAAAAAAATGTCTTTGTTATTAGGTTTTTACAATGAGATTTTTTTTTCCCCTCTTCCCTTCGGCATCACTATGTTAGAAAATAAGAAAGGTAGAAAGATTTTCTCATACTTGATAATTAATTGTGATGTTTTTTATTTCTTATTAGATTTATTTTTATCTTTCATATTAGTTCATCAAGCAATTACCAAAGCAATGGCACATAGATCAAGGACACTAGATATAAGAAGACAGCTAGGGAAAAACCCCACTCTAGGGGAAAAACCAATCAGTGATTCTTCCTTCAGTAGTTTTCCTAAGATAATCCAAGGCTCTAGAACTTGACCCAAACTTTTCTCCACACCATGTTAACCTTCTTCTTCTCTTGTAGACGATCCTATTTCGACCTGACAACAACCACAACACTATGCAAAACTTTCTTTGACCCAATAACATTGATCTTGCTTTAGAAACTTCGATCTTAGCTGAGAGAGCTCAATATTCACTTATAAACTTCTATTTTGACCTAATTCAACTTCCCGAGGCAAGATCACCCAACAACAATAACTTCAACCTATACTTGTCTTGGCAGTAGCAACATGCAACGACTGGCAACAACAACAACAAGAGAACTTCACTGTCCCAAACAAGGGCACAAGAGAGAGAGAGAGAGACAAATACACCAAAATTTTGATTTTCTCTTTCTCCTTCACCTTGACCAAACTCACACTTCATTTGTCCTCTTCCTTCACTTCACACTTTTTACAACTCCTTAGTGTGTACCAAAATTCTATGCGAGATGCTCCTCCATATTAATTCGATCTTCTTTACTTATAGCCTTTAGGTGAGGTTGAATAGCCTTCCTTGAGGCTGACGTGATCATCTTAAAGCTCACTTAGTTTTGAGGTGACATAATTCATATTTGACTCAATACTAAACTCTTTTACATGATTCAAATGCCCAAGAAGGGTCTCTTTAAATGTACAATGACTCTATTAACTCATAATTAATCCTAGAAGTCCTCAATGGGGACTTTGACCTAACGTAGGATGACCCAAGCATGAAACCCATGCTTTAAGTCATTTTTACAATAAAAAAAATATTTTCTTTATTCTTTTGGCAAGTACATTACATAATTACTCAAATACATTAATGAAGATCGAACCTAGTTACATTCTTCAACACACTAAAACATACTTTCCAAAAAAAGGGTTTTTAGGTTCTTTTATCTATTTGGAAAGAGTGTATATATGCATGAGGTACAAAATCGACCTTTATTTTGCACCCCCCTTGTGGCTTTTACTTAATTTTTCTCTGTATTATTGCTTATAGTTAATGGTTAGAGCCTACTTTTAATGATGTAGAAATTGAATTACTACTAAATGATGAGTCAGTCCATTTCTCATTGGGGTTGGGATATGAAAGGGTTCCTTTCATTGATGTTATTAAGCAATATGTGCTTAGGAACCGAGTGATGTCCATAAGTGTGAGGAGCTCATGTAAGGCTTTTGTTCATGTGCTAATCTATGTATCCTTGGCCATATCGACATTTTGATTTTCTCTCTTTAGCTTTGTTGTGGTCATGATATGCTCTTTTTGTGTCTTTCAACTGCATCAACCTCCTAGGGAAAAGTTTTAAGGCCCTACCCAAGTATGTTGACATATGAGTGCCAAATCCCAAAGAGACGATGACAAGTTGAACCCAAAGAATGAAGGTGGAATATAGGCCTGTAGTGTGTGATGGAAGGTGTTAATTATGAAATAACGAAAGATGGAACTATGATATCTGAATTAGGGCTTCCTAAGTAGTGCCATTAAGGGATGCCAATTGGACTAAAAGAAGATTAATTGCCCATTGACGGTGAGAGAACAAGATCGTGGTCAAAGCCCATCATTCTTTTTGGATGTGGATCCTAATTATCTTTGTGATTTAGAGGTCTTGCTTCAACAATGTTTGGATCCCAATCCTCGACGGGGGGTGGGGCGATTTACCCCAACACTATTGTTGCCTTGGGGGTCCAGGAGGGCGGATGCATGTTTGAAGCCCCACATTGGTGGGGGTTTTAGGGCATAACCCTCAAAGCTAAAATTAGATGAAAAATTGCCTTCTAAAATATTGTAATTTCGTAGCCAATTTGAGTTGTTCGTTAGGTAGATGATCTGATGGTAGAAGTTATGTTAATTTAGGGTTTTTTCCCTAGAAGTAAACCCTTGCTTTTTATGAGGGAATTGTATTGCGGTTTGGTATTATTATTCTAAGCGAGAAAGAGAGAAGAGACTTTGTGAGAGTGAAGAGGAAACTACAATGGATCTACTGTAGATTGTATTGATTAATCTTGCTCGATAATATAAAAGGAAGGACTCATTGTTTCTTCATGGACGTAGCCCAAATTAGGTGAGCCACGTATATCTGTGTCTCTCTTGGTTGATGCATTTTTGTATTTGTGTTTCTGCAATATTTTGTATATTTCATTTCTCCGTTAATTAATTTCTAAAAATTGTTCCAAATCATCCCATATACATATGAATGTAATAAAACCACTCAAAAAATTAACTAGAATTCAAATTTCTCTTGTATATATTTTGTTAAACACTTTGTTAATGCTTAGGTTGTAATTCCAATAAAATTTCACTACATTCACTCAAAAAAATGATTTTTGATTTTTATGAACAGTAACACAGATGAAAGACTCTGAACTTTTAAATCAACAAATAACTTAGTAAACCATGAAATTTTACTTAGAATTTTTGGACAGAAGTCCTTGGAAAATCCTGGAGGGAAAACTAGTTTTAGAGATGGAGGATTTTATTTTTATGCTTCAAAATTAACCCAACAATGAAATTACAGACTTTTCTCAATTTCTAAGCCACAAAATGGTCCCCAAATTATTTGTGCAACTTGCCTCTAAGTGCAGGCCCTCTACTATCCAAATTGTATAACATCTACGGATTGTATGTTGTTATTCCATGATATTGGAGTCGAGGTTAGAATCTTACAATCACTGACACTACCAATCCAAGTATCACAACAAATTACTTTGCACAATAGAACAATATACAAGGCAGTTAGAAAATCAGAAAGGCATAAAATTTTTCTTATACTTGATAATTACTTATGATGTTCTTTATTTCTTATTAGATTTATTTTTATCTTCTTTCATTTTAGTTCATCAAGCAATTACCAAAGCAATAACACATAGATCAAGGACACCAAATATAAGAAGACAGTCAGGGAAAAACCCCACTCTAGGGGAAAACCTAGTCAGTAATTCTTCCTTCAATAGTTTTCGTGAGATAATCCTAAGATAATCCTATTTCAAGTTGGCAGTGACAACAACACTATGCAACACTTTCTTGGACACAGTAACTTTGATGTTGCTTTAGAGTCTTCGATCTTGGCTGAGAGACTTTGATCTTCACTTAGAAACTTTGATTTTGACCTAATTCAACTTCTTGAGGCAATGACACCCAACAATAAAACCTTCGACCTATACTTGTCTTGGCAGTACCAACATGCAGCAAAAACAAGAGAACTTCGATGTCCAAAAATTTCGGTTTTATCTTTCTCCTTCACCTTGACCAAGCTCACACTTCTTTTGTCCTCTTCCTTCACTTCGCACTTTTTGCAGCTCCTTAATGTGTATCAAACTTGTGTGCGAGATGCTCATCCAAATGAATTCGATCTGCTTTACTTATAGCCTTTAGGTGAGGTTGAATACCCTTCCTTGAGGTTGACTTGATCATCTTAAAGTTGACTTGGTGTGGAGGTGACATAATTCATATTTCACTCAATACTAAACCTTTTTACATGATTCAAAGGCCCAAGAAGTGTCACTTTAAATGTAAAATGACTCTATTGGCTCGAAATAAATCCTAGAAGTCCTCAATGGGGACTTTGACCTAAAACATGATGACCCAAAAAAAAAAAAACTTTTATTTATTCCTTAGGAAAGTACATTACATAATGTCTAAAATACATTAATAAAGAGCGAACCTAGTTACATTCCTTAACACACTAAAACAAACTTTCCAAAGAAAGGGTTTTTAGATTATTTTATCTATTTGGAAATATGTCACTTTAAAAAGTACGGTGGCTTTATTTTATTCTTTTTTTTAGGAGATTATTAACAAGCCCAATCACCTATTGGGTTTTATTTCGAAAAAAATCCGCTTTTCATTTGATTTCTGCAATCCTAAACCCCTTTTCCCTTTTCCCTTTATCCTCCAAGGCATATGCTTTTTAAAGTCATGGATTTAAGGCTTTTTTAAACATTCATAAATGATCCACTTGGAAAAACAGAGTGGGTATGACTTTGTGGATTTTGATAATGTTTTCTTTTATAGCTAATGAAGGGTTGTACCTTTGTTATTACAACAAAAAAGAGCATGAGCCATTATCATAAAATTAAATGTCTAGGATATAATAAAGTATGTGGACAAGAGCCTACCATGATATCTATCCCCTTATTAGACCTCATCTAATTCTTGGATAATGTTTGAGCAAACCAAATTCACTGCAACTTTGATATCCCAACCCTAGAGAGAAATAACCTGCTTTATCTTTAAGGAATAATCAATGCATTAAAAGGTTTATAACCAAAGCTATGCAAGAAAAAAAAATCATTAAATTAAGAGGTGCACATGAGGGGTGGTAAAAATAGGTCAGGGGAAGGGGTAGCTAAGATCCCATAATTTCTCCCTCTTCACATTATAGCGCTAAAAATGGATGCTATTACATAGTAGATACATAGATGGTTATATCTTTCATGAAGTAAGCACCCATAATACCACTATCCACTCACACTTCTTGGGCTAGGGACTAGTTGAAGCACCTAATAAGGCCTTTTGATAACCCTTCCATATCTTAGCATGGTAACTTATTTACAAATGCTAAGCTACAAAGGCATTTGAAGATGTTGCTTGTGAGAAGTACTTTAGTGTGTTTTGTCTCAAAATTGAGAAGTTATTATAGATGGGTACCCTACAAGACAAAGAACTAGACTAGTCACAACAACGAGGTGTGGCCCACTATCATCGCAACCACTACCCCCTGTTGTTTATGGACTTTCACCAATGGGAGACTTCCCATTATAGAGGTCTCTTATGAGAGATATGCTAAGTTCAAGGATAAAGGTAACACTATAGGCATATAGGCATATAGAGGATGGATTTTCTTGAGTACAAGGACCAATCAAGGAAATAGAGGCAACTCACATCCTATAGTTAGACCAAATTAGGGCACAATTGAGTCAAGGCTTGAGTGATAGCAAGCTAAATGGGATATCCTAGAGTAAATAGGGCAAGAAAAGGTTTCCCAACAATGAATATTAGCAAGCAAAAAGTCAAAGAAACCTTCAACAAGCCCTCAAGTTGAAGCTTTGAAAGCCAGGGCTTTCCTAGGGAAAATTTACCTAGTGCAAGAGAATGAGGGCTGCAAATGGAAAGATTAGGTCCTAAAGGAGGTTGATTTTGAGGCAGCTGAGCCTCTCGTCGCTATTTAATATTCAACAATTTGAAATCCTTCCACTAGGTGAATTCACACGAAGCCATATCTTGGTTGCTTATACTTAAGAGGACCAAAATTAGGAAAAGAGAGCAAAAATTTAGTTTGGGTATGGATTTAGGTTTGATCACCAAGTTTAGAAGGCTAATGCATAGCCCTTGGGACGTTGGAGTCTATGGGTATGAAAGATGAAAAAAACTTGCAAAAGAGTAACGATATTTTGATTTCATAGCACAATACCTAAACTATTATCTTTGTGAGGGATCAAGGTCACGTGGGAGAGATATTACAAAGGTTGACCAAGGGGATTTCCATTTACATTTCATAAATTAGTAATGCATACAATGATGGTGTCTATATTTTATAAAATATGTGTTCAATAATAAAAGCACAATATAAAAACCCTATATTATTAATTCATTCGATACATTAGATATAAAATCAAAGACTTATCAAGTGCAAATTTCACTTACAAGAAAAAATGCATGAAAAATCCTTTATTGATCCAAGATAAGTTCTCCAATGCTAATAAATAACTCTAATAGATAAAAATACCCCATAAAATCAATCTCTTTAAGTTATAGTCTAGGTTGTGATTCTGAAGAAGACCGAATTCAAGTCCAACTGGTGATGATTTGTTTACAACGAGCCTCTCCTCTATTTATATGACTAGGACATAAAATTAGCATAATGATACCCCTGAAACAAGTTTTATCTAAAAATATGATTACGTTACAAGCCAACCCACTGAATCTAACATAATATTCCCTAATTAGCCCACACATGTGAGTTGCTAGCTGTTTAGGGCTGACGTCAAGCAGTAAATGTGCTCCAAATGACATGTCCAATTTAGATGAGGTGTCCAAGATGTTGTAGAAGCATGTCAAAATCAATATTTGAGGGTTGGCCCTCAAATCCTCCTCAATGTCTCTTAAGGGGAAGTAGATTTTTCTTGGTCCACCCTTCAACTGATAGGTGTTAGTGAATAATAATGTTTATAACGGAGGGGATAAGACTTCATGACAAAGTGCTATGGTCGAAGGGACGAGTTGATGGGGTGTCCAAATCTTGAGTGTTTATATGTGAGGAGGGAGAATTCGTGGAAGCATGAGGTACAAACTCGACCTTTATTTTACACCCCCCTTGTGCCTTTTACTTCTTAATTTTTGTCTGTATTACTCCTTATAGTTAATGGTTACAACCTACTTTGAATGATGTAGTAATTGAATTACTGCTAAATGATGAGTCAGTCCATCGCTCATTGGGGTTAGAATATTCAAGGGTTCCTTTCATTGATGTGATGAAGAAATATGTGCTTAGGAGCCAGGTGATGGCCATAAGTGTGAGGTAGAGCTCATGTAAGGCTTTTGTACATGTGCTAATCTGTGTATCCTTGGCCATATCTACATTTTGATTTTATTTATTTAGTTTTGTTGTGTTCATGATGTGCTCTTTATGTTTCTTTCAATTGCATCAACCTCTTAGAGAAACGTTTTTAGGCCCTACCCAAGTATGTTGACATATGAATTCCAAATCCCAAAGAGTCGATGACAAGTTGAACCCAAAGAATGAAGGTGGAATATAGGCTTGTAGTGTGTGATGGAAAGTGTTAATTATGAAATAACGAAAGATGGAACTATGATATCTGAATCAGGGCTTCCTAAGTAGTTCCATTAAGGGATGCCTACGTTGACTAAGATTGAAGATTAATTTCCCATTGAGGGTGAGAGAACAAGATCGTGGTCAAAGGCCATCATTCTTGTTGGATGTGGAGCCTAATTATCTTACTGATTTACAGGTCTTGCTTCAACAATGTTTGGATCCCAATCCTCGACGAGGGGTGGGGGAGGGGGTTTTGCCCCACCACTATTATTACCTTGGGGGTCCAAGAGGGCAGATGCATGTTTGAAGCGCCACCCCCCCCCCCCCCCTTGGTGGGGGTTTTGGGGCAGCACCCTCGAAACTAAAATTAGATGAAAAATTTCCCTGTAAAATATTGTAATTTCGTAGTCAATTTGAGCCGTTTGTTAGCCAAATGATCTGATGGTAGAAGTTATGTTACTTTAGGGTTTTTTTTCCCTAGAAGACAACCCTCGGTTTATATGAGGGAATTATATTGTAGTTTGGTATTATTATTCTGAGCGAGATAGAGACAAGAGACTTTGTGAGAGCGAACAGGTAATTATAATGGATCTACTGTAGGTTGTATTTATTCATTTTTTGGATAATATAAAAGGAAGGATTGGTTGTTTTTTCGTGGACGTAGCCCAAATTGGGCGCACTACATATATCTGTGTCGCTCTTGTTCTGTGCATTTTTATATTTGGGTTTCCACAATATTTTGTGTATTTCATTTCTCTGTTAATTAATTTCTAACAATTGTTCCAAATCATCCCATAACTCATATGAATGTAATAAAACCACTCTAAAAATGAACTAGAATTCAAATTTCTCTTGTATATTTCTTTTCAAACACTTTCTTAATGCTTAGGTTGTAATTCCAATAAAATTGCACTACATTCACTCAGTAAATGATTTTCGATTTTTATGAACAATAACACAGATGAAAGACTCTGAAGTTTTAAATCAACAAATAACTTAGTAAACCATGAAATTGTACTAGAATTTTTGGACAAAAGTCACTGGAAAAGCTTGAAGGGAAAACTAGTTTGGGAAATGGAGTATTTTATTATTATGCTTTAGAATTAACTCAACAATGAAATTACAGTCTTTTCTCGATTTTTGAGCCACAAAATGGTCCCGAAATCAGTTGTACAACTTGTTTATAAGTGCATGGCCTCTACTATCCAAATTGTATAACCTCTATGGATTGTATGCTATTATTTTATGATATTGGAGTTGAGGTTAGAATCTTACAATCACTCACACTACCAATCCAAGTATAACAACAAATTACTTTGCACAATGGAACAATATACAACAGTAAATCTACTAGTGAAAAAATATAGACAACTTTTTACGATTTTCAACAACCTAACATTGTTATATTAATAAAAATGATATTTAATTTGTCTATGGGTCTTGTACTAGGGATAATGGCCCTCACACATCCAATGGTACATGAATACAGGAACAAGATACACTTACTCTCTAGCTGATCTAGTCGACAATCACAATTGCTCTGTGGTATCTTGAACAGAATGTGAGTCCCTCACTTCTGTTATGTAGCACTGCCTCTATCAGTGGTCCTGGTTCTTTAGGCCACTGAATTTGGCTCTCCAGTATGCCCTCTAGTTGATCATAAGTCCATTTACAACCAACACATAGGGTCTTCACGCTCAGTAGCTGCTCCTTAGTCCTTCAAGGACACAACACTTTGAGACTTGTTGCCCAATGTTGCTCCTCAAATACTTATGGTCTTCATCCCACTATTGTTTTCCTGTGCTACTTCAATGAGGAAAATTTTAGGGCAAGAGACATACCACCTATCACTGCCATAAGTGTTCCAATAATGAAATTTGGCTACCAACTACTCCTTTATAACCTCCTCCTTTTGTCCTTCAAAGATCAACTAATGAACTCAACAATCTAGCCAAACCTAGCAGACTTAGTGTCCTTCCTAAGGGTTGCACTTAGGGCACATCAGGCTACTTTCCCACTTCCCTCCAACAATCCACAAGTGTCCTTCCAAATTTGTCCTTTCTAGGATGCCATCCACTAGCAACAAATCATCACAAACAAGAGAATACACATACATTATTCTCTAAAACATTGCTATTCCTCTTGCCTTAGGCTCCTGTGCAATCTGATCACTGGTTAGGGTTGTCTCAAGCCTCCTAAACTATTGTAAACATTTCTCTCTTCCAACTATTTATACCCTCAAATACTGCGTTGTTCTTCCTTGAGGTTGCAACCTAGCTTTGGCTTGTTCCTAGGCCTCTCAGCGCTCCCAAAAGATGGTCGTCCAAGCTGCAATCTACTCAAAACTATTTCAGCCTAATACATAAAGAGAAACAACCTTTGATAATGCACAATTCTACTCTAATTCACCCCTAAAATTCATAGCTAGCTCTATAAGGAAAATCACACGGAATAGTCCTGAGAAGATGCTGGAAACTCGTCTTTCTAGCCTTTCTTAGTCTACCTCAGACATGCGGTATTTAAAAGATGTATTTGTGATGTGTTGCACGTTGGAAGTGACAAATAGCCTCCACATAAAATTCTATTTATATGCTTCTTATGGGTCATTGTACAACCCCCAAAAGGACACTTCTAACTCCAAGCTGACCTGGACTTGTTGACAAATTAACCCACCTAGACATATAAAAATTCACAACTCTCTTTGTATACCACAGATCTCAATGATTTTCATGGCCCCTAGTTCCTTTTTAGGACCTTTATCATCTCCATAGGTGAACTCAATAACTGTCATGGTTTTGGCCCCACATCTTTGGGTAGAAAACCCAAGCACAACACAAGCTTGGGTTATAAGTCCACAAACCAATTTTGTGGTGCTCCTTCCTCCAAACTCTAAAGCCTAGGGCTTGGAGTACCTCCCAAGCTACCAAATTTAACACTCCCTCTTAGTGAGGGAGGTAGTTCTAAGATTAGGAAGTAACTCGTCATCATCATTGTCACTACTCGCAACACTCGCCCAAGTCTCTAATCTCCTCGAGAGATAAACTATCTTAGCAGAAGTGGCGACACTTGTGACCTGATTTCCTTTCTTCTTCTCAACAACTCCCTTCTTCTTCATCGGACACTTCGTTGAAAAATGACCCATCTTGACACAATTGAAACAATTGTTCTTACTCAATTCCTTCTTGTACGTGTCCTTCAATTTTTCTACAAGTGCCATGTCATAATCTGAATCCTCCATGTTCCGATGAAGATTCTCGTCTCGCAACTATTACTGAATAAAGTCATCCCACAACCTGTTTTGGTCTGGCATGTTGTCCCTAGAAATGATCCCCTTGATGAAGGACTTCAATTCTGGAGTAAACCCCTCAAAGGAAATCCATAGAATATTAGAATCTGAAACGGTGTAACCGATGGTGGCAAGCTCATCTCGAACCTCAGACAACCTCGCCAGATATGTAGGCACCCTTTCACCTTCTATCATCTTGGTGGCCTTTAACTTATCTTGTAATACCAATACCTGGTTGTCGTTCTTATTCTGGAACAAATTTTGAAGAGTCTCCCACATCTTATGGGTTGTGTTCTTCCTGGAGAAATGAGGATTAAGGAGTCCTTGATACTATCTAGGATTATCAACTTCACTCTCGTATCCAATTCTTCATATACTTATAGATCCTGAGGTTATTAAGGGGTCCTTGACACCATCTAGGATGATCAAATTTTCCCTCATATCCAACTCTTCATATACTTCCAACTCCTTCCAGCTTGCAGCTTACAATTAGTGGAACTACCAATCCAAATATCACAACAAATTACTTTGGAGAGCGAAACAATATACAACAATAAATCTTGTAGCGCACAAATATCGACAAATTTTTACAATTTTCAACAACCCAACTTTGTTATTAATCAAACTGATAATAAAACTGTTTGGGGTTCTTGTACCAGTGATAATGGCCCTCATACATCCACTTATGCAAGAATTCAAGAACAAGATACACTAACGATCTAGTTGATATAGTTGAAAATCATAATTGCTTTGTCGTATCCTGAAGACACTTTGCTTCCTTCGATTCCGTTATGCAACACTACCTCTATCAATGGTCCTGGTCCTTTAGGTCACTGAACTCGACTTTCGAATTTTTCCTCTAGCTGATCTTAAGACCTTCTACAACCAACACATATGGTCTTTTGGCTCAGTAGCTACTCCTTAGTCCTTCAAGGACACAACACTTTGAGACTTCTTGCCCACTACTGATCCTCAAATACTTAGGGACCTTTTCCCAGTATTGTCTTGCTGCACTGCTCTAATGAAGACAAAGCTAGGGCAGGAGGGTTACCACCTATCACTGTTAGAAGTCCTTCTCCAATAATGAACTTGGGCTACAAATTTCTCCTTTATAACCTCCTCCTTTAATCCTTCAAACATCAGATAATGAGCTCAACAATCCTACCACTACTAGCAGAGTTAGCGTCCTTCGTAAGGTCTGCACTTAGGGCACACAAGGCCACTTTCTTGCTTCCCTCCAACAGTCCACAAGTGTCCTTCCAAATCTATCCTTACTAGGGCACCATCCACTAGCAACAAATCATCACAAACAAGAGAATACACATACCTTGTTCTCCAACGCGTTGTTGTTCCTCTTTTCCTAGGTTGTTGTGAAATCTGATCACTGGTTAGGGTTTCCCCATACCTCCTAAAAAGTTGCAAATATTGTGTTCATGCCATTGTTTAGACCTCCAAACATTGCATTGTTCTTCCTTGAGGTTGCAACCTAGCTTAGGCATGTTCATAGGCCTATTGACCCACCCAAAAGATGGTCGTTGAAGCTGCAATCTACCTAGAACTACTACAACCTAATACGGAGAGAGAAACAACCTTTGATCATGCACAAATATTTCATAGTTCATCTCTCAAATCTGCGGATAGCTCTCCAAGTAAACTTGCACTAAACTGTCCCAAGAAGATGCTCCAAAAGTCGTCCTTCTAGCCTTTGCTAGGTTGCCGCAGACCTGCGTTAATTCAGAGATGTCATTGTGATGTGGTGCACCTTCAATGTGACAAATAACCCCCACATAACCTTCTATTTATATGCTTCTTGTGGGTGATTGAACAACATTTTATTGCTCAATTTACATGGGTCCTAGGAGGGGTTACAAAGGGACTGCTACTAGATCAAATTGAAACAATGGGACAAGGACCCACTGTCACCTTAGATGATGTCCCTTGCTTTTTACGGACTTTCACCAATGGGAGGAGTCCTAATATAAGGAGATCACTAGAAATGATTAGTCAATAATAGGATATGGCAGTGATTTCTAGAGCTTATTCACTAGAGAGACTCAAATAATAGGGCTTCCTTGCTTTAAAAGCAAGGTAAAGGACTCTATAGGAAAGGCTCATTGGAGGCCTAGGCCTAGGGATTAGGGATATTCTCCAAATATAGGATGTCCTAGACCCAAGAACCTTCTGTAAACTTAGGTTTCTAAGTGGCCTTGTGAAATAAAGAATGGTAGAGATGTGGGACCACAAAGAATCCCAAGGACACCCAAACAAAACCTGGGGTTTCAGGTGAATCTTCAAACAAAGAGCCTAGGTCAAGCAAGGCGGAAGAAGGGATCAGTGATAGATGAACCTCCTTTGATTTTTCAAACATAAGAAAGACCTTAGGAAGCCACTAACCTAGAAAGACCTAAATCCAAGTGATTTTGGATCTAGGGCTTTGTGTATCTCACAAATCGACCATGGGATTTGCTTCAAATGTATAGGGCTGGTGGAGGACACCCCAGGGAAATTATTTACTAGCTTGCACAATAAAATATTGGCTAGAATGGAATTTGTTGAATGCCCTAGCTAGACCGCCCAGGGTGATGACCATCAAGGACTTGATTTTGTTACAACAACAAGGTGTGGCCCACTATCACCGCAACCAATACACCCTGTTGTTTACGAACGTTCACGAATGGGAGGCTTCCCATTACAGAGGTCGCATGTGAGAGATATGCTCAGTTCAAGGATAAATGTGACATTATAAGCCTATAAGGGATGGCTCTTCTTCAGTATAAGGATCAATCAAGGAAATAGAGGCAACTTGCATCCTCTAGTAAGACAAATTAGGGCACAATTGACTTAGGGCTTGAGTGATAGAAAGCCAAATGGGGCATCCTAGAGTCAATAAGACAATAAAAGGTTTCCCAACAATGAATGGTAGCAAGTGAAAAGTCAAAGAAACCATCAACAAGCCTTCAAGTTGAACTTTTGTAAGCCAGGTCTTTCCTAGGGAAAATTTACCTAGTGCAAGAGAATGAGGGCTTCAAATGGAAAGATTGGCCGCTAAAGGAGGTTTATTTGAAGCAACTAAGTCTTCTCTCACTGTGGAATCTTCCAAAGGTTGAAATCCTTCCTCTATGTCAATTTGCATGAAGCCCTATCTTGGTCGATTATCCTTAAGAGGACCAAAATTAGGAAAAGAGAAATTTTTTTGTTTGGTGATGTATTTAGGTTTGATCACCAAGTCGAGAAGGCCAATGCATAGCACTTGGGATGATGGAATCTATGGATATGAAAGATGATTTTTTTTTTCAAAAGAGTAATGATATTTTGATGTTGTAGCACATAACCCAAACTATTACCTTTGTGAGGGATCGAGGTGACCTGGGCTAGATATTACAAAGGTTCACCAAGGGGATTCCCATTTACATTTCATAAATTAGTGATGAATACAATGATGATGTCTAGATTTTATACAATATGTCTTGAATAATAAAAGCACATTATAAAAACCTTAGGTTATTAATTCATTCCAGATATTAGACATAAAACCAAATATTGATGAAGTGCAAATTTCAGTTACAAGAAATGATGCACGAACAATCCTCTATTGATCCAATATAACTTCTCCAATGCTAATAAATAACTATACATAAAAATGTTGTATAGAATCAAATATATCTAAGTTACAAGCTGGGTTTAGATTCTAAAGAAGAGCCAATTCAAGTCCAAGTGGTGATGATTTGCTTACACCTCTCCTCTCCTCTATTGAGTAGGACTTAAAATTAGCCTAATTTTACCCATAAAACAAGTTTGATCAAAAAATATGATTTTGTTACAAGCCAACCCACTAGATCTAATAACATAATATGCCCTAATTAACCCACATGTGTGAGTTTCTAGCTCTTTAGGGATGTCGTCAGGCAATAAATGTGCTCCAAATGACATGTACAGTGAGATGAGGTGTACAATATTGTGTAGGAGCATGTCAAAATGAAGATTTGAGGGTAGGTCCTCAAATCCACCTCAATGCTTTTGTGGGGTCCTAAGATCTAACTAGGGCACCGCAAAATGGTCTCCAACTACTCAAATTGGCCTACTTTGCTCTCGCGTTGAGGGCTTCTAAGGTGCAACTAACCCTCCCTGTTCTCTCAAGGTGGGACTATCCTTATCTAGGCTCTGAAGTAGCTGTCATCCATTAATTGGTGTCGAGGTTGCCTTGAGGAATATTGTGTCTAGGTGTGTCATCTTGAAGAATCATCAAATCTGGTACAAACTGATCCAATGTCCTAGGTGCAGGAGGTTCCTAGGAACATGTGTCATATGAAGTTGTTTCTAGGAGGGCCACGCATCTTAATGCTATGAAAATTCCTAGATCACAATCAATCTAAGGAATCCTACTGCAACCACCCCAATTACTTCATAAATTATGTAATTTACTTTACGCAATTATTTCTAAATACATTCATGAAATACTGAAGAAATCACTGAAGCAGCCTAAACTACAATAATTATGATTCAACTGAACAAGGAAATTATTCACACATATGACACCTTTATTTTGGACTAAGTCCTCAGAAAAAGCCAATTTTGGAAAACCGGTGCAGTAGATCTGAGGGTTTTATTATTATGAAATAGCAATGCCTGAATATATTTCTGAATACCCCTAGGGTGATTTAGTTACATATAGAAATACTAGCAGAAGAATCTCTGAGGATTTACCTCACTCAATTACTGAATTTCCAGTTGATCCGGATAAAGAAAACACTGCCCTGGAGAAGCTCTACATAGCCTCTGTGTAGATCCAGTGCTGGAACTTCTAGCCACTGCGTCACCCCATTCCAAGCTCATCGTTGGACCTCAACCATGTTGTTTTACCTCTGTGGATCTCGGGGAATAGCCTCCCAGTGCCACTTTTCGGATCCCAGACTCTGAAACTGATCTACCTGAAAAATTCTGAAAACCCTTCCTCTGCCTTTTTCACTTCTTCTTGCATGAGCATACATAGTCAGTGTGTTAGCCCTCTTCCTTTAGCGCTAGCTTTAGTTAGATATCTTTTGCCTCTCTCTGACTGATGCTCCACTGGCTGAGAAAAACTTTTCCAACTTTTCCTCTCCGGATGCTATATCTTCCCCTCACTACTCAGATCTCTAGCTCAAACTTCTCAGCAAACCTGCCCCTGCAATTTCAATCTTAGATCAATTCAGTGTCTCGGTGTATTTTCCAAATGACCCTCAAGTATTCCTTTATAGTCTTCTCGTTGACATACCAACGTCCCAGATTAGATGTCTAATCAACGACTAATATTATAACATGACTTGATCCATGTCCTCTAGAATATTCACACCTTGTTTTATTTAATACCATTTAATTATTTAATTTCCCTAAGCTTAGGGTTAGGGTCCCCATTAAAATAATTAATTTTTAAAATAAAACAAAATCCGAGTGGAATTTCCACAAACGCTTTCTGAGTTCTTTGGAATACTAGTGTCTAAGCCTTTACACTAAATTTGAGACTTAGAGCAATTTCTCATGCTACAAAAATCAACAAATTCTTCACATATTTGTACCAATATACTTCTCTAAAGGCTCGAGTACCCGTAGAGAATGTGCCCAGGACTTGAATTGTTGATTCACTCTACAATTGCAACAATGATTATAGTGAAAGAAAAGAGTCATTAGGGATAAATATGATTATTGCATCTAAGTGAACCAAACTTGATTATCATGGGCTATTTAATATTTCAAATAGTGATCCCCTTCCAAAATGAGGACTCTAAACTTGCAATAGTGTTTTCTCCCTAGATAGGGGTGGCCAAAGGTCAACCCTACTAGGTGTTCCTAGTCCCTAAGGGGAAGTCGTATTTCCTTGGTCCACCCTTCAACCAATGGGTGTTATTGAATAATAATGATTATAACGGAGGGGATAAGACTTCATCGCCAAGTTCCATGGTCAAAGGGACCAGTTGATGGGGTTGTCCACATCCTGAGTGTATAGATGTAAGGAGAGAGCATTCCTAATATAGCCCAAATTGGCTGAACCACGTATATCTGTGTCTCTCTTGTTTTATGCATATCTATATTTGTGTTTTTGCAATATTTTGTGTATTTCATTTCTCCATTAATTAATTTCTAACAATTCTTCCAAATCATCCCATACTTCATATGAATGTAATAAAAGGACTCAAAAATTAACTAGAATTCAAATTTCTCTTGTATAACTTTTGTCAAAACACTTTGTCAACACTTAGGTTGTAATGCCAATAAAATTGCACTAAAAAAATTGCATTCACTCAGCAAATTGATTTTTTATTTTTATGAACAATAACACAGATGAAAGAATTTGAAGTTTTAAATCAACAAATAACCTAGTAAACCATGAAATTTTACTCATAATTTTTGGACAAAAGTCCTTGGAAAACCCCAGAGGGAAAACCAATTTGGGAGAGGGAGGATTTTATAATTATGCTTCAGAATTAACCCAACAATGAAATTATAGACTTATTTTGATTTGCAAGCCACAAAATACCCCCCAAATCAGTTGTCTAACCTGACTCTAAGTGCATGCCTTCTACTATCCAAATTGTATAACCTCTACGAGTTGTATGTTGTTTTTCCACAATATTGGGGTCTAGGATAAAATTTTACAACCACTGACACTACCAATCCAAGAATCACAACAAATTGCTTTGCACAATGAAACAATATACAACAGTAAATCTACTAGTGCACAAATATAGACAACTTTTTACAATTTTCAACAACCTAACTTTTTTATATAATAAAATTGATAATAAATCTGTCTACGGCTCCCATACTAGGGTTAATGGCCCTCATACATCCACTAGTACATGAGTACAATAACAAGATACAGTGTAATTCTAGCCAATCTAGTCGACAATCAGAAATGCTTTCTGGCATCTTGAACACAATGTGGGTCCTTCACTTCCGTTCTGCAACACTACATTTATCAATGGTCTTGGTCCTTTAGGTCACTGAACTAGGCTCTCCAATCTTCCCTCTAGTTGATCATAAGTCCATCTACCACCAACACATTGGGTCTTCATGCTCACTGGCTGCTCCTTATTTCTTTAAGGACACAACACTATGAGAATTATTTCCCATTGCTGCTCCTCAGCTAATTATGGACTTCATCCTACTATTGTCTTCCTTCGTTGCTACAATGAAGACAAATTTAGGAAAAAAAGGATACCACCTATCACTGCTAGCATTTCCTCTCCAACAATGAACTTGGGCTACAAACTGCTCCTCTATAACCTCATTCTTTTGTCCTTCAAAGACTAGTTAAAGAGCTCAACAATCCTGCCACTCCTAGGAGACTTAGTGTCCTTCCTAAGGGTTTCACTTAGGGCACATCAGACCAATTTCTTGGTGCCCTCCAATAATCCACAAGTGTCCTTCCAAATTTGGCCTTACTAGGACACCATCCACTAGCAACAAATCATCACAAACAAGAGAATACACATACCTTATTCTCCAAACCACTGCTAGTCCTCTTATCCTAGGATCCTGTGCAATGTTATCATTGGTTAGGGTTATCTCAGGCCTCTTAAACAATTGTAAATCTTTTTTTCTTCCCACTGGTTAGACCCCCAAATACTGCGTTGTTCTTCCTTGAGGTTGTAGCGTAGATTAGGCATGTGCCTAGGCCTGTCAGTGCTCCCAAAAGATGGTCATCCAAGATGCAATCTACTCAAAACTACTATGGTCTAATACAGAGAGAGAAACAACCTTTGATCATGCACAAATATTCCCTAGTTCACCTCTAAAATTTGTAGCTAACTCTACAAGGAAGCTCACAGTAAATATTCAAGAGAAGATTCCTAGGCTCCAAAATTCATCCTTCTAGCCTTTCCTAGGCTACCTCAGACCTAAGATATTTCAGATATGTGTTTGTGATGTGTTGCACCTTGGATGTGACAAATAACCTCTACATAAAATTCTATTTATATGCTTCCTATGGGTCATCGTACAATCCCCCAAAGGTCACTTCTAACTCCAATTTGACCTAAACTTAGTGACAAATTAACCCACCTAAACATATAAAAATTCATAATTGTATTTTTAGACATCGAATCTCAATGATTTTTATGGACCCTACTTATTTTTAAGGTCCTTTATCATCTCCATAGGTGAAATCAATAACAACCTTCATGGTTTTGGCCCCACATCTTTGGGTATAAAACCAAAATCTTGGGTTCTAAGTCCACAAACCACTTTTGTGGCGCTCCTTCCTCCAAAACACAAAGCCTAGGACTTGGAGTTCCTCCCAAGCTACCAAAATCAACACTCCCTCTTAGCGAGGGAGGTGCTTCCAAGACTAGGAAGTAACTCATCATCATCATTGTCATTGCTCACAATACTCACCCAACTCCTGGTGCCAATAACAGTAGCAAACCCTGTATTATGGACGATGCCTCTCTCGAAAGTCACTCTCATTGGAAGCCTCCTACTCCTCCTTCTTCTCCTCTGAAACCTACACCCACTTTTCACTGAATCCCCCCACTAATCCATTCCTAGAAGTATCCATGATAATTAAACAAAAAAACCCATGTACATAATGAAAGCCATACCTTTGAGGTTGGAAAGCCCACCTTAAAACATATGATTATGACATGTGATAGAGGGTGCATAATGGGTGGATCTAGTGGAAAAGATAGTGGTACATCAAGCTATACAGGGCCTGCAAGTGGTTGCTAGCTATCGACTGAAGACAGTCTAGGAGAAAAATTTCTCCTATGGGTGTCACCCACAGGTGGTGGGTAACACAACCCTCCAAATGGCACCTCTAACTCCAAGCCGACTTGAACTTGTTGAAAAATTAGCCCACCTACATATAAAAATATAAAACTCTCTTTTTACACCTCAGATCTCAATGATTTTCATGTCCCCTAGTTCCTTTTAAGGTCCTCTATCATCTCCATATGTCAAATCAATAACAACAGTCATGGCTTTGGCCCCACGTTTTTGGGTACAAAACCCAAATCTTGGGTTCTAAGCCCACAAACTACCTTTTGGGTGCTCCTTCCTCAAAACCTGAACACTAGGGCTAGGAGTACCTCCCAAGGTACCAAACCCAACATTGTACAACCACTAAATCAACAACAAATCTTCCTTTAAAAGCATGCAAAAAACTATTGTATGGTATAATTGTCCCTCGTAAATTTGTGCTGCTTCTCTACCTCAATTTTGTGCCCCTTGATAATTGTACGGATTGGTTACTTTTAGTTGTATGGTCTACAATTAATTCAAACACTAGCTTGGAATTCATGCCAACACTCTTGTCTTTAAAAATCATGCCACTTGATTACTATACTTAGTAGTTCGTCCTCCTTTCTTCAACTCGACCTTTCTCCCTTTCCATGAGACTCTCGCTTAACAATTAGAATGGAACTTCTCCTTAGGATTCATGCCACTATAAAGCCAAGAGGGGGTTGCCTTTTGGTCTTCCACCTCGCTGCCAAGATCAAGCGCTAAGCATTAATCTTGGACCCTCTTGATCCAATGGCTTTGTTTCAATCTCTCATTGACATAAATAAAGTTTACTTTTCTCATTAGCTTTATATTTCATAAAGCTAAATTAAACCCCAAGTCACTTTAGGAAAATTTGCCACATGCTAGCTCTAAGCCTATGTGGGAATCACTTGTCCTAGCTAACTCCTAGCACTCCCTCTTAGATAGGAAAGTGTTCTTTGCCAGTCCAATTTTGTCCCTTAAAATAACAAATTTTCTCTTCATAAGGGACTTCGTGAGAATGTCTGCAACTTTCTCATCAATGGACAACAATGGAAATGCATCTCAGGTTGCACTACTCCTCTCTGGACATGATCTTGGATGAATTTATATTTGATGTCAATACGTTTTGACTGATCATGAAATATTGGATAATATTAGAGTTTGATGCAACTCCGATTACCACAATATATCATAGTGGGTTCCAATTATCATCTAAAAAAACTAACCAACAACTTGCTAATCCATATGGCCTCACAAATAACCTGAAAAGATGCCATGCCTTTTGCCTCTATAGAATTTAGTGCCATTGACTGTTGTTTCCTGTTGAGCCATGACACAATTGTTGAACCCAAACAAAAGTGACATTCGACAGTGCTCTTCCACTCCATTACACTTCCTACCTAATCTGAAGCTATGTAGACAACTAGGTGGACTCCATTCCCTTACACATAGTCTAGTCCATAGTCCATTGCCCCTTGCAAGTTTCTCAACATGTTTGTTGTTGTAGTCCAATGCACTTCACTGAGAGTGTTAACAACAAAGCATAAGTCTAGCTTTGTATTGACCAGATACATCAATGATCCAATGAGCCAACAATTAGTTTTTATAGTATCGGAGGTGTTATAGTCTCGAAACATTGTGGAGAGGCTATTCCACCTAGAGATGGCTCAATTAGATTAGTAGTTGATTTTTAAATATCTCCTAACTCTAAACTTACAAAATATGGTTAATTAATCTGTATTAATTGGGATAAGGTCAGAATTCTCTAGAAACTCACATGGATCGACAAGGAATTAAACTAGATTGTTAATTAAGTTCTAATCTTGGCTGTTGGTGCTTCAATAGAGGATTATAAGAAGAAGTTGATGGGTAGATAGATAAGTGACTTGTGGATTTCGATTTCTTTAGCACATTAGGGGAATATTGAGGTCTAAAATGGGCCTCCTAAGGAAATTATAAAATAATAGTGGAAATAATAAAATAAGATTTGATTACAGCATCAAATTTTATAGGGAAAAAAGAAAAAAACTACTTTTTCAACTCGTATTTTCAACTTATATCCCAAAGTTTTTACTCAAATTTCGAGTGGAAGTACTCTTGGATGCAAAATTTTATTCGTCATCCAAGGAGTACCCATGTTGCATACTTTTAATGGATCCCACTATACGAAAAATGAGAAATACATGAAAAATGTGATTGCAATCACGCTTCTTCATGTATTTCTCATTTTTCACGTAGCAGGGTCCATCAAAAGTATGCAACATAGGTACTCCTTGGATGAGGAATTAAATTTTGCATCCAACGAGTAATCCCACTCAAAATTTGAGTAAAAAATTTGGGAGATAAGTTGAAAATACGAGTTGGAAAAGTAGTTTAATTATTTTATTAATTTTTAATCTTTTTACCCTTTTACTTAAAAAATGATGAATCTTCCCCAATTTTTGACATCATCATCTCGAATCTTATTGGTTCTTATAAAGTTTATTTTGGTTTTACATTTTTATAAGGAGGCACATTTTAGACCTCAAAATTCCCCTAACGGTTTGATTCCAGAGAGCAGCAATAGTTGCCAAAAATCTAGAGAAGGAAGCGACAACATTGAGGGGCAAAGACAATGAGGCCATAGGAAGTTCTCTATATCTGGTGAAGTTCATTGTAGAGAGTCAAAAAGAGCCATAGTGAGGTTGATGCAAGGGCTACGCAGAAGACTCTAAAGGGCATTTCGATTTAGCCAGAGGAAGGGTTGTTTCAGGAGCTAATGGTCAAAAGAATTTCGAAAGAGCCAGGTCATAGGACTCCTAACCAGAGAAAAATTAGTCAAAATCAAATCAAAGGTAGTCCATAGGCTGCATATTTTTGGCCCGTGCAGAGGTCGATACTGGGCCCACATAGAGGTAGTTGGGAAGCTAGTTTGATTACCTTGATTGAGCCAAGATTGCTTGTGGGGGTGAGGAAAATTCATCACAATATTTTTGCCAGTATTTTCTCTGTTTGGATTGCTAGGTTAGCATCCATAGA
Source organism: Pinus albicaulis (assembly GCA_034641835.2). Taxonomy (NCBI): domain Eukaryota; kingdom Viridiplantae; phylum Streptophyta; class Pinopsida; order Pinales; family Pinaceae; genus Pinus; species Pinus albicaulis. Next base: position 384,976,042 of record CM076569.1, on the reverse strand, counting down.
TTGTACTTGAAACTCTCATTGCTGCATAACAATAAAACCCTCAGTTGCTGCATTGGTTTTTCAAAGTTGGGTTTGTTCTTGGGATATTTGTCCAAAATAATTGTCATATTTCTGTGTGTGTGTGTGTGTGATAGATTTTCTCAGTTTCCAGCCTATTTTCTTTCGCAGTTTTATTTGTGAAGGTTGCAGTGTGATTTATTTGGTATTTGTCGTAGCAGATAGATTGCTAAATTAATTAACAATTAGAAAAATAAATTCCAGTTTCCGCAATAGGATTTCAGTAGTGAAATTTTCACACCAACAATATAAAGTGGGGTCCACCAACTCTCCCTGAAAAGTGCTAAGCTTCAGGAATTCAATGATCATGAGTCTAGGCATAGGCTTGCAACCCTCCATCTCGAATCTCAGAATATGATTTGCATGCTTACCCTATCCCAGAAATATATGCCAATCCTCTTGCCACACTTACATCCCCAGAAAATAGAGCATTAGTCCAAGGTCCTTCATCTCATAGAGCTTGCTTGCAAAAAACTATTAGTCTCTCCACTCCTGTCATGAACAAGTCATCTACACACAATACAAGAATGAAAGGCTCTCCTCCAATATAGATGTAATACATGTTTCAATCTGCCTCACCCTTCTCAAACCAAATCTTCTGCAAGTAAGTATCTATCCGTGAATACTGAGCTCATGGAGCTTGCTTCAACCCATATAGTTCCTTTTTGAGTCGACTCACATGAGACTCTCTCCTATGAATCTCAAAGCCCTATGGTTGCTCAATGTGCACCTCCCAATGTGGAAGTCCATTGAGAAAGGTCGTCTTCACATCCATCCGGTGGATCTTACACAAAATATTTGTTATAATGGAGATCGCTGGTATTATCGAATTGTATTTAGAAATAGGTGTGAATGTCTCATCATAATCAACATCGTCCACCTCTGAAAAGCCTCTCGCCACAAATCGTGGTTTGTATTTTATGATTCCATCCTTAATGTACTTGGTTCTATAGAACCACCTGGAAGTCATAACTGATTTCCCCTCAGGTCTCGGTACCACATCTCAAACATTGTTCTTCATGATGAAAGTATACTCTTCCATAAAAACATCTCTTAAGACTTACTGATCTGTTGCCTCCTAATATGAAGAAGACTTTGTGTCATGCCCCCTCAGTGGCTACACGAGTCTAGATCGTCGATTCAAAGGCAAAGCCAACTTTTCCTGGACTACGCTTCTACGATATGTGCTTTTCAATGAGAATGATATCAACTTGCAGAATTAGTTTCAAAGAATCTCAATATAGTAGACATTCACAAAATTTTCAAACACTTGGTTTTTTTTCCAATTTCCTTCATAATGTTTGTTTTCCAATTTCCTTCAATTATGTACAGTTTGATTATAATAATTCGCTTCAACATAAACTTCAACCGTAAACATCAACCATGAACAACACACATGAACGGAAATATAATATATGGGAGGGGTATCTCCCAAACAAAGCTGCCCTTCAATTAACATCAAGAACTTAGGTTTATTAAACAACTTCAATTTTATAAGAAACCTAATTAGGAGACACCCTTAGCGGTTTGTTGCCTCAACTAATCCAAATCCTAACTCAACTGTTCAACTTTCACTAGAAATATTTGTTCCTTAGATCTTTCGCATGAATTCCCTCGACCTTGTCTCACGAATATCCTCGTTCTGTCGCACGAACACCTTTGGCTTCGTTACATGAAGGCCTTCGGCCTGTTTCTCAAACGCCCTCACCTTGTCGCACGAACACGCTCATCTTTGTCACACAAACACCCTTCGTTTGTTGCATGAATGCCCTTGTCCTGTTGCATAAATGCCCTTTGTCCGTCACATAAACACCCTCACAAACCTAGAATGCAGACTCATATGACTCCTTCGACTTCGTTCGTTCGCTCTAGCCGAGCTGATCCTCAGCTCATATTCCTCATTTCTTGGGCCTTACTCTTCTTCTTGTTTCTTGTTGTTCGAGTTGATGTTCTCCATCCAACTCACCCTCGTCTATGTATATATGCATTCAAGCCTTCCCTTGAAAATCATGACCCTTTGTCATAGTTTGGGCCGAGCCACAACTTTTGCAAGGTGACTTCCCTCAACTGTTCAGTCCATCATTCATAAAGTCAACTTAGTCCACTTTCTTGGGCAATCTTGTCTTCGTGGGGGTGACCATGTTTGGGTAGGTTTCCATGCTGTCGACAGGGAAAGCACCCTTGGACACTTCTGTCACATGATCCAATGCACTACGCCTCTGTAAAACCTCTTTTCACAACCTCAACGCATGATTTCATCATACTACACCATTTCACCACCATGCACAAGCCTGTGGGATTGACATCTTCCCCCACTATAAATTGGTTGTTATCCTCAACAACAACACTCTTGGTCAAATTCCTCACGAAGGTCTTTGTAGGGTCATGGAAGAACCATCCATCTCTTAATCATCCAGAGATGAATGGAAGAACCACATAAAATGAACTCACCCAACAATCTTCATGAATGAACCTCCATCAAACTACAAGACTCCTCCTTGCATCCTCATTCAGAAAGTAATGCTTCGTTTAGAAAAGACTCACATGATCATCATCCACAATGCGTCACAAGTATCCACACTACCTCACGCCATCATGGAAGGTCACTCCCTCCATATCTCAACTGCAATGTATCAAATAACAACTGGCACCATGTTAACTACCACATATTTGCGAACTTTTTTGCCATACTCCAATACAAATTTGACATGTTTATGTGCACTGTATACCCTCATGACTCAAACCAGTTGGGTAGCTAATCCAACCATCACGCCCAACTAGTGAGAATGCACCTCCCCACATCATCATTAGTTGTTTCTTCATCACTCTCATCACATCCTCAATCATCACAAAATCCTTCACAACATCGTAAGTGTTTCACATCTAGGTATGCACCTCGAGAAAAGGTACTTCATGCCCCTCATAATGCAAACCACCTCCAAATGAAGTCCAATCATCATCTCCACATCCAAGCCCATGAATAAATATACCCATCACTAATGTATTTTCAACTTCATGGAAGAACCATTCATCTCCCAAACATTCAGTCAAGATGCTCTTGCAAAATTATCAAGTCAACTCACCCAACAATTCGTGAATGAACCTCCTTTAAGATTCGTCAAACTGCATGACTCCTCTTTACCTCCTCATTTAGAAAGCAAGGCTTCATGTAGAAAAACTACCAAACTCACACGTTCATCATCCACATTGCCTCATGCCATCATGGAAGGTCACTCTGTTACTGACTCACACGTTCATCATCCACACTGACTTACACGTTCTCCATCTCTTAGCTTCAATGTAACAAATCGCAATTGCCACCGTGTTGACTACCATATCTCTGTGAACTTTGGTGCCATACTCTAACACAAATCTGGCATGTTTTTGTGCACTATATACCGTCATGACTTGAACTAATTGGGTAGCTAATCCAACTGTCACGCCCAACTCACGAGAATGCACCTCGTCATAGCATCATTAGTTGTTTCTGCAACACCCTTGTCACAACCATAATCATTAAGAAATCCTCCACAACATCCTGTGTTGTGTGTTTGGATATACACCTTGAAAAAATGAACTTCATGCCCCCCATTATGTGAACAACCTCCAATTGAAGTCCAATCATCTCCACATCTAGGCCCATGAAGAAATATCCTCATCACCTCTGGGAGATGTTGACATACTTCTATGAAGGAGGCAAGCCTTTTCTCGCATAATCACATCTATGTTCTACCCTTGAACTTCATACCATTCAACCTCCATAGACGTCCAAAACCTGCTTCTTCAAGAAGGCTCTCCTTAGAATGGTCTACTCATATCATAGCTTCTAGGTCTCTTTTAACTCACCCCGCGCTTCAAGTGTCTCAAAACAAGGCCTCTTCATCATTTCAACCATCATCAAACTCCTAAGTGTCTCGCTTCTATCTTTGTCTTTGAAGTATGCTCTGTAAGGACACATCTGATACGATGCCTAAAGCTACATGCCCCATATCATGTCAAGGTATCAACCCAAGCTCCTCAACAAACTAAAAATCCTCCAAGACCACCATCAATGTGAAGTCTTCCTAGGTCACATCATCGTCTTCGCAACTCAGACACATCTAGGTGCCCTCATCCACGTTGTTTGAGCAGGTGCATTGCATCTCGATAGGCACCCTCATCTACTTCGTTCGAGTGGGCACGTCGCGTCTCGACGGGTGCTCTCATCTCCATTGCACGACTTGGGCAAGGTGTGCCTTATCTTCAGTTGGGCATGCACACCTCCAACTCAACTTCATTTTTCCAACTTGTCCTTTGACTACATCCATCTTGTTTGTTCCACCTTCATTATGCACCTTTGCGTCTCGAATGTGTGCCTTTGTCTCGCTCCCTCATTCACTTTGGCAGGCTCCCTTAGCTGGGCACCCTCGACTTCCCTTGGTTCGGATATCTCAATTGTAATCGAGCGTGTGCCCTCGAATATGGCCTTCAAATTTGGTTGTGCGAGCATTTTCATAGATTGTCCAAATGTTCAATTGTGCGGGTCTTTGCAACTCACCCAAACCTTCGGTCATGCCTGCTTCTTCTGCTACTATTTTCATCCGCTTCGAGTGCTTCCACTCAAACAACCTTAATTTATGAGTCATGATAAAAATGACTTTTCTTTCACATGAATGATTCATCCACTACCCTTGTCTTGGGCATTCGCACCATCACACCTGAGGTCCAATGCTCCACGAACAAGCTTCTCATCAAATAAATTCATCTAGATCATAGGTGAATAAGTGTCCATTTGAATCTGTACAAGGAAATTTATCACAAATTCTCCTCATCCATACTGGCATAAGTTACTTTCTTAAAAGAACCCACTTCTTCCTTATATGGATGCGAAGAGATAAAACTAGCCTAACCTTGGCTCACTTTGTTCCACCGTATTCTTCCTCCTTTGAACGCTATTTCACAACAATCATTTCATACATGGTCGAATGACCAACTTCCTCTTCATGGTAATCATCTTCAACTTGCTCAACACAACGATCATGGTTAAGAAGTTCCCTCTTAACCTTCTCTAGGATATCACCAACTTCCTTCCACAACTTTGATCTCTTCTCTCTCGTGAATTTGCTGCGAAACACCTTCCTGATAACTTTCCATCTCATTGCCCAACATCCAGCGAAGTCCTTTTCCATGAACTATGGTTTCTCAATAGCCTCAGTCACAACTATCACAATAGCATGTCACTATATTACTTCAACCAAAATTACTTCCTTCAAGTCTTATCGAAAAACTATTCCCTCATACCAATTGTCACACCCCCACGGTGGTTGCATGAGTCTAAGACTTTCGAGTCATTGAAACATGCTACATCAACACATTTTCTTCTTAATGGCAAAGCCAAGTTGAGATTACTTTGCCCTGACTGTGCCTATAACATAGGTATGTTTCAACGACACTGCTATTTTAACTTGCGGAATTTTTCAAAAAATCCCAATACAATAGCCCTTCATAAACTTTTCAAACATTTACCATATTTTCCAATTTACTTCAATTATGCATGGTTTGGTTATAATAGTTCACTTCAACATAAACTTCAACAATAAACATCAATCAAAAGATGTTAGTAATCAGAAAGGAAAACAGATTTTCTTATGTTAATAATTACTTGTGATATCTCTGTGTTATTGTTAACTTTCTTATGTTCTTTTATCTTAGTTTCATCAAGAAATCATCAAATAAAAACATGAATATCAATGACACCATATGTAGGCCCTCAACCAGCGCTAAAACCCATCTATAGGTCAAAACCCAATGAATCTCTTCCATTAAAATATTCAATTTGAGATAGACCAATACCTTAGACCAAATTACCTTCCTCCTCCACCAAGTGAGCCCTTCCTTTCGATAGATGATCTCTCCCAAAGTCACTAAGTATCAGCTTCTGAAATGTAGCTTCAACCCGAAATTTTGACCCCCAGCGTCCAAATTTTAGCCCAGCTTCAAGATTGTAGTTTCAACCCTTCCAACAACTCAACAGCTTCACACATGTGAGAGAAAGAAAATTTTGACTTGTGCTTGCAAAGTCCTTTTTCGGTATCCCTTTCCTTCTTGTTCCATGAATTCCACACTTTTTCTTGTCCAAGAAATTGAAAATTGAACTTGTTGAGTGAGTGTACCAAACTAGGTCAAGTTTCTGCCTTCATATAGGAGATTCTGCACCTTAATTTGGCCAACTTATCCAGTTTGAGTCCAACATGGTGGAGGAGGCCTAGAAGACATAATTTACATCAAAATAAATTTTGTTTCTTGATTGACAATGCCCAAGAAGGGTCTATTACATTATGACATGGATAAGGACACTTGACATAAGCCCCAAAATCCTGTAATGGCAACTTTGACTTATTAAACATTGACCCAAGCATGAAACCCATGCTTTAATATGTCAATTTAATTTATAATAAATACATTAAATCATGACTCAATACAATTGTGAAGACTGATACTAGTTACATTTTTCAACACTCAATGAAGGCGGTATTCATAATTACATACATATAGAGGTACATCTAAGATCTCAAAATGATATTCTTTATGAAGAGTCATAGCACATGTAGTGCTATAGATTAGATACCTGACGGGATTGCTATAATCGGGTGGGACTAAGGTGAACTCAAGATTTAGCTACTCTAGGTACCGTCATGCTTTTAAGCTCTATCACCAACCCTGGGATCTAAGTGCATATCCATGGTCGGAGCTCCATGACCAATGCCACCCTCCCTACTTTAGGATCTAGACATCAACACATAGGCCAACTAGATGTCCTCCCAAGCATATTGCTACCACAAGATGCTTCATCTCTTCCTATCAACTAAATCAGATATATATCCACCACTTCCAAGAATTCTTCAAATGGTTGACCTTTTTACAGAGAGATCCTACATAATCACAACCCCAATTAGTATTAAACTTTTAAATACATATATAAGTAAACACAAGCCTTTGGGGTCCTTAATCATCTTAATGCTATGCATATCATCATAAAGTTATCCATATGCAACTTGTTAGAAGCTTTCTTTCTTCTTTCATTTCTTCAGTAGCACCATATACAACCTTAGGGAGATCAACAACTTCCTTTTATAACATTTGAGAAACTGTTGGAAATACCAAGAGGGGGGTGAATCAATATTTCTTTTCAATTATTATTTTTACCAGTTAGATCACTTATAATTTAGAACGCAAAATGAACAATAAGAATAAATACTTTTATTAATATCTTCTTTATAAATCAAGTACAATACTTGTGTAGGGATCCAACCCTAGATGAAGACACTAATCTCCAACCTGTATTATTCCAAGCACTGACTTGGACTTCCCAAGGCTCTAACCTTGTCAATTTGATGAGCTTTGGATTTCCTTCTTGTTGATGAACATTTTTCAAAATTGGCCTTCATAGAATAAGGTAGCCCATTAAAGATTGCTTTCATTGCTCTTGTATCAGTGATCACCGATTTCCAGACTTCAATGTCTTTGGGTCTTTAAGAAATTCCTCATTCTTGTCTCCCATATATCAAAGTTTCCATTGAACAATGGAGCCTTTGCAATTTTATTGACTTCAATTTCGATGGTTGAGGAAGACACATCTTTAGGAGGATTGGAGACTTTCTTCCTTAGATTTTCCATTTGTGTTCTAATGATCAACCTTCAAGCTGTTAGATTTTGAGTGAAGATACTCCCTCTGATACCAATTGTTGGAAATACTCAGAGGCGGGTGAATCGATATTTCTTTTCAATTGTTAATTTACTAGTTAGATCTCTTATAATTTAGAACAAAAAATGAACAATAAGAATAAATACTTTTATTAATATCTTCTTAATAAATCAAGTACAATATTTGTGCTGGGATCCAACCCTAGATGAAGAACCCAATCTTCAATCTTGCAGGCTCCAACCTGTATTATGCCAAGCATCGACTTGGACTTCCCAAGGCTCCAACCTTGTCCATTTGAGGCACCAACTTCTAGGGCTTCAACTCTATCTCTATCAAAAGCTTCGTTTCTTGAGGACTCTTATCCTTTAGGGCTCCAACCCTATCTTCCAAGGCACCAACCTTGTCTCCACGAGGCTCCAACCTCTTGGGCTCCGACCCTTAGCTTCTCTTTGTCAAGATGTGTTTGGTTATACTTCACACCTCCCAATGTCTTCTTCAACGAGACCTGTCAATCTTCAACAATGCCTTCTCTTAGTCTCCATGTCACTTCATCAATGACAACTTTATTGTTCACATGAAGGTGTCTCCACAACTCTTCATTGAACCCAAGCAAACTCTCCAAGGTTCCTTCATGCTGACTTCAACAAAGCATCTTGATCTCCAATAGCGTCTCCAAGTTCAGTTTCAAAGTGTCTTCACAAGATGCTCCTAGGTGTCGTCAACGTGCTTCAAAAATATTTCTTCAATAATGGTTTCCCAAGCACTAATAGGTTGCTTTCAACAATTCTTCAAGATGTCTTCCTAAGTTGATCCAAGACCGTTTCTAAATCTTTTACTCCAAGACTGCTCACAAGAAACACCGAATTACAAAGCAATTCTCACAAATATGAGATCTTTAATATCTTCACATGTCAAGACTAGGTATATGAACCTGTGTACGTGATTTTTCAATGGGGGCATGTAAATTTAGTGGTTTCACCCTCCTTTCTGTAGTAACATATTTCGACAAGGGGGTTTGGTCTACTTTGGTTTTTTGACATCATCATCTCCACTCTCATTATCCCCCTCTTCCTCTTCCTCTTCGTACTCCTCTTCTCCAGGGTATCTAAATCCACCACTACCCACTTCTTCATCATCTTTATCACTCCTCCTGCTCCTGAACACCATCATAACTATAAAAGAAACCAACAAGAGAATGCCAAGGCACATACTCATCATGTTTGGTGGACTTACAGTTTCTGGCCTGTAATAAAATGGAGGAATCAGAATGGGAAAGAGAGAAGAGAACATATTTCGTTCCACGATGAAATTATAAAAAACCCAAATGCTACATGGAAAAATAAAAAGAATGGGATTAGACCCTACCTTTTTGGCTCTCCAATGGTGCCTTCAATCCTAAGCTCCAATATCCTTTACAAGTTTCTCAAGCAACAATCTCAATCTTCCTCCCACTCACCTCCTAAACTCAAGCTCCAAAATACCTCTCTTGCTCTCCCAATCATGAAAAGGATGCATTGTGGGAGGGGAGGATGCCTTTTCTTTCTTTTGGCCCCTTCCCTCCCTCCCTCCCTCCCCGAAAACTCATTGTGATTTTCTATTTTGATGCCAGAGCATTTTTGTTTTGCGTGGGAGAGATCGCTCCCATTTCGCTCCTTGACTTTAAAAGTTTCTCCCATGCAAAACAAAAATGCAAATAGCAGGTATGTTTTCGTCAATTTTGTAGTGAGTTAGTGACAATGTTTTTTCATAATCACCACAATCACATTGTTTCTTTTTGTTATTTCAAAATTTATGACATAAATTCCAGTATCAGGAATAATTTTTTGCTCATGTTATTCAAAAAGTTTTCTAGGCACAAACAATGTTAATGCCATTTCAACTTTATCATTTTTCAAATATGCATGAAGTATTTGTAGTTACTTATTTTTTTTTTCTAAGAATTTTTATATGTAGCCAACACATTGCCACATAAAATGTTTCCCGTTATATTATTATTGATATCTTCAATTGATATAGGTATAGAGTAATATTTGCTTCCTCATCATAAGAATTCGGTTGAAATTAATCAGTAAAGAGAAAATATATTTGATAAGTAAATAACGAGACTCGGAGAGACTCACATTTTTTGTTCTATTTCTTGTGATTTTTTTTTCTTATTTGATTGTGTCTCTTGTAATTTAATAATTGCAACACTTAAAACATTTCTTCCCTAATCATAAGAAAAAATGGTACTTTGGAAGACAAGGACCAATTCATCATACTTGGTTATTCTTTTATATCATGAGCCTCTGGAGCATTTTCACACCGAAAGTGAGTTACAGTAAACTCCCCTACATTTGAGAGAAAGGAAATCAGTTTACCTAGATCTACTTGGTCATCTATTGATATTTCTTTTTGCTATTGGATCTACTATATAATCAATAAGTGACCTTCGACCATTTAGCAGAGAAAGTAGTGCTCTATGTATCTATGCCTATGAGGCCCTATCTTTGCTAATATAATTTATTGTTTTAGATATGGATATGGCTCGTTAGCATCTAGTTATAGATACAGAACAACATGATCTGAGCGAATAAATGTCAGAGAAATGTGAAGAATGCTAGAAATCAAAGCATCATTTAGAGTCATTTTATAGCAATGTGAATAGAAATAACAACATACACCAAGATTGTTTAATCCATTTCAACATATCTAGACCAATTGAAATTAAATAAATATGAAAAGGTATGGGATTTTCAAAATAATGATATTAATAAGGAATTTTTAAAATGAACAAAATAAGAAATTGAATACAACATACCTTTTTAGCTAGATCATCACAACTTATAACTTTTGGTTTTCTATCTCTAGCCATTTTTCCTCGTCTGAAGATATAATATAGATAAAGTACATAGCACAATTAAAATCTCATGAGAAATGCAAACAAATTATATCTAGGACTGATGATTTTGAAGCCCTTTTTTCATTGACATTTGCAAAGTAACTTTGAATTTTGGAAACTATTGATATTTTTATACTATTAAAGACTACTAAAATGAAAAAGAAAAATGAATTTAGAAATAATTACTTTGTTGTCCTTTCTTGTATACTCTTGCTCTAATATAATACCTAAAAAATGGATGACATATAACATTTTACGATGAATTTTCTTTTCAAGCTATGTGTAATATTCCTTTTTGGGAAAACACAATAAATAAGAGATGAATTTGAAACAGAAAATAATAAAAAATAAATATCCAAAAATGAGCAATTTTATTAAACATAAATCCAAGTACAAAAATGAGATAGGACAATAGAACCTGGGCTTTCCGAGTAACCTATGTAAACTAATATGATATATCTCGGACCGAGATGAGGAATGGCCCAGAATAAGCAATGTGCATGGCCCAATGAATAACCTACTTTCGGCCACAAACTGGGATGTTAATTTCCGCTCTGAATAGTGCCCGGATGAACCTAAAACTCCAACCCATATCTCCTCTCCAAAAACTGAGAAAAATCAAATAAGGGTTTATCTGCAAGATGTGAGAACCCACCAACTGGTGTGAATAGCCTAGTTGAATAATCTATGTGACCCCTACAAGAACTAGTGGGTTCTCACATGGAGTATCGCGGGGAAAGAGGGAAAAAAGGGATGTAATATAATCCATAGGATCCTTTCTTCCAACCTAAATATATCAACAGACAAGCTCATAAACCTCTGATGGATGGCAACCTCATGGACATCATCCCCAACGCGGTCCTTATCATTTATATTGCGCTTTATGGCCACCCTAGGGTCATCATCGGATAGAAATGGAGACCAAGGACATGGGGCAACACAACAAGCATGTTTCTCACGATGATCATATTCAGGCGAGAGAAAATATTCTTCACGGCTCCCAATGTCTTCTTCCACCAGCCGTGTCAATCTTCAGCAATGTTTTCATTGTAGTCTCCATGTTACGTCATCAATGACAATCTGACAACCTTGATGTTTTCACATCAAGGTATATTTGATATCCTTCATGATATCCAATCAGAGATATCTAAGGTATCCTCATGATGGCTAATGCATCATGGTCTCCCAAACAACTCCAAGACCTTCAATAAGTTGTCCAAGTTTTGCACTTATTCTTCAATAACAACTTCAAGGTTTGACTCCAAATAGGAAGCTTCGAGGTCTTCTTTTACAAGGTGTCTTTAATAGTGATTCTAGATTACTCTCCAAACAATCCTTACAACCCACTTTCCAAAGAAAACAAGGTAACTTGGTCCTCAACTTTGAAACCTCAAGAGATATCACACAGGTTTTCCAAAAAGTATTGCCCAGGTCTTCAATTTGTAGAGTAGTCACCAGAAATGCCTCGTGTTATATCCGCAGATTTTCTCATGTCGGTCCATAGGTCTATATGTGAGTGACAGTCCACAAAACTGTTCTGGAGATATACCACTGGACGACAATCCTTCTTCAAATCCGAGTCAACAATCTAAGCTCCTTGTCTTCTCCTTAGGTCCGAGTTCCATAGTATATTACAGATATGAGATTTTCCAGTTGACTTGAGGTCACTAAGGTAGGGTTTGAGCTTGTGTAAAAGTCTGAACTTTATGCCAATCTGATGTAGAATACAAGACTCTAATTTTGAAATTTTCTTGCCAATCTGAGCCTTCCAACAAATGATTAGATCGAGCCTTAAAGGAGTTAAATGAATTCGAGTTTAAAAGCTTTACTGTTTGTTGTTCCAAGCTTCTTAACAAACATGTCTGAGCCTCTAAGACTGTCCCTTCAACGATATGCTTACCACACTTATTACTGGTCTAGTTGTGATGACACGGGTGGTTGTTTGAATTTCTAACACAGCCAGCTTACCGCAACTCCAAGGTCACTATAGACTGTAACTTCGGCCTTCTATATCATCCACTGATTTAACCCTTTCACAAGTCTGATATTTTCCATAGAAGTATGAGCTATCATAGGTTTGTGGTATACTCAATCAAATAATTCAAAAAACAGAAGTATCCCAACACATATTTTCCTTATCTTCTCGGCTTTGTTTCTTATTCTGCGTTTCTAAACCTTATCTCTTTAATCTTGACCGAACTTGATGTCTAGAAATGAAGGTTTGAAGTTGTATTTATAGGATTTTGGCTTTAATATATGAAGGGACACGACTTTCTGGAGTGAAGCCAACATGCATGATTGAGTGGGCTAGGACATAAAATAGGATATGTCAACTTAAAAATTCAATTTCTCTTAGATTATTTGGAGTTAGGAGGCGTATAATAGCTCATTAAAAAGAGGAAATAGACGTATTCAAGATGGTGAAGGAGCCAATGTGATAGAATTCCTCCAAGGTAACAACAAATATTTTTCTTTGTGATTGTTCTGAATTTTTAGTGCAGAAAGTGAATAGGACAGTATGACTTCTTCATTGCTTGGCTTCTCATTTGTTTGTGTTCTCCATTGTTTGGCTTATCAATCATAGGATCATAGTGTCATCATGTAGGACATCCATGTCATCATGATAGTATCTAGGATACATATCATTATGAAGGTATAGCATAATGTGTTCAATAATAGTGCAGTAATATGTCATAGTGTAGCATCATTAGGAAAGTTTCAAGGTAGTCTTCCAACCATCAAATGAGATCTTGCACGTCATCATCTAGACTTCCAACTTTCATCGAGTGTATGACATCATCATATGCCATCATCTAGTATCATCCAAGTGTGTGACATCATCATACAACATCAAGGGTTAAGGTTTAGATCATCAAGTGCATGCACCATTAGATCAAATACTTTTTAGGGCTTCCTTCATTAGTGGTTTGACTTCTTCATGACTTGACATCTTCATTGATGGTATCCTAGTCAACCAAGAGTCATGGCATCATCATCTCGAACCAGGCATCTCAAGAATATTGACATCTCAGTGAATGCCATATTGACATCAATGACAACCTTGATTAACACCTTTTTAGGGTTCTTTTTATGCAGACAATTAGAGATGTATATAAGGTGGCTAGATTCATGAGATGATGAATCATCACAAACAAGAATCTTTTAAGATTCATGAGAGCTAAACAGAGCAACAGTTAGTAATGTAGAATGAATATACCAAAGAGAATAATAATATTTTTTAATTCAAAATATACCTTTGATTCTTTTAAAAAGCTTTTGATTCCAATTCTTAGTGAGACCTTTTTTCTTAATCCTTGAAGCCTTCTACCAAAACTCTTGAGCAGGTTAATTCCTAGACAAGGAAATAGAGGTAGATAAGTGATTAGTATTTAATATAATCAAAACCTAAATAAGTACATAACACAAATTGAGAGGCAATGAGATACTTATCTTGAGGAGTTGTTGTGGGCTCCCTCTAAAGCTTTGAGGGAAACCAAAAAACTTATAAAACAATAAAAGTGTCTTTCAAAAAGGATGTTAAACCTATAACTAAATATAAAGTATACAAATGAAATATCTAAAACTAGGAGTAAAGGGCTTTGTAATATAAGTCCCTTAAGTCATTCTCTTCATTCTTTGCTTTCCTGGGAGAGGATACATCTTCTGCAACATTTTCTCTGTCTTTTCTTACTTCTTGGGTTGTCAAGACTCTCACTTCTATAATCCCCCATTTTGTGACAATGATAACATTCAATCTTTGGCATGTCAACCTTCATCCTTGGTCCTTTGTTCTTGAAGTTTCCATTTTGATGAGTAGCATAAGAATTTAATACTTCCTCATTATCGGTTACCATTGAGGTCCTCAATTCCTAGACTACATGTTGTCCATAATTCCCGAAAGGTGTGAGTTTATTTCTAGCTATTGAGACCTGTAACAAATGCACCCCAAGTAGGTGGTAGACCGCATCAAAATAGAAAATTGCAATGATTTTTTGGGGAGGGAGGGAAGGGGCCAAAAGAAAGAAAAGACATCCTCCCCTCCCACAATGCATCATTTTCATGATTGGGAGAGCAAGAGAGGTATTTTGGAGCTTAAGTTTAGGAGGTGAGTGGGAGGAAGATTGAGACGATTGCTTGAGAAACTTGTAAAGGATATTGGAGCTTGGGATTGAAGGCACCATTAGAGAGCCAAAAAGGTAGGGTCTAATCCCATTCTTTTTATTTTTCCATGTAGCATTTGGGTTTTTTATAATTTCATCGTGGAATGAAATATGTTCTCTTCTCTCTTTCCCATTATGATTCCTTCATTTTATTGCAGGCCAGAAACTGTAAGTCCACCAAACATGATGAGTATGTGCCCTGGCATTCTCTTGTTGGTTTCTTTTATAGTTATGATGGTGTTCGGGAGCAGGAGCAGTGATAAAGATGATGAAGAAGTGGGTAGTGGTGGATTTAGATACCCTGGAGAAGAGGAGTACGAAGAGGAAGAGGAAGAGGGGGATGATGAGAGTGGAGATGATGATGGCAAAAAACCAAAGTAGGCCAAACCCCCTTGTGGAAATATGTTAATATAGAAAGGAGGGTGAAACCACTAAATTTACATGCCCCCATTGCAAAATCACGTACACAGGTTCATATACCCATGGTAGAAAGCATCTTTGTGTGAAAATGGCATGGGATGGAGCAAAGAAAATATGAATCAAAACTCGTGGAACTGTGAAAACACAACAAAGAGCTAAATACATAAGGGAAGAGGTGGAAGCCCAATACAAACATAAAAGTTCAAAGGGTGAATTTGAACATGACACCACTAGCCCAAAATCACATAGACTAAGAACTCCATTAGCATCCCACCCATGGTAATGGATACGAAAGCACAAGCACAAACATCACTTTAAGGCGTAGAATCATATCATATTTCCTTGATCAAGGGTGTAGGGATGATGTCGATGCAAACATTTACGGGTTTCTTTATGCATGTGGGATACTATTCACTATTCTTTGCTCACCTTTTTTGGCATGAAATGGGTGGTGCCATCAATGATGCCCCTAAAGGATACAAGAGCCCTGTGTATGAAAAATCTAGAACCATGGGATTTGATCATCAAAAAGATAGAATAACACATTCTTTGGGTAAACTGACAATTTCTTGGAATGACTATGGGGTGTCCATTATATCTGATCGTTGGACAAATGTAAACGTCAAGCAATTAATAAGTGTTCTTGGTGTGTCTACTACTAGTGCAGTCTTCCTTTCAACACATGATTAGTCAGAAAAGTTCAAGAACGCCATCAACATCCACAACCATTACTTCAAAGAATCGAAAATATTGTTGCCGCAACCTCCATCTACAACCTCACGTGGAGTTCATGTGCCTTTTGGTTATGCTTTTGGACATGTTCATTCGACTATGCGGGAGGATACTCCCAATATACCATGAGCTTCTTAGAAATTAGACATTTCTCGTGGCATGCCATTAGGGTTGGCATAACTAGGTTTGGAGAAAGGGTCGGTCACAGGGCTGGTTGTGAGTGCCCATACGAGTTCTTTGTCATACGCATGGGAGCCCATATATCTTTCACTCTCTGTAATCACGAGCAGTCAAGGAGACCCTTGATGTGTCTGATTGAGGTCCTTAGTGTGAGTGGCAGGACTGGGGAGATTTTCTTGAGGCAACTCTATGAGATTTAGTGCATCAGGGGAACAATAGAGATTCTCTAGTGGAGTAGGGTCAGTGCACAAGTTGACAGCCATAGGCTAGGGGATGAGGTGATCTTCGACAAATGTGGTATACACTTCATCCTTTTGTCCACAACTAGGTAGATGATCATGGTGGAGACACAGACCACTCCTTCCATAGGGCATGATGGGATCCTGCATGAGAAAAGCATACCAGTACGACTATATCGGTACATTATTGAGAATGCAGATGGCAGACTAAGTGGTGATGGTTGGCTGGAGAAATATGTTGAGATTTGTAGCTTGGAAGGTACTCAAACCCTAGGATAGAGGGTTGTGGAGGAATTGGCACCACAAAGCCACTTGTGGGATATGAACCCAAGTGTTGGTGTTTTGCACCCAAAGAATTTTGGATAAAACCAAGGAATTATTTGGACACTTGTCACTTGGAGATTGTAGGGCATCCTTAAAGGAGCAAGGAGCCGCTTGTAGCACTAAGAGAGGCCTTGTGGATTGAGAGAAAATATTTTTTTATGTGATTATGTGAATAAATTTGTCTTAAGGTTCAAGTTGGCCTTGACTTGAGGAGGCGATTTGAAGAGGTTAGATGTCAGTCTAAGGAGTGATATAAATAGGAATGAGGAGAAGCCTCATTCCTCAATAGTCAAGTCAATTTTTCCTCATGTGAAGATTGAAATAGGAGGTCAAGTTTCCTAAGTTAGTTGCACCCAAAAAGGAGAAAGTATTAAGTCTAGTTAGGGTTGGTTTTGTGATTGTTTTGGGTTGTGGTTATGCAGGTAAAGGTGGTCAGTAGGAGACTAGGTAGAGACTTTTGAGGACAAAATCCGAGCATCAAAACAAAATAAATCTATCTCTAACAGGTCGAGATTTTTGAAGTATTGCAGGTGGAAAAAATTATGATTCTTGGAGGGTCGAGTAACGTACTTGGAATCCAAGGATAGGTTGCATTCATCTATAGTAGGAGAAAATAAATTAGAGGTTGTTGGAGTAGTTTACAGGTAGGTTGGATCTGCTTCAGGTTTCCCTAGTTAGGGATGAGTCCTTCAAAAAAATTCTCATGCAGATCCAATTGTTTTGGAGAGAAAAAGTGGACGTCTACAATGAGGAAAAGTGTAGGATTGGTGACCTAGTTTAGGAAAATATTTGGAGGAGCCAAAAGAATAGTTCTGGGAGGGTTGTAGTGGCTTGTTCCAAGCCCTATGTACAACGTCTTGAAGGACAAAGAGATTTATTGGAAGAGGCAGAAAGGATATGCTTAGGATTGATCTTTGAAGGACTAAAAAAGGAAGTTATGGGGAGTAGTTTGACTAGCCCTAGATTGATTGTAAGAGAAGGACATCTACAACAGAAGTGGGAAACTTTCCATGCGCTAACTTTGTCTTCATCAAGTAACAAAGGAAGGCAATAGATAGAAGAAGTCCTTAAGAGTTGTGTTCTTGAAGGACTAAGGAGAAAAGAGTGGGCAATAAGTCCCAAAGGAGGTGAGGAGCAGCAATGGGCAGTCTAGAGTTGTTCCCAAATGGAGTTGTGAACAACTCGCAATAAGACCCTATGTGTTGAGTCATTGATGGATGAATGATCAGCTAGAGGGAACATTAGAGCCATGTTCAGTGACCTAAATGAGAAAGACCATTGATACAAGCAGAGAGATGTTGTTGCGTAGCAAGAGCCAAAGGACCAAGCATATGTGTTCAAGATACAACCAAAAGGAAAGGCATGCTACATCAACTAGACAGTCAGATTGTATCTTGTTTAGGGTAGATTGGTTATCGAAGGACTGACACCAAACCTTAGTTTGTATTCCTTATATTAGTGATTGTATGGGATCCTAGAAAATTGTATTACAATTTGTTAATATAACGAAGTTGAGTTGTTGAAAATTGTAAAAATTCATTTTATTTTGTGCACTGTTTAATTTATTGTTGTTTAAATTCGACTGTGAAAAGTAGTTTGTTGTGGCATTTGGATTATTAGTTTCATAAATCTAAGACCCCAACCTAGATTCTCTAATATCATGGAAAAACAACAAAGGACATATCCGTATACAATGAGTAGAGTGCAGGTACCAAATATCTGTCTATTGGTGGCATTCAAGAAACACATATATGGAACGTGTGGTTTCTAGTGGCCATAGGTACTATGCAATGGAAAGAATTGGAACTGGTGGGCTTCCAATCTGGCTATGGGATCTAGGGATCCAGTGGGTTAATGGACTACCTTTTTCTGGGACGATCATGGGGATGACAAAGATAGGAAGAAATCTTCCTTGGGATGGCAGGACAGGGATGGTTAGGATCATCAAAGTGCACCATGGAATGTCTTTCCCGCTATTGTTTCGACGAAGTATTGGACATGGATTAATATATTATGGCCTTTCTGGGATGCCCTTGCAAGATAGACCCCCACAAGGAAGATTTTCCCCTTATTGGTGTTTTGATGAAGGATTACCAGAGTGGATGAATCTATAGGAATGGTGTCCCCATGGTGGTCTTACTTCGAGATTAGTATGGGACCCTGGAGCTACAAGTCAGAGAAATTGGGTCATAGATTAGGGAGAGTGGGCTCCCACTAGGGAAGGACATCCAGATATTCCATTGGGCTTCCATCTGGCAGCAAAAATTATACATCCCAGGGACATTTTGGGATGAGATAGAACTTCACATGGGAGGGCCTTATGACCAACAGGAGAAGCCCATGATTGACTCACGAGGACAAGCGACATGAGTCTCAGGAAAGATTCCAAGCTAGTTTCAGAAAACTTTGAGTGTCTCCCTAACTAAAAATTAGAGGAGTCCACTACGGGGCTTCTATAGGTCTTAGCCTTAATCATTTGGATCAGTAGTGTGCATTTCCTAGGTAAAAAAGGAAATTCAGCTTCACCATTTTCACAGGCTTAGGAGGAGTTTGGGTGGTAAACATTGTGGGGGTTTTCTCTTGTCGAAGAAGTAGGGTTTAGAGGTAATTCGCAGTAGTGGTTGGAGGCTACTTTTTAGGGTTGAGGTCATCATCTTCCTGACAATTCATGGGACTGTTGGGGAAGCCTACACAAGCCTTTGGAGGGGAAACTTGAATCTAGGTTTGGAGCAGGAGCTGGAGGTTTGCCACGTAGTACTTTTAGCCAGATTTGAGGGGAGCTTCTTGTGGTTATATTGAGGAAGTGTATAGGAGCACCAATACTTGTAGGGTTTCACGTAGGTTGTTCAACTAGGCTATTCACACCATTTGGTGGGTTCTCACATCTTAAAGATATACCCTTGTTGGGTTTTTCTCAGTTTTTGGAGAGGAGATATGGGTTGGAGTTTTAGATTGATTTGATAAATATTCAGAGAAAAAATTAGCATCTCAGTTGGTGGTCCACAGTAGGTTATTCATTGGGCCATGCACATTCCTTGTTCTGGGCCATTCCTCATCCAGGTCCAAGATATCTCATATGGGTTTACATAGCTTGCTTGGAAAGCCCAGGTTCTATTGTCCTATCACATTTTTGTACTCAGATTTATGTTTAATAAAATGGATCATTTTTGGCTATTTATTTTTTATTATTTCTGATTTCAAGTTCATCTATGTTATTTATTGTGTTTTCCTAATAAGGAATATTACACATAGCTTGAAAAGAATTTTCATTATAAAATGTTATATGTCATCCATTTTTTAGGTATTATATTAGAGCAAAAATATAAAATAAAGGACGACAAAGTAATTATTTCTAAATTCATTTTTCTTTTTAATTCTAGCAGTCTTTAATAGTATAGAATTATAGTTTCCCTTTTCTTGTCAATTTGCATGAAACCTTAGTTCGTTGCATGGCCTTAAGAGGGCCAAATTAAGCTAGATAGATAAAGGGTGAAAGTTTATGGATAAAATTTACTTGATCACGAACAATGGATGGCCAATTCCTATTCCAATTCTTGCAAAGGAGTAAGGATGTTTGATGCCCTAGCACAAACCCTAACTATTTCCTTTATGAGGGATTAAATTCTACCTGAGAGAGCTATAATCAAGATCACCAATGGAAATTCAATACAAATATCATATAATGATTAATGCATGCAATAATGAGACCTTGCTTCCATACAATTAATATTCAATAAATTAGTGCACAATAGAACAAACCCTAGATCATCAATTCATTCCATACATTAGACATATGCATAAATATTATTCAAAAATAGTCACACTTACAAGATGGAGATGCATGAAAACATTCAATTATGAATCCAGGACAACATCTCCAAAGTCAAGAATGAGCTCCAATAACCAGTTACACTCCATAGGTCGCATATTTCCAAAGAGAAAAGAGGTTTAAATTCTCTTAAGAGAGGTCGAATTGTCTAAGTGATGATGATGACAAATGAAATTATCGAGTTGTCAAAGTGTCTCTAAAGTGCCTAAAAGACAAGTGAAATTGTAATGATGCATTGGGTTACATGCCAACCTATCTAGATTGAACAATAAATCAAAGAGAGCCCACACATGTGAGCCTTGAGGCCTCAAAAGCTTGATATCATCCAATAAATGGGCTCCATGTGGCATGCATCAAGGCTTTTGAACACCAAGTGTGGTGCAGAACCCTCTAAAATTCGTCATCTGAGTGTTGGCCCTCAAATCTCCATCAATATCCCTTTGTGGTCTAAAAAATTCACTTGGGGTACCCAAAGTTTGAAAATTTCAAAACAGAAATCCTATTGCAGCAACTAGAAATTATTCTCTTCTAATTGTTAATTAATTTAAAAATTTATTTTCTATGGAAAACACTGAATAAATCACACTGCAACCTTCATAAATAAAATTGTGAAAGAAAAATAGTGTTGGAAATTGAGAAAATTCTAGCATACATGCATAAAAAGTAACATAGTTATTTTTAGCCAAATGTCCTTGGAAAAACCCAATGTGGACAAACCGGTGCAACAACTAAGGATTTTTATTATTAAGCAACACTGAATTTATGTGAATACATTTTGGATGCTAAATATTAGCTATCTCGCAGATAAAATACTAGAAACTTTTTCTTGAGGGGAACTACCCTCACTCCGAGAAATCTTGACACTCGACTGCTACTGAAAATCAAGTTGTCCACCTCGCTCTGCACAAATTTTGTGTTACCCTGGCACAATATGCTACAGACTTAGCCCATAAAAACTGAAAATTTAGTTGTCCTTCCTACTCCTGGCTCGAAGAATGCTTCTCCAACCCTCTAGAACATTTTCCTGACCTCTGGAACTGAAAAGGTCCTCCTTCCTCAGCAAATCGAACTGCCCAATAAAGCCTCTACGTTTCCTCTGTGCAACTTTGTGGAGAAGCTTCGTCATCTCTCCAAATGAACTTCACTGAATCTGGATAACTTCCTCAGACTTATTGTCCCTGCCCCTCACTGTTTTTGCTTCATTTTGAAGCTTGAACTCTTGCAGCAACTGCTGGCTCTTTGGAAAAATCGATCTCTCCAAGGAAATCGAACTCCACAAGTGTTTTTTATAGTTACCCAGCGACTTCTTCTTATAATCTTCCATTGGACCTCCAATGAATAAATTTAAAACTTAATCAAGGTCCCATATTAATTCCTTGTCAATCAGTGTAAGTTTCTAGATGATTCACACCTTATTTCAATTAATTTTGATTAATTAACTAGATTTCCTAAGTTTAGACTTAGGAAATATTTAAAAATAGGTTAATAATCTAATTGAGACACTTCTAGGTGGAATTTCCAGAAAGAATTTATGGGTTATGGAGAACTCCTTCGATTTAGCTTTTCCACATATTTTTGAGACTAGAACATCTCTGATGCTACAAAAACTAACACAAAGTTTTTCTCATAGCTCTCACACTGCTCAAATATCCATCTCTACTCCAATGTTGAGGACTTTTGATGTGCTACTAGCCCTCCCATGTCTCAGAAGGTGATACCATCCTCATGTAGGCATTGAATCGGTTTCCATCCCTCATATGGTCTTAGGTTGGGCCAGGGGCATGCTAAGTCCAAGAGTATCAATGTGAAGAATCAACAAATGTAATGCAAAGTGACATAATGTTTTGGGTGCAGGACATGCCCAAGGGTAAGTATGATGTGCTAGTTCTGCTCGAAGACCCAATGCACTCAATGACTCATATGTGGCTGCCAATACACTTATTTGGGGCCTGGAAAACTATGGATAAAGTGTTTGGGTCATGATTTGTTGAATCACCTAATGATAACAACATAAACTCTAGTGAAAGCAACCAATATTCAGGGACAATAATCATTTTTGCATCTAAATGATCCAAGCTTGAATGTAAAGGGTCAATTAATACTTCAAATAAGGCTTCCCTTCCAAAATTGGGGATTTAAATTTGCAATGATGTTTCCTCCCTAGGTAGGAGTGGCTAAAGGAAAACACTATTAGGTGTTTCCATCCCCTAAGGGGAAGTAGTATTTCCTCAATCCGCCCTTCAATCGATAGGTGTTAGTGAATAATGATGATATGGAGGGGCAAAGCCTTCATGACCAGGTGCTGTGATCAAAGGGAACAACTTGATGGGGATCTACATCCTAGGTGTATAGATGTGAAGAGGGAGCAGTTACTATGCATGATTTACCAACTTGCCTTTTATTTTTCCACCCCACTTGTGCGCGTTTTACTTTTTCTTACTTTTTCTTTGTATTACTGCTCATAGCTCATAGAGTTAGAGCTTGCTTTATATAATGCGTAGTAGTTTTATTACCTTTTAATGATGAGGTAGTTGATTTCCCATTGGGGTTGGAACATACAAAGGATCCTCTTATTATGTGATGGAATAACACACACTCGGGAATTGAGTGATCATCATTTAAATGAGTTAGAGCTCATGCTAGACTTTTGTCCACATGCTAATGTGTATATCTGAGAAATATTTTGAATTTGGATATTATTTTATTTTATTTTGTTGCCATAATATGCTTTTTGCTTTTCTTTCAGTTATGTCAACCTCTTAGAAAATTTCCACGCTGTACCCAGGTATGAGGATGTATGTGTGCTAAATCCCAAAAAACCATTGCTTTCGCCCACATGCTAATGTGTTTATTTTAGCCACCATTTGAATTTAGATATTCTTTTATTTTATTTTGTGGCCATAATATTTTTTTTCATGTTCTTTTTGTTGCATCAACCTATTAGAGCAAAGCTTCAAGCCCTACCCAAATATGTGGATGTATGGGTGCCAAATCCCAAAGAACCAATGGTCAATTGACCTTGAAGAATGGAGGTGGAATATGGGCCTGTAATGTAATATGGAAAGTGGTAAGTATGAAATAGGGATAGATGGAACACGCTATCTCAATCAAGTTTTCCCAAGTAGTGCCCCTCCTATACCCATTGGGCCATTAGGGAAGGTCCCAGTAGATTAGGGTCGAATATTAACAACCCATTTAGGGTGAGGGAAAAATATCACAGTCAAAACACAACACTTGATTGCAAAATGAATAAAGTACCTTTTGATTAACATCCCACCTTTTTCCATGTGCTCTTACCAGATGGGTGAGAAAATATATGATTGATGTAGGTGGAGGAGATAGAATGACACATTTTCATCTAGTAATGGTTGCCAAGGGCTACATGGTTATAATGCCCAAGTTCCAAGAAGAGAAGGAGATAAGTATGGATGAGGTAGATGTTGTTCTTAAGGACTTGGAAGTATGATCTTGTTTGTTAAATGTTGTTTTTCAAATTCTCAGTATAAGGAACAATCTTTTGATTAGCCTTTTTTACTTAGATGAATTAAGATCATCTTGTCACAATAGGAGGAGACACAAACTATGATAATGAATGCATTTTACTTATCCCCATGTCACAAGGTCTCAACCTCAACAATTTGTTTGAAAAGAATATGGTATGTTATAGAAAATTACAAGTTATAATGAAGTTTTAGAAAATCACATATGATTCTACAACAAAAACCTCTTATTCGATATAATACTTCTGAACAACTATTCTTTCGAATCATTTTTTTGTGATTTCATACGGTATACCATGTACAGGATAGTAATTATATATTTTCGTTTATGTTTGATGTTCGAGATAATCAGTTAGCTACATCATTCAATCTATGCCATGCTATGGTCTTTTTAATTGGTTCAATCATTGTTAGGCAATAGGAATGACTGTTAACCACAAATTTAGGTAGCTTATTCTTTGAGACTGTATATAGTTATAACATGTTTTAGAGTTTGGGAGTACTTGCTTTTATGAAGTTTGGGAGTTCAATGATGTGAGATTTGAAGTAAGTTTTGCAGTGTGGATAATGTGCGTCTGTTCAAATACTCCATTGTTGATGTATTCATGCCTTGTATAGCTAAAGATTGAGATATCATAATTAAGAAGCATAAAAACTTTTCTCACTGTATATTCCTTTTCATAGGCTTTTGGTTATGGATGTTGAAATACTGATAGGGGGTGAATCAATATTTCATTCAATTGTTATAATTAAATCCAGTTAATATTTTTCACAGTTACAACGAGAAAGTAAATAATAGGAATTTTATTAAGAAAAAATGAGGACATCATTCCTCTTTTTACACAATTAATTGAGTACAATAATGTTGAGGGCTCCAACCCTCAAACCCACCAGGCTCCAATCTATACTTTTCCAAGCTCCAACTTGTACTTCACGAGGCTCCAACATCTAGGGCTCGAACCCTATCTTTAGCAAGGCTCCAACCTATAGGGCTGCAACCCTTCAACTTTCAACTTAGTTAACAAACAAATGTATAAATGACTTACTTCATTACTTCCTTCAATAGTTAAACAATTGATCCAAAAAACTGCCACATGCTCCAAATTTTTTCCACTGTCGAAGATCTGAATAGGAGTGTTCTTCACTATCCAAAGCTTCAAGTTCTTCAATGTTTAAGCCTCAAAGTTCATGATGGTTCTAGGCTCCAGGATCTTCATTTTTCAAGTATCCAAGTTCATCTTTGTTCAAGCCTTTAAATTATTCATTTTTCAAGGCCATGAGTTCTTCACTGTTCTTGAGTATGCATAGGTTTCAAGTATGAAGTGTCACATATAATTTTGCTATAGGTCCAAGCTATAATTGGCCCAATCCTCCACCAATCAAGTCATCACAGTTCCGATATTATTTGTGCCACAGGTCTGAACTTTGTAGGCCACTAATCTGAATAGTATGCAAGCCACAAATTTGAGTTGTATGCCACCAGTGGTCGTCCTTAAAGTAATCACATATATGATGTGAAGTCTGAGCTCCATAGGTGATTGTAACTTCGAGTCTTTAAGAAATCACAGGCTCATGAATCCAAGTCTCGATAGATTTTTGTCCTTATATCGAAGTAAAGTTAGGTTCGATCTCTTATAGGTCTACAATTCTGAGTTCCTCACAACTTTTTCCACACACTTGTCCACAGGACCGAGCCCATAATCTTAGCCTAGTTTTGAGGTATAATAATCCAAACCTCTTGCACAACTATCCGAGCCTCCACAAACGATTTTCCATAGGTCCAAATTTATTAGGCTTGTGATCAAAGGTCCAAGCTCTGAAATTGAGCTTTCACAAGTCAAGTCCGAGCCCCTACAGCCTTGCAGATCTGAGCCTTCCACGAGACTCTTCTTCAAATTCGAGGTCTGCACTTCTTCCACAGGTCTGAGGTGTAAGAATTTTCCCAAACAGTAATGTCTTCCTTGGCCCCCTTGGTTCACAAGATGTGAACCCTTCTCCTTCTTCTTCGTTCCTATGGTTTTCTTCACCGAGTTGATGGCAAGAATGATGAGATCAACCTTACATTTAAACATGTTTTTGACCTATAGCGAAATGACATGTCCCTTTGAGAGGAGCTAACTTGCACATGTACGCTCATGTATGCCAACATAAAAAATATATCATTTCAACTTGTAAAATCATTTTTTCTTAGCCTATGAGGAGTTAGAAGGCACGTGAGGTCTCATTGGAAAGTGCTCAATGTCTTCTATGAGTCCTATGCCAATGACATCCTTAATTGAGGTCATTTTATCATCAATAAGAATAATATTTGTAATTTTCCATCATTATTTCATCCATGGCAACCTTCATTTCATCATATGCTTGGGCTTCTTCTTCATAGACTCAGGGCTCCAAGTGTCTTCTTTATTTATTAGGATTAGGGTATCTTGAACAAGGCTAGGGCTTTATCCAACCATCATTCATCCATGCATCATTATTTTCATCAATTCTTATATTGACATCAATGAAACTTTTGACCAACAATCTCCCCATTTGTCATTGATGGAAATATTCGCTCTTCTTACAAAATTTTCTCCCCCTTGGTCATTGATGGAAATATTATCTCTTCTTCCAAAATTTTCTCCCCCTTTGTCATTGATGGAAATATTCTCTCTTCTTCCAAAATTTTCTCCCCCTTTGACATCAATGGAAAATGGGGTGTCCATGTACTCCCCCTATCAAGTTGCGTCTTCTCATGCTTCTCCCCCTATCATGGTGCTCCTTCCCCTGTCAATGTGTTGTCTTAATGTGATGCAAGAGAAATGACCCCCGTCTTTTGACGAAGATATTTAAATGCTTGTCGTGGTAGGCATTTTGTGAAAATATTTGCAATTTGTTCCTTTGTATTGACATATTCCGATTTTATATTCCAATCGGAGGAAATGGTATTTGATTGGAATATCTTTTGTCTTCGAGTGCATTACCAGATTCTTTGAAAGATTGATGGCACTGGTGTCGTCACAATAGATAATGATTGGTTGATTAGTTTCTATGTTGACATATTTTAGATCTACCTTCATCCACAATATTTGCATAACAATCTGCAACAACTATGTACCCGGCTTCAACTATGGAGAGAGAGATATATGATTATTTTTTGTTGAGCCAAGATACAAGACAGTCTCCTGTGAAGAATGCATTTCCCCTAGTACTTTCTCGATTGTCTATGCTTCCAGCCCAATAAACATCGATGCAAGCTATCTATGTAAGAGCTGCACTTTTGGGATACCATAGGCCAAATTTAGGAGTGCCTTTCAAATATCTGAGAATTCTTTTTACAACTATCAAATGGGTTTCCTTAGGAGCTAAATTAAATTGTGTCACCCTTCCTACTGCTTGCATAATATCAGGTCGTGAAGAAGTTAAGTATAAAAGAGCTCCAATTATTGATCTGTAAAGAGTTGCATCTACCTAAGGGGATTCATTATTGTTGCTTGATTTGCAATCTATAGTCATTAGTGTGCTCACAACAACACATTCTTCCACCCCAAATCTCTTAAGTTCTTTTTTAAGATATTTTTCTTGGGATATGAACATACCTACTTTAGTTTGAATTACTTGTAGTTCAAGGAAGTAAGATAATTCACCAATCATAGACATTTCAAATTCCTTAGACATATTTTGACCAAATTCATGACTCATCTCATCATTGTTGCTGGCAAAAATCTATTAGCCTCTCTCACAACAGCAATAATAAATCCAAACATAAATTAATTAATTAAATATTCCAAGTTAGGAATATGTGCCTAACTCTTGGGTTGTTCCTCAAATATTGGAGTTTGTTTAGTAGCTACTATCTTGGCGGGTTTTTGGTGAGAAATTGTCTCAACCAAAGAAGTCTTAGATAGCACGAACTATCTTAAGACATTGTCTCTCATCTATTTAAATTGTAACTCTAAATTCTTTTAATAAGAGAGAATAGGTGAGGAAGCCATGAGGCTTCAGTCCTTTCCGTCAATATTTTGTGTATGATTTTTATGTGTGTTTTCTGTAATCTGTTTCTGAGTTAATTATTTTTTTAATAAAATCAAATCATCAACATATACAAAGGTGATTAGAAATTTATCCTTGTCTATATTCATGTAGATATTACTTCCTTCCACCCCCTTTTTGAAACCTTGTTGTTGTAGATAATGATCCAATCTTGCGTACCAAGCTATAGGAGCTTGTTTCAATCCTTATAACACACTCTTTAATTTACACACAAGAGTCTTTTCATTTTTCTAGATCAAACCCTTCCGGTTGCTCCATGTAAACTTCTTCCTTTAGATCACCATTTAGAAATGTCGATTTCACGTCCATTTGATCAACTTTGAACCCTTTTGAAAAAGAAAATGCCAAAAACATTCTTATAGCTTCCAATTGAGCTACCAGAGAAAAAGTTTCTTCAAAGTCAATTCCTTCAATTTCTGACTAACTTCTACAAACAAGCCTTGCCTTATTTCTAATGATCTGTCCATCTTCATTCTTTTTTTTTTTGAACACCCACTTAGTTCGAAAAATATTTTTATCTTTTGGATGAGGTAAAAGTTCCCATGTTTCATTCTTTTCGATTTAAAACATTTCTTCTTCCATATCTTTCACCAAATGAGGGTCCTTACTAGCTTGAGAAAAGTTTTCTAGTTCTACCATGGATAGTAAGGCAACATCATCCTTTCTTGGTGTATTTTTCATCCTTCTTCGTGTGTGTATTCCATCATCTACATTACCAATAATATGTTCTTTCGAATCGTGTTTTTGGACTAATTTTACTTTTGATGGAGTTTGAGATGGTTCCTTCTGAATTTCTTGATCATTTTCTTCCTTTGTTGTATCTTCTTCAGATTCTTTAAGAATATAATCTTCTTCATGAAACAACTGCCTAGCTTTATCCAAAATGACTCTAGCCTTGTTTGTCACCTTAGGAAGTCTCTGTATGGTCTCAAACAAGCCCCTGAGGTTGGTATGCCAAAATGGATAACTTTCTCGTAGATAATGGCTTTTCTAGATGTCATCCCGAAAACACTGTCTACACCAAGAAAGTGGGTAAGTCCTTAATAATCATTGTTATTTATGTTGATGATATTATCCTTACTGGTAGTGATCCCAACCATATAAACCATGTGAAGTCTAGCCTCAAAAAGAAGTCCTGCCTTGTTGTTCCAATGCGTCCAGTACAATTAGCTAAATGAGATCGTGATTAGTCACACAGGCTTCTAGGTGTGTAGCAGTTTTCATAGTCGTAGACATGTGCTTGAGATTTTATAACAAGAAATAAGGTAGATTAATCAGCTTCTTATGTTGCAGGTGATTCAACAATGAAAAATGGTAATTGAATACAATCGTTTCCCTTCCTTTGTGAGTGATGTACTTGATAATGTACAGGGCGACATCTCCCCATGGCTCCGAATGTGATAATTTGTCAATTCCCCTAACTTTCTTTTCCAATTGCTCCTCTCCTCAAAGGAACTCTGTCTTGAGAGAGGGCTCATTTCTTTTCTTCCAAACCATTGTTTTCCCAAATTTGTAGTGATGTCACCCAGGAAATCACTTCTACCGTTACTTCCAGCTTCAATCCCTGAACTTTCGTCTGATTTTCACTCGGGTTCCAAGAAAACTCCATAGCCTCTGACATGTCTGATCCCTTAAGTCGTTCGAAGAATTCGAACCATCCTCCTTCCTTATAGACCTGCCATGCCTCGGGGCAATTCTCCAATGCATCAGTCGAATTTGGCTCCTGTCGAACTGTAATTCCTCCCATTTTTATCTCAATGCTCTATATTCTACTCTTCCGATAATTTCGAAGCGAAAAAGAAATACTTTGTTGAGGTCGACGTTGGGGCAGCGAGGTTGGTAATGAAGTGAGGATTTCAAGTTAAGGAGAATCATACACAGTTATGGTTTCTTTATTGACTTGGATCACGAAGATCTGACATTAAATACGTTTTAATTTTTGGCATGAAGGGATAATTATGGTGGCGCTTTTAACAATTATTACTGGATTTAAACTCGAGATCATAGATTACAAAATTACTCATTCCCTCCCCCGAGTTTTAATGCGACGTCCGTCCTCGGCTATCAAAAGGTACCATATTAATTGCCATAATTGTTAAATATAGGGCAGATGTGATGTGGCAGGAAAGGACTGGCCAAAGGACGGTGATGTGACCAATTCCAACAGTGATGTGCTAGTTATGTGCATTTTGCTCGTGTAACGTAACGCTCATGAATGCTCTTTTTTAATTTTTTTCCGGCTGACAGTATTTCGCTGATGTGGCTGCTAATGGATTGCTGGATGTTACGTGTAACAACAAATCTAATTCTTCATTGCTTTAGCCATTTTTAATTGTTAAGGAAAAAATTATATAAATATAACAATCATATTCTAACAGTTCCTGTAACATCATAAAGTAAGATATACGTGAGTTATATAATGTTGTTACAATTAATCTTACTGCGTCCCAGAGAGGTTTTCACAGTTACATTTTTATTATAGTTTATTTATTATTATTATTATTATTATTAATAGACAGGTGTAACAACTACCACATTGTGGTTTTCAACTGTTACACTTATTGGAAAATTTAGAATTATGGCAGCACTGAAGGGTTTCCCATTGCTTCTGTAATCTGGAGATCAGAGTCCGTGACAATATTAATAAATGAATCCTTTGAAGCAGGTTTGTGATATAGCCGAAGACGGTGCCCATTAGCAAGTAACGGTTTTCTTGCATTGTCAATGGTAACTAAGCTTACAATTCCAGTGTCGAAAACTGTATCAACTTCATAAGGACCTAGCCATCTGGTGCAGAGCTTACTCTTGAAATCTTTGAACCTTGAATCATATAGGAGAGCCTAGTCTCGCTTCTGGAAATTCTTCTTTTTGATGAATCCGTCGTTCCACTTAGCTCTCTCTTGCTGGATGATCTTTGTTTGCTGAATAGCCACTAGTCATTTCCCTTCTAATTCATTGAGTTGGTTTAACTGTTGCTTTTCTTCTATTGTGAGATCCAAGTTTACTTGTAATGCTGTTCCCAATGTCTTGATCTCGAACTCTATGGGGAATAAAGGATTTTTACCATACACCAGTTATATGGTGAGAATCCCGTAGTATTCCTCCATGTAGTCCTATATGCCCACAACACTTATGGAAGTTTATTAGCACAATCTCTCCAGTGCATGGCTACAGTCTTAGTAAGAATCCCCTCAATAACCTTATTGGTGCTCTCCACCTATTTGTTTTCTTGTGGGTGATAAGGTGAAGTGATTCTATGACAAATATTATACTTTTCAACCAGCTTTTGAATTATGTGAGATGTAAATTGAGGTCCTTCGTCTGTCACTATTTCTTTGGGTAACCCAAAGCGGACAAAGATGTCTTCAAACAGAAAGTCTGAAACAACTTGCTCTGTAGCTCTGGTTAATGATTTTGCCTCAACCCATTTTGCGACATAATCTGTGCAAACCAATATATAGGACTTTTGTTGGGATGATGGATTAATTGGTCCCACAAGATCGAGAGCCCATTTCTCGAAAAGTTCCAAAACTATTTGAGGTTGTAGTGGCATCTCATCTGATTGCAGCGTTTGACCCATTCTCTGGCAACTATCACACCCTTTCATGAACTTCTTGGCATCCTAAAATATTGTTGGCCAATAGTACCCTGTCGAAAGCACCCTATATCATGTCTACTTGTCTATGAAGTGTCCTCCATAGGGCTCCTCATGACAGGCTATAATAATATAAAAAATTTTGTCCTCCCTGACACAGCGTCTAATCTGAAAATCTGGTCTGGTGTTATAGAGATTCCCTTCTATCCATGAATAAGTAGCGCTTTGTTGTATGATCTTTTTCCCCTCTCTAGGGGATAAGTATAATGGGAACTTCCCTGCAGCAAGGTAATTGGCTGTCTGCATACCACGATGAATGAGTTGAAATAGAAAAAATATATTCATCAGGAAAAGAATCCTCTGTAGGTACACAATCATCACCAATACTTGGTCGAGAGAGAAAATCAACCACTACATTATCTTTCCCATGTTTATCTAAAATTGTGATACCGAATTCTTGTAACAACAATAACCAGTGTGTAACCACACCATTAGTAATTGACTTATTCATTAAAAAATGAATGGCAGAATGGTCAGTATGTACAAATACTTGATACCCAGTGATGGATGGAGTCAAGTTCTTACTTATATAATAGATAGCATAAGGTTTCTTATCCTCCAGCTGGCCCAAAACAATGTCTACAACAATATCAGATGCATCAATAGCTATGTGTAACAACAATTTCTAGTTCGGTCCACACAAAACAGGGGTTTCTAATACATAGTCTTTCAATTCAAAAAGGCCTACTTGCATTTCCCTGTACACACAAATTCCACGTCTTTCATGAGAAAAGGGAATAGAGATGTTGCAATCCTCGAAATTTTTTCTATAAATATCCTATAATACCTTGCATGCCAAAGAAATCTATACCTCTTTTTGTGGCTTGGGGATTTGGATTTTCGAGATTACCTCTATCTTAGCAGGGTCTACCTTGATTCTGTCAACGGGGATGAAATGCCGCAGCACGATCCATTCCTTCATCATCATGTGACACTTCTGGGTACTCAAAGCAACATTAGTCTGCACACAACGTTATGCCACTTTTTCTAAGTTTACTAATGCTATTCCAAAGGCATCACCATAAGGTGTGAAGTCATCCATAAATATTTCAAGACAGTCATTCTGCAGATCCGAGAAAATTCCCAGTATTGCCCTCTGGAAAGTTGGTGGCGCATTGCAGAGTCCAAAAAGGAGGACTCCAAATGCAATAGTTCCTCATGATCAAGTAAAGGTTTTTTTATCCTGATATTTCAGGTCGGTCTCTGTTTGATTGTAGCCACTAAACCCATCTAAGAATGAAAAGAATTATAGTGAAATTGCTCCACGTACTCTTTCAGGCTCTCGTCCTCCTTCTCTGTTATTCGGAATATTTCTTCCCTCAAATCCTTAGTACGACACTAATCCAAATATTTGGAAAGAAACCTCTCTCTCATCTCGCTCCATGTCCGAATAGTAGCAGCACCCAGTCCCATAAACCATCTTAATGCTGCCTCTTTTAGAGTGGTAAGGAATAGTTTCAACTTTTGTGCATCTTCGGTATAATAATAACTTCTGCATAGGCCATCAAACTCAAACAGGAAGGTATTTGTATCTTCCACTACAATTCCTTGAAAAGATGGAAGAGAGGACAAACGAATATTCTTTATGGCAGCGTCGCCTCTTACTTCCTGTATTGGGAATTCAAAGGTAGTGGTAGTGCCATCCGTCCTAGTGTTTTCGTCTCCCTTATTTGAATCCCCTGATTCCTGATGTGATAAATCTTCTTCAAAATTCTCAAGACACCGTCTTATAAGTGAGGGACTATGAGATAATAGGTTGGCTACTTTGGAATTGGATGCTTCACCGCACTGCCTAAATCGGTATGATGATAACCAAATAAGTACTTTTCCAACTCAAGATCTTGATGTTCACTACTAGTCTACCCTTGGCCTTCAATATTCGGATCCTATTCAGTAGCTTCCGACTGCCACTCTTGACTTGAACTCCCAATCCTAGGAGTGGCTATATCTGTTGAAGGGTGATGAGGTCCCGAAAGAGAGGGACTAGATGCTCCTGGCTTAGGTGTGACAACAACTTTTTTTGGCCCTATTTTCCTTGTATCCCTATATGAAATGGAACGTTATTTTCTGATTTTGAAATCAGATCCCCAATAAATGTCTTCCTCCCCAAATCTACACTCTTCTTTTCCTTCTTACGCCCCATTTTCCCTGTGAGTAATTAGAGTGGGGGTGTTCAGTGCTTTTCTATTATTTCTATGTCTTCACACATGGACCCTATATGCATTAACTTAGACCCTAAATGTCCCAAATTCTCTAGTGGTGAGCCCGCCCAAGTATATTAGAGCGATGCGCAGGTTCTTACCTCTCGTCTTACACACTCTTAGGAAAAATTGAAATTCCACACCCCAAGTGTCTTAGTGGTCACAGTGGTGAGCATGCCTAGGTATGTTAGAGTGATGCGCAGGTTCTTACGTCTCGTCTTACTGCCCAACGACTGTTCACTTGAGACACTATTAAACAAACAACTTGGCTGGCTGTACCATCACCTCCCTTCCTCGACAATGTCACCAAAATGTTGTGTCGATTTAATCACATATTAATTGGACTGAACCGCAACATCAATTGTCAACCCAGGGTAGGTCTATTTATTTCAAAGGAGTATGCACTAGCTGTGCCGATACACATAAGCGAAGAGTGGAGAAAATAAAAACATAAATAGATGTTGCTGGATTTAATTGCAAAAAGTAATATTCATGTAGAAATCAGAAATTAACTTGTAGAAATAAAACCACACTTCATGATACTAAGAAAAAGGCGTGCCACACACCACATTACCGACTAGGCTATAATAGGGATGAAATACGAATCTAGTAAGGTTGTAAGGCGATATTCAGAAACATAAGAAACATTGTCTTTGTATTAAACAAAATAAATATACTATACTCTTTGTCCGTCCCTTTCATAAGGCGCTGATTCCTCTTAATAAGTTTTACATATCCAAAATAAGAAAATAGATCAGTCATGAGACTCTCACGATTCTCACGCTGATCAAAATAGAAATAGTTACAACAGGTTCCAAATATTGGGTTCATTACTGTTACGTTATTGATCAAAATCATAACTGTCTTGATTCCCTAGTTGTCTATCGATAATCTGATTCATTCAACAACTGTCTTTGTGGAATAGTACCCATGGTCCTGGACAGTTGTATTAGAATCAACATCCCGTGATGTAACAATATTTCATGATGTGTAACAACAATGCTAAAGGTGTAACAACGATGGCCTAGGTTGTAACAACAACAATATGAAGTGTAACAACAATGGCCTGAGGTGTAACAACAACGATCTGAAGAAAAAAGCGCTCAGAACTCCTTTGTAACTCATCATTCCACTGTCCATATTTTAATCAGGAACCTTGGAGTAATGCTTGAAATACACAAGCCAAAGAACTTCCTTCAAAATCACCTTGATTAGTCATCAAAAGACATCACCTCATTCATATTTAAAAAAAAATGGAAAAATAATTTGTGATGACACAAATGGAGTCTCATCACCAGGAAAAAGGTAATTAAGGTCTAAAAAGTACACAGGTTCAGAGGTGAAATGGTCAAGGATGGGGAAAAAGGTGTCTGAAATACACTCATAGCTTGCACCCAACAATGACCAATGGTGAAATTCTTGCCACATACTTTCATTATCATTCCTACTTAACATATTGAGCTAGAAAGTGCAAATATGAAATCACTAAGTCCCTCTCTACCAATGGAAGAGATGTCATAACGTGAATAACCCATGTGGGAGGTTGTGTAAAATGGATAACTTGCTCAATATAGTCTTTGATGGCAAAGATCCACAAACTTTGGGTTTGCTTCCATGTTAAAATAAACATATAAATTAAACTTAAAATAAAAATAATACATGAGTTACAAATTAATGGTTTATAATCATTTCCATAAATTTCATTTCCCGCGTGTGATGCATGGTCGACCAATGCAAGCCTTCAGAAAACAAGCATTCCTACTTCATTATGGCATTTTGCGCTAGAGGCTATTTTCACTCTGAACAAGCCCAAGTCGTCCAATCCTTGGGAGATGTTTCCTTTGTGCAAGATTCATTTCAGAACAGACCTTGGGTGAATCCAAGTTGTTCTAGATCCAAATCCGTATCCAATCTATTGATCTAGGGATCCATCCCCCAAGGAAAAAAGATATTGTAACATAGAATAGGAGTTCAATGTATGATCAACAAAGATGTTATTTTACCCCTAGAAGAATGCTAAGAATTTTTCAAACGCAGAACATGTTTACTAGTGATCAATGGGGTTTATGTAATGTTGACCCTAATTGTTTCCAAGGTCAAATATACAATGCAGATAGCTCTAGTAGTGGGAAAGAAGTGATTTCACAAGACCCCATGTTTGCGTTGATGAGAAGAGCTTGGCTCGGGAAGCCATGAGTAACTTATCATTAAGTCAAAGAGAGGTTTGTAATCAAGAAAAGTTGAAAGTAACTGTGCATATATATAAAGGATAAGGTTATGCACAAGAACCTTAACAATTTGAACTAGTGTAGAGGACAAAATTGTTAAACCAATTAATGATGATATGTTATCCTTGTAAGAGTGTTTAAACGATAAGAATCTTTTAGATGTAGAACATTTCCCCCAATTCATTGACCCTAATTCTTCTCAAATTGAAATAAACAGGGAAAGAGAATATATTGCAGTCGATAGACAAACATAAATAAAAAACCAAACAAGATACACAATTAGATGAGTGTGGAGAATGCAAGCAACACAGAGATAATTTCATTAAGAAGGTGATAATCTCAAACGAGAAATGGTGAAGCAGTGATGATTAGAAATGATAATAAGATAAATATCAACTTCTTGCTTGTTTTGAGAATACAAAGATGCCATAGCCTTTCATTTTGAACAACCTTCTAATATAAAAATTGAATATCAAACAAATCATCTCGGTTCCAAATGCCTATATTTACAATTGGTGGATCCCAAATGTTCATTCTGTCTTTTTAATAACAATCCAAATTTACGATGAAAATAATCCACATGCTACATACCATACAATATTTTCCCTTCAAAAAGCATTCCCTACTTCATGTACTATATCAATTTCTTTCATTCACAAAGAAAACAAATTATTGTAACCCACCTTAGACAACCCACCCTCTATCCATACAAGCCCATTATTTTTGCAAAAGATTGTGCACATGCAATCTGGTGACCACCCTCCAAGAATAACCGAATTTCCTTAGCATCTCTATCCATATCACCACTTGCAAAACCTTGATAAGCCATGTCAAAGAATGGATAGTAATTTTTCACTTGTCCACATTTAACATAGACACATTGATAAGAAATCCAAAGGAGAAGTGGAATATAGTTAGTTCTAAGGAAAACACATAATGGCACCCATTTTATACCTTAAATTGATAAGAAATTTCCTTTCATTGCTCCGCTGTAGGATCTACACTTGTGGAATTGTGAGCACATGCATGAAGAAAGAAAAAGAAACTGTTGGAATCATTTTTTACTCAAAGAGAAAATGACAAGAAGGGGAGACAAGTCAATTGATGGGTAATATGTCTTAAACCTAGTGAACTAGATGAAAATTCAAATTCAAGATGAAAATAATCCACATACTACTTACCATACAATATTTTCTCTTAAAAAAGTAATCCCTACTTCATGTATTATATCAATATCTTTCATTCACAAAGAAAACAAATTATTGTAACCCACCTTAGACAACACACTATCTATCCATACAAGCCCATATTTTTTTGCAAAGGATTGTGCACATGCAATCTCGTAAGCATCCTCCAAAAATGTCTTGATTGCCTTAGCATCTATGTTTGTGTCATCAATTGCAAAACCTTGATAAGCCATTTCAAATAAGAGATTGTGATTTTTCAACTTTCCACATTTAACACATACACATTAATAAGAAGGCCAAAGGAGAAGTGGAATATAGTCAGTTCTAAGAAACACACATAAAGTGGCACCCATCTATGCCTTAATTTGACAAGAAATTTCCTTCCATTACTCCTCTATTGGATCTACACCTATGGGATTGTGAGAACATGCATAAATCAATAAATAGGAAACACTGGGAGCATTTTATACACAAAAAAACAAATGATAAGAAAGGAAGACAACTTATTCGATGGGTAAGATGTCCAAAACTTAGTGAACAAGATGAAAATTCAAATTCAAGATGAAAATAATCCACATAGTACTTACATTACAATATTTTCCCTTCAAAAAGAATTCCATACTTCATGTATTTTATCAATTTCTTTCATTCACAAAGAATTTTTTTTATTGTAACCCACATTGGACAACCTACAAATCCGTATTTTTTGCAAAAGATTGTGCACGTGCAATCTGGTAACCATCCTCTAAGAATATCCTGATTGCCTTAGCATCTTTGCCCATGTCACCACATGCAAAACCTTGATAAGCCATGTCAAATAAGGGATAGTGATTTTTCACCTGTCCACATTTAACATAGATACATTGATAAGAAAGTCAAAAGAGAAGTGTAATATGGCCAGTTCTAAGAAAAACAATTAAAGTTTCCTTCCATTTATCCTTTGTTGGATGTACACCTATGGGATTGTGAGCACAAGGAACCATTACAAGAATTCTATATAGAAAGAACAAATGACAAGAAGGGAAAAACCTAGTGAACTAGAAATTGGCATGCTACTCTCTTCATCCAAAAGTTTGTTTTGTGATTAATGGAACAAGTGAAACAGATGGGGGGAAAAAAAAACTATCCTAGTTTGAATAATGTGAAGCCTTATATAGTGAATAATGTGAAGGACTATTTTGAGGGAAGATATCTCGAATATGCCTATTCCAGAAGATCATATTAGAAGCCTTCAAGTCCTTGTCTCTAGTGACTATGTTAAGCCCTATTCAGAGGGTCGAGGTTGAACTAGATCTACTTCAGAAGTAAACAAAGGGAGGAAGTCCTACAGAGTATGACATCTCTAAGAGGACTTATATCTCAAGAAATAGGTTCCAGACCTGTTGATTTGAGAAGAAGGAAATTTTGAAGCTAATTGCTTGAAACATTGTAGCAACATCAAAATTCATATTCGAAACAAGTTACAGTTAGTCACCTTAAGAACCTTGCTTGAAGCATTCTACACTTGAGCATTCTTGGGAACCTCGCTCCTTCATCATCTTAAGAAGAAGAGATCAAGATTAATTTTTTGGATTGTAATTCCTCTCATTTGTGAAGAATCTAGGGTATCCACCAAAGAAGCAGTACTAAATTTTAGTCAAGATCTAGAGCCAAAATATGGAATAAAAATTCTGAGCTAAATATAATTATCTTTAAGACTCCATTCAAGAGCTGAGATTGTGCAAAGATTGATAAAGGGAAAATAAAAAAAGATTCATCAATCCAAACTCATTAAGGTCCTCTTCTCGGCATACGGTTGATCCCTGTTAAGAATTCTAAACTTGTCAAAAGTCTGATAGCATAAATCTCTCCTTCAAATATGTGTCCTTGTGACACTGGTACAACACTCTTCTTACAAATTTCAAATCCTATGGCGACCAAGTACATGTGGCAGTCACCAATCTCATATATATCTGATCACTGTCATGAAGTTTGAAAGATCCAAGGAAAACAAACCTGAAGCAATCTAGTCATGAATCAACTATTGAAGCTAGAAAGAAACAGTAACATGCTTATAGCTATCATTTTTGCATAAGGACCTATGAAGCTATAAGGACATCAATC
Source organism: Pinus albicaulis (assembly GCA_034641835.2). Classification (NCBI taxonomy): domain Eukaryota; kingdom Viridiplantae; phylum Streptophyta; class Pinopsida; order Pinales; family Pinaceae; genus Pinus; species Pinus albicaulis. The sequence goes on along the minus strand of CM076569.1, from coordinate 384,936,630 downwards.
CAAGGTCAGTGGAAATCATATACTTGAAGGAATTGGCAGAGAGTTCAATGAAGGATATCTCACACCTGAAAACAGAACGATGAAGATGGGAACTACAAATTCAAGTCATCTCTACAAAGATAAGTAACCATAAGGTATGTACGGTATATATTAGGATATTTTTGGGTTGAAGATAACATTGTAAGGTTTTGTTAGTATTCTAGGGAAAAATATGAACCCTAGCATGACATGAAGAGGGGATAGAATCTGATCTAGGGTTCAATCTTTAGAAGCCCTAGGATGACCTCTTGATTTCATGAAAACCATAAAAATCTTGGCATCATGTTTTGGTATCGTATACTTTGCTTGGGGTACTTGTCAATAAATATTGTAGGTACAAGAAGTAAGGATGGATGGTTGAACCTTTTTTTTAAGGAACACGAGGGAAGAAGGAATTTGTATAGCTATGGATGTATGGATCTCAGCTAGATGGAGAGTAGGGTGAAGAAGGCCTCCTCTAAGGTTGTAAAGAAGAAAAGAATTATGATGAGATGCATCATTTAAGGGATGGCATCATAAATACATACAATAGAAACAAGAGCTCATGATATTATCATGAGAAGCATGAAAGATAGCAGAAGTAAAAGTCTATGACAGTCGTCAATATAAGGAAGCAACTCTTGGTAACCTCATTAGAAGCATAAGTAGTACTTATGGGTAGAAGAAAGTCAGTTAGTATAGAGATCATCATTTATCATCAGAAAGGAGCATTTGCATGATGAAGATAATTAAGATCTTCCATTGGAATTTTCATTAGAAGGTTCATCTCTTGGAAAAAGCAAGTGTCTTGCTAAGAATAACACCTTGGACATTATTCACTATTTGAAAGAATGATGGTATGATGACAAAAGAATGGATCATGTCAAAGATGATTTAAGCACTCTCAATCAAGGACATGGAGCTGCTAAAGGAAGTCTACATGACCAAAGAAGAAAAAAGGTATGTATGCATATGTTCAATGAGTCAAGTCATGTCATTATATAGTTGCAGATAGTAAGGATGCATGCTCTACCCCATGAGAATGGTCAAGGGAAAATGATCTCTTTCATTAAAAGGATGCATGAAGGCATGGGTCTTATATAAACTAGATGAAATTGACATAATATGTCCTCATATGGAATATGAGTTGGTTGAAAAAAGTGAAGGAAATATGATTGGGAGTTCCTGGAAAGTAACATGTGAATAAAGAGAAAAGAAGAGATAATGAAATATGCAACTATGGAGAAGGCAATCAACATCCAATGATTAGAAGGATTGACTATGATATCTCCATGGGAAATATATGAAGACTTTGGAAAAGTTTGAAACGAAAGAGGACTCTTGGCTAATGAATATCTTGGAGAGGTGTCAATATGAATGCAATTTGTTGATGTTGCAAAAAGAAAATGTCATGGTAAAGGGCCATCACAAAAGGTAATTTTTTATTTGATGTTCATTTGTAATTTTTGAGTAATATCTAGTTGGGCTAATACACGACTACCTAAAGAGAAGTGTGGATGTTATATAAAATTGATACTCATGTGGAAGGATGGAAGATCCTGAAGCAGACATGATGTGAAAAAGGTAGTTGTATAATAAAAAGCCAGATATGATCCAATATCTTTCGAATCCATATTTTCACCTCATGTTTGAGCCTGCTCAGTTTATGAGTAACCAGGTCCATTTCATGTGTTGTATAGAATTCCGTAGGCTTCATCCATGATTTTTTGACCAATTCCACAAAGTCTTTGTCTTCCAACCATGTGCGATTAAATTTAAAAGGCAGAGAAATGTGGTCATTTTCTCCAGACCATTCAAGAAAAATTGCATCATGATCATATGTGCCCAGGTACAAGTTCCATGTTTTAAGATTATGGATCCTTTTGTAAATGGAAGTGTGGAGCAAAAAGCGATCCAACCTTTCCCTATCCCTTTAGTGCTTGTTCTTCCATTCCTCCAAGTGGGGCACAACGGCCATAGTTTGATGTCTTTGAGCAATTTTTGTGAAAACAACGATGTGAAAAATCTAGTAAGCGGATTAGAATTGTTGTGCTCTCCCTAGACCTCCTCCGGGCTCATTGTAAGGTTCAAGTCATCGACAATGATTAGCCTGTGGAGATCTAAAATCTACAGTCATCCAGCTTTTCCCAACAATGCTTCCGATTTGAGTATGGTGCATAGATATTAAGAATACGTACCCAATGTGTTGATCCCTTGTAGAAACCAGAAAGCACTATCCCTGTGAAAACTCCGTAGCCTTTAAGGGAGAAAATGATTGGGTTCGAGATAGTTGCAAGCCACCAGAGTTTCTGAATGCACTAATGGCACACATGGCCCAGTTTGAGCATATATTAGAGAGTAATTTGATGGTCGTGTCCCTGTCAACCACTATTTTTTGGAGAAGAATCATTGTGAGTCATTGATTTAGAATTAATTTATGAAGTGTTTGCCGAGAGGGTATCGACCCCAGCTCTTTGATATTATAGGACATGATTATCATTTGGGATGGTAAACCTCAAGGATTTTTTCTCTAAGGCCCTATATGTTAGGCACGTGACTGGCTCCTTCCTTGTCTACAAGACAACACAGATCAAACGTTGGGTAGAGGGTTGCTTCCAAAGTTTCAACGAACCTATTATTGAGATCGAAAGCTTAGTTGAAACACGAAGATATATTCTTCTATTTTAAAGGTTTTATTTTATTGGATGGGCCAGGCTTCAATTTCTTAGAACTAGAAACCCCTTCACCATTATGGAAAAAGGATATTTTTATAGTTAAAGGTTCCAGGCCCATCGAGTAATCATTAAGTATGTTCTCTAGCTCCTAGCATGTGGGAGGAGGAAAAAATGATTCTCCATATCTAGGCTTGTGCTGCGAATGAGGAGAGGTAGGACAATTTGTCACATTAACGCCAACGACCCCAGGTTATTTATTACACTCAACAGTTAAAGAGGAGGGGGTCGAATGTGAAGGATTAAATGGAGCTTCATTCCTATCCCAAACCCTAAAATCGTGAGGATATGATTCTGGGCCATTATTCTTTTGGCCTAGATTCAGGGTCGGATTCAGAGCAGTGTTGTTAACTTCAGGCAAAGACCCATATTCAAAGGGCGCGTCCTCTAGAGAATGCATGTATGGGTCAAATATGGGTTCCTATTCATCTAGAGAGCGGAATTTTTCCTACTAGGTAAAACCCTGCCAAGCCTTCTTGTGCACCTTTAAATCAGATGTCCAACTTCATGGTAGCTAATGCAATTGAAATGGACGCCCCAATAGTCAACCTACTGTTTGATTGAGAAGTTTTCCTAAAAAATATCCAAAGCTGCAGGGAGCCCTTCGGAAAAGTCCACTTCAATCAAGAACCAAGCCACTCTTTTGTCCAATAATCCTATCATTCACATAATACAACCTCCCAATCTTATTGCTATCTCAGAGATTTCCCTTTTGGACCAAAACGCAAGTGGGAGCGCTGCTAATTTGACCCAAATATATTTTCTCTTTGGATTCTCTTTGATGGGATCAAATCCAATGTACCATTTTTGTAATATTAAGACCTGTCTACCTCTCACCCATGGTATTGTCCTTATATTTGTTGCATCCTTTGAGGCATAAAAAGGACACCAAACCACCCATTTAATAAGATGCTAACTTTCAGACGATATCCAACTATAGATGTCCAATTTTTGTAAATCCATTCTTTCATTTGTGCTCCTGCTATTTTTAGGTAGTCCCAGCGACCCACCAGAGCTCTTTCCTTCAACCTGACAGCATTGTCCCAGTAAACATCAATGGCCGTAATAATTTTTTCAATTTCCTCTAGATCTTTTATAGGTTTCTCCTTCCCCCTTAGTTAGCGTGAATCGCCTCCATGGCAGGCCTGAACAACATGAACGACTTCTTGTTCTATATTATTTTTTTCATAGGCTCCATTGTTATTTTTCACAGTCGGATTGGCAGTTAGGGTTGTCCTGTTAGCCGCGAATTCATTTTCAACAGCTATTGTAATACCTGGGAATTCCATTCATGAAGTTATTATGTTATAACTGGGAATTCAGTTTAGGAAGTTGTTAGGGTATTTTGGGATTCTGGTGGAATTTCAAAGAACTGAACAACCTTACCTCATAAATAGTTCATGTTTTAACACATTTAGGGTTCAAGTTATAGATAAGAGAGATATAGACAATAAATGTGTACTCTCTAATTTCTAGATGATGCATTCAAAACCTAGATACTTTATTGAATTATGGTTCCATGAGTAGCATTTATGTGTGATGGATTCAACACCTTGACCTTCACAATAATGACGCACTCAGGATGTGAAACTAGGAGTAGTATTTTCCCCTTGAATTATGGTTCCATGAGTAGCATTTATGTGTGATGGATTCAACACCTTGACCTTCAGAATAATGACACACTCAGGATGTGCAACTAAGAGTAGTATTTTCCCCTTGCATGGTTTCAGTTATGTCTTGTATGGTTTCATTTATTTCCGTAGTTGTAGTTGGTGTGTGCATTTCCATTTTCTGTAGCAGCAATCATTCGATTAAGATTTTGTGACATTGTTTCCTGATTGATTCACTTTATTTGAATTTCTGCATTCAGAGTGAAACTCCCAGATGTTCTAAAATTTCAATTCATCAGTTGATAGATAGTTGAATTATTTCCTGTTCAAGTTAAATAAGATTTTCATAGAGCAATGTCATGCATTTATAGAATAAGATCAGTGTTATCCCAACGGCACAAGCCTTGTAGCTACATATACAATGGATCACATCTCAAAGCTTACATGCCACAGTTGAATAAGAATGTCATGATGATTTGCATTAATGTTTTCACTTCTTCACACAAGCTCCATACATATTTTCATGGATTGAAACTAACAATATGGTAAATCACACTACTGGTAACATCACCCGAACTCATTCCTCAGATTTTACCAAAAACACCGAATCATAAAATGGAACTAACTTCAAAGGATTCTTACTTTAGACAACATTCACACTTATAAGTTGCATTAAACAAATGAACAGTTATATACATGTCCAAAATCAACATTTTCAATTTCTTTTGTGAATTTAGATAAACCGTAAAGCTATAATATTTGTGTTATTTAAAGATCAACAATGATAAAAATCACCTGTGCCAATCACCCAAGACTGGTCTTGCACTAGTAACTCTGCCTTCTCTGTCATCTTCTGTGAAGCCATACATTATTGTTCCAGTCCCAACAATCAACACATAACCATGAATTTTTCCTACAATTCCACTTGCCAGGGCTGCTACAACATCATTATGAACAAAAAGCTTCACATTTCTTGGAAAAATATTTCTGAAATGATGACAAAAGTTAGACTAATGTCCAAACTCCAAATTTAACCAAAATGAGAATACATCAAATATTCTAGGGTTGTGAGGCAGATTGCAATAAAAAGAAAAGGAATAAGTAAATGGCATTGTAGTTCCATTCCTAGTTTATGGTTTCTCGGCTAACAGCGCATTCCTCGATTGGAATAGTTGGCATACAAGAACACATCCTTCCCTTGAAACCTTCTAAGAAATGAGGATGAAGGGGAGGAGCAGAAATAGAAGTAGGGCTAGTACTATATTTATTTCTCATTGAATTATGGCCCATGGAACAATGACCCACTGCTCCATTGACATTCTAAGGTAATGGCCGCTTCGAGTGCTCATTGTCGCTTCCAACATCCCCTCGCTCCCTTAAAAAATTCACAATTTGAGACTAAGGATATTGAATGACTTGAGGCTTTGTGCATGACGTAACCGGACCCATTCTAGTCTTCAATGCCTCCATTTTTCCATACAGATCCACTTCACAAACCTACTCTTCCAAAATGAAAAAAACATGCTCATGATTGCAAACTTATTTCAGAAATACAATCATATAGCACCCCCATTGAAATCCATTACCAACCACGAATTGAATCCATCATACGGCTTAAGTTATTCTATGTAGCTGAAAGCCAATCCTTGATATAATAACAGTTGAGTATTTAAAAATATGGAAATTTTCATTCCAAAATCTTTGAAATTAACCAATCCTTGGATAACCTCACACAAAATTTATCAGAACAACATGAAGTGACCCTAGATGAGGATTTCCTCTACATTCAAAATAATGACACTAGAATCGAAATGTAATAAATAAAGTCAGCATTTGGGATGAACTTTACCTTAGGGTTTGGTAGGACATATTTTGGATGACTACTTCTTCTCTAGTGCAATAGTGACAATTGATGCTCTGGGATCAAACCTACTGCCAAGATGTGGAGATGAATGTCTCCTCTGGCCAGGTTGAGGATTCGTCTGTGTAGGTTTTTGAGATTTCCTCTTTGTAACAGAGGAAACAACACCAGAAACAAAAGATGATGAAGAAGAAATGGATTTAGACATGAACCTCAAAGTTATTTCTCTAACATGACAGCACCATTTTTCTTATCATCCAATTTTTGGGGAATTCTTGCAAGATTTTCATCTGATTTCTTCTGCTGGGGCACGTCAATGGACTGCATATTGAGTATAAGAGGGCATATTCAACATAAAATTCCCTACACAAGCCCTCAAAACATGCTTTAATTTGAGTAGCTAAATCCCCATAACTGGACTTTTGTCAATACCCAAATCCTTCCATCAACAAAACTCACCCACAAAAAAAAGCTTCTTACCCTCCTAAACAAGAAGCAGAACAATGAGATATGAATTATTAGCATACCCAGTGAATCATTTCTCTACAGTCCAAACTGCCTAGTAGGATATAATAATGAAAGAGGGTCTATCGATTTTATATCTGGCCACGCAAAATTCCCTTCCATCCTCCCTTTTCATGAACAAATATACCCCTAATGCATCCAATTTTATAACTAGAATTTGCACCAAAAGGGTGCAAATACATGCCAATAGAAGTGTATATGAATGTAGAGTGACAGTGGTAGCGCTGCAAGAAATTCACGGAACCTTGATACTCGATGCCCGAGGATAACGAGAAAGTGATGATAGGAAAAAAAAAAGCATGGATTTCTTCTTGTTTAAAACCTGAATGCAACAAAATCATGTGGAAACTTAAATATCTTGAAAGTATTATCATAGCAAAGTCAATATATAAAAACATTTTTTTAATCAACCATCTCAAAAGGAGATCAGTTCTAAAGCCTTGAGTGCAATAAGTACATTTATACATACATGATGAGCACAAAACTTGGTCTGAAGATGAATACATTCCTTAGGATTTAACGACAACAATCATTTGGGAAGGTGGACCAAAACTATAAATTAGGTAGTTGGTAGCAAGTCTAAATTTCCCCAATACCAACCAACTTGTAAATAGTGTAAGACAATGAGTGGAAATTGTGTCATACAATAACAAACAAGAGTTATATTCCAACAAAATAATGGCCATATGAACCTTATCTTGCTCCTATTTAGCAAGAGGAAGGTTTGGTGGGTGGACAATTATTACATTAGTGCTTACTTTATCTTTTTGTTCAATTTTTATTTCTTTGTCTTTCTCATTGTCATTCTTTTCTTTGTCTTCAGACCATCGTACAAGTTGTAACATTTCTTCCTCGAGATCTAGGCTAGAAATTGTCACATGAACACAGAGTAATTGTGAAACCAACAACTCTTTGGTTTCAACCTGTTCTGTAGTATTGTTTGCTGTAGAATAACCATCTACAACAACATCATGGTGTGCCTTCAATGCAAAAACATCTGACTCCAATTTCATAAATCTGCTATGATCAATGTTTTAAAAAACGGAATCGGTCAGCTACCAGGCCGAGGTAATGACTCGGTAATGACTCGGTCGACTCGATTTCAATGATTCGGTTTTTGTAAAAAATACATTAAATATTAATTTTTTTGTACAAAAACATAAATTTAAAGATTTTTATTCATGTTTCCAAACACAAAGCATTACAATATAGACAAAAGACAACATATGATCAAAGTAGACTCATGAATATATCCATTATATCAAAATTGCACCCAATGCACTGTCCAAGGACCAATACATGATGATGATATAGAGATCAAAAAAAAAAACATAACTAAGGAGGCTCTAAATGGCCTCTACAACAAAACATGATAGTCACTAGTAACTACTGCTAGTCATCTGACTGTGACAAGCCAATGTCCTCTTCCCCAAACTCTGAACCAGAGGGGGAAGACACTCGCTCCGACTCTCCCTCTGAATCAACATCCTCAACTGGAACTATACCCTTGCCCTTACCACCTTGAGAATCAGATAGACGAGCTATGCGTCTCCGTCGTGGCTGACTAGAGGAAGTGCCTGCACTTGCAACTAGATGGCTTGGGACTGGGTCTACTACTAGTGGATCTACATTGAGCATAGTATCCTCCATCACTAAATCGAAGTCAATCCCCCCATCTATGTCAAACTCTGGTGGACAAGACTCCACTACCCAATCTGATGTTGGACCAATATCCTCCAACACAATGGGATCTGAATCAGGTCTTTTGTTCAGCAATTGGTTCCGTCTTAGTTGGAGGTTGTACTGTACAAACACTAGATCATTTAACCGTTTTTGCTCCAAACGGTTTCTCTTGTGTGTGTGAATCCTCTCAAAGACAGACCAATTGCGCTCACACCCAGAAGCACTGCAAGTTTGACTCAAAATGCGGATTGCAAACCTATGCAATTCAGGACAGTGGGCACCAAATGCCTCCCACCATTGTGCTGCAAAAAATGAGTTTCAGTTAGCTCAACAATTTATATCCAACTTTGAAATTGAAATTATAATTTTATAAACAATTATACAAAATAATAAATTATAAAATATAAATTTGAAAATTGAAATTCTTTGTTTACTTGGCTCATCTGATTCCCTTGCAATCTTTGCAAGGTTCTTGCCAAAGGTACCAGTGGCATGGCTGAACATAGTGATATGCTTGTGTATCTTCAACTGCTCACTCTCTGTGGGGATCATGCGATCAATGCAGTCAATCAATCCATCTCTAACCTCCCCAGTCAAAGCTCCTGTTTCCTAAGCTTTATAATGATACCTTGGGTTCAGAAAATACCCAGCTGCATGTATCGGGCGATGGAGTTGATTGTTCCATCTCTGATCAATGATTTCCCAAATGGGCCCATACTTAGGCACTCTGTCCTTGCATGCTGCCCTTATCTGCTCCTTTACTTGATCCATAGCCTCATAAATGAAGCCCATAGCCAATCTTTCCCCATCCACCAAGCGCAACACCTTAACCAATGGCTCAGCAAGTTTCACAATCCCTGCTGCCTTTTTCCAAAATATTTCTTCAACGACTTTCTTTTTCACATCTTTGCCATCCTGTTTGCGAGACCACTGACTTTCATTCCATTCATCACTAGAAAACATCTTTTGCAAGTTTCTATGTTGGGCACCCATAGATTGCAATGTCAAAAAATGTGTTGCAAATCTAGTGATGGCAGGCCTAATAAGTTCCTTGCCCCCTGTGTATTTCCTCATCAGACTTAGAATTCATGAGTGATTGTAAATATATTTTGTGATGCATTTGGCATGCTCTACAGTGTTCTTGATCCAGTCTATTTTGCCAATATCCTCAAGCATGAGGTCTATGCAATGTGCAGCACATGGGGTCCAAAAGATGGTTGGGTGTTTTTCCTCTAACAATTTACCAGCAAGAACATAGTTAGAGGCATTGTATGTGATGATTTGAACAACATTTGCCACCCCCACCTCTTGAACAACCTCATCCAAAAGCTGTAACAACAACTGTGCATCTTTCACCCTATCAGATGCATCAACTTATTTTAGAAACATGGTTCCCCGTGGGCAAAAGACAAGAAATTTTATGATGGTACGGTTCCTCTGATCAGTCCATCCATCTGACATGATGGTACATCCTGTACGTGCCCATGAGTTTTTGAACTCTTTCAAATAATCATCAATGTTTGAAATCTCTCTTTGCAAAAAAGATCCTCTTAACTCATGCATAGTAGGAGGTTTGAAGCCCTTTCCAGCAGCATATATGGCATCAAAAATAGGTTCATAATATGGTAAACGAGTAGCATTGAAGGGAATATCAGCATCATACCACCATCAAGCAATGTACTCACAAGCAACATCTCTCAATTCTTTTTTCCAATGAGCATCTAAAGTGGGCTGCACAGTTGGAGGACTAGGACCATATGCAGTTGCACTATCAGAGGGAGATGAGGGCACAAAAAAACTTTTAATAGTACCCTTATTTCTCATTTGCACCCTTACCCTTGTCAGAAACAGACTCCCTAGAGGGAGGAACATAGTGAAAGGGTTTTTTTGATGCATCAGTGGAAGGGATAGATGAGGAATCCTCATAATTAAAAGATTCAAAACTTGAGTTGGCAGCCATCATATGTTGTAGATTCCTCTTCCTCCCAATTTCAGCCTCTATTTCTTTTTGCCTATTTTTCTCTTGCTCAAACTTGTCAAATTGTTCTTTCAATTGCTTCCTAATTTCCCCAATGTTTGGTGCTTCACATGCAGTAATTTGGCCTTTAACACCAGCCAAATGTAGTTTCAGTCTATGAATGCCCCCTCCACCCTCCTTAATTTTTTTCTTGCAAAATTTGCAAAACATTTGATCCCCAACCATTTCAGCATATGCCCAAGCAGAGTCTTTTGCTCTAGGTGCCATTTTGGACTGAGTTTTTGACTTGGAAATAAAATGTTTAAATCTGAACATGAAAACAAAAAATAAACTATTCATTCTATGTTCATTTCTTTCACCAAATGGCAAATGCCAAAAACTATGCAAATGCAAATGGCAAATGCTAGATTTGCTAAATAAATAAAACAAACAAAGGCAGATTTAGAAGAGAAAAAATAAATACCTCTAGCCTCTAGCTTCCTCTAGCTCAATGTTGCTCCAAAGCTTGCCCAATAAGCTCCTCACTGCTGCTCCAAAACTTGCCCAATAAGCTCCTCTCTGCTGCTCCAAAACCAACTCCACAATTTTTAGAAAACTCTCACAAATGCTCAAGCAAATTGAATGAGAAAGATGTGAGCTCAATGGAGGGGTTGGGTTAGTTAAATAGCATGGGAAGGACTTAGACAACCTAAAACAAACCTAACAGCGGATTAAAATCGGGTTTGAAGTCCACAAAGTCAGTTTTTTTGGGTCCACCGGCCGACTGTTTTGACTCGGCCTGGTTAACTCGGCTCGGCCTGGTTGGCCGGCTTGTTATCGAGCCAACCGAGCCGATACAAAAACCAGCCGGCTTGGTAACAAACCGGCCAACCTAGTTGGTTTTGTACCTGGTCGGACCGGCCAGCCTAATGGCTCGGTCGACCAGGCCTAGTCGGAGTTGAACCGGCCGTTTTTTAAAACAGAGGCTATGATATGAAACAATTTAAAACTCCGCCCATGCCAATGCACACCAAGTAGAGCAATTTGAAATCCTATAATAAGTGGAAAAAGTATGTGTATGATTTAAAACTACCATGCCCTGAAGCGATGAAGTAGAAAATAGGGTATTTGGAGGGATCGATTTTGGAAAAATCCAAGATCTTGAATTGCTTGCTGAAAGTTCTATTCCAAATGTCGCAAAGCGCAGAAACCTAGAGTAGGGCTAGATAGGGTTGTTATTCCCATCCCCTGCTCCAAACATGTAAGAGGAACTCTTATCAAGCCATCACATGTAACCCCACTCTATGAACAAGGGTAGTTGTTTCCATCTTCGAAAACATAGCCTAAAATAGAAACATATTTCTCATAGTGTATCAAAGATTGGCAATGTCTAGATTCATTGTTTATGCACCCTACTATAGTTGAGATTCAAATAATATAACTTGTCTTATGATCCCTGACTCTAAAATCTATCAACCTTGAAATTCATGAGGTTCATTCACTAATACTAGTAGTCTAGTGAGTGGTTAAACTCACAATATGGATCATCAATTAACAGAACTCAGAATTCTATTAGCATTGAAATTCATTAGGTTCACTTACTAATATTGCTAGTCAGTTTCATGTTTAAACTTGCAACATAAATCATAAATGAATGGAAAGAAAAAGAGAAAACTCCAGTTTTGTGAAAAACATTACGAAACTTGTATGATAAGCATTATCTTGAATCAAAGGTTTGCTAAAATAACGTGTGAAATGCAAACAAAAAGATATAATGTGCCAAGTTTCAACAACAATTCGAACTCAGACAATTGAAGCTGAGCTTGTTTCTAGTGTAAACTCACAAGAAATAGCATCCAAAGAAGCCTAAAACATGATATTCATAGTGCCTGGAGGTCCTTGAATCAAAGCTACTTCATTTTTGAGAGCAAGTTTAATTGTTTTAATTTGACTGTCATCAAGGCTGGTTTTATATCCATATTCTAATAAATCGCCCAACTCATTGACCTGACCTCTCATGGGATTTCCCTTGTTATAAATTTGCACTGAACCATCACTGGAAATGCTTGCTTCGTTATAGGCTTGGAATGAACTACCAGTGGAAACGCTGGACATAAAACTCAAGCTTCTCATTTTGATATTTTTTATGTTTTCATTTGCAGGGCTTTCCTTATCTTCGTTAAATAAGCATCTCTAGTTTAGAGTGGTCGTTGGAGTGAGATAAGTTGGAGGCTTATTTGGTCATTCTACATAGACAAGCTCTTCTGTGAAAGGACAGTTTTCCAAATATTTCTCCTGCAATGCTTTTAATAATGGATGATAGGCTTTGTAAAATGTAGGGCTTTCAGTTGTGATAATATTCAAGCTCGCACACAAGGGTCGACCAATTGCTTGGATCTCCACTTCTCCAGTTCCACCTCTTCCATCCATAATCCCTGCAAACATGATCATTCCATTCACAGTGAGGCACAACGTCCCAAATTGGGAACTTGAAGTTCCCTCCATCATCAGAGAGACAAAGAAGGCTTATGGATCGTACGTGCCTATAATTTTTCGACTTCTCTACATGTATAGCCATAGTTATGCCAAAATAACTTCCATGACTTCTTCCTTAGAGCAGAGATACCCTTCTTTAAACCCCAGAAGAAATCCTCCTAGAGCAATCAAAAATAAGTATCCATATGCACATCAATAGAGCCATAGCTTTCCTTCTTCTTAATAGAAGGTAGCCCCTTCAAAAAAATTTCCAAACCTTCGTCATTTGTTTGGAAACCTGTAATTCTAGGTAACAACAACATTTATTCCATGGAAGATTAGCGGTTGTTGAGGAAATTGCATTTCCTGCCTGAGCAGTGAGAAAACCCAGAAGGAACTGACAGTGGCAACCAATATTTTCTACACTCTTTATTTGAAACACCATGTCATTCAACAATGGCAAAACATCAGAAATTGTTTCAAGATAGTATTCTGACAAGCAGATCAAGAACTTCTTGAGCAGCTTTTCTGCTAAAGTTGAGTTGAATATACCTACGATATACTCTTTCAGGAACAAATGTAGGAGAACATTACCATTGAAAGGCCTATACAACTCAACTTCAAGTTTCTCGATTTCAAGTTTCTCCATCGTCGCACAATCTGAGACAGCCTGCCCTACTCTGCAGCAGTATATAAGCAGGGTGTAAGTTTGTTTCTTCAAGAGCAAGACAATAGCACTGACCTAGAGTATACATAGAACCCAGCTTGATACAAATCCTAGAAACATACATTGAAAGCGGAAATCCAAACATACATTGAAACTTTGGGATGTTGAATCTCCCACCCAAATTAATCGTTAATTATGTAGAGGGAAATTTAAAATAAAAAATAAAATAAAACAAACTTGTGATCACTTAAAAAAAATATGGAGGGAAGGAAACAATGAGAGATTTGTTATAGCTTTAACAACACAATAGGTTGATAGTAAAAAATACCAATTTACTACACACAATTTCTCATTTTATGTATATTTATATATTGGATCTTATTATATTTATATAGTGAAATGTTAAAATTTAAATTAGAATAACAATGTGTTTGTCATTATAGTCGTTAAGAAGAACGAAATATATATATCTATATATATATATATATATATTAATTTTTTTATTTATAACAAGGATATTGACTATGTTAATATGTATTGTGGTTAATTATTTTAATAGCAACTTTTATGTTGGTTTAGTAGTGATTATATAAAAGTGTTATAATTTTAGCGTTATAGATGAATTCATCCCTTTAAGGGGTCTTTAAATCCATCTACCTAAACGAGGATTCTAAATTTTAACATTGCATATGGACTCAAAGAACCCTTTGTCACTAAATTTAACACTGCAGATGGATTCAAAGAAAGGGGTCTTTGAATCCATATGTAGTGTTAAACTTTAGAGACAAAAGGATATTCATAATTTTAACACTATAGATGGATTCAGAGACTCCTTTGTCTCTAAATTTTAACACTGCGGATGGATTCAAAGACCCTTGTAATGAAATGTGACACCAGTATCAAAATCCCAATTTTCCATTTTTGGAGTGACACAATTAAAAATTATTAACATAAGTGACTAATTCATATACTTGTTGTACTTGTTATTTAGTCATATTTTTATTCTTGGACTATAATAGTAATTTACATTAATCATTATTAATTTTGTTACTTATTATCTAGTCATATATTTTAATCCTAGACTAAATTAGTCAAATTTTAAGTTAGTCACTTTTAGTTTAGTCACTTATTATCTAGTCATATATTTTATCCCTGGACTAAATTAGTCGTTTAAGTTAGTCATTTTTAGTTCAGTCCCAAAATTTCTCAAATTTAGTAATAATTCACTTGAAATAATTGTGGTGGCTAACTTTTTTAGTCACCTAGTCACTAATTTTATCATTTTTCTACTAGTTTATATCCTTACCAAGGACATTTTTTGCATTAGAATTCATAAGATATAATCTCATTGTTTATTAGATTCATTTTGCATCTAAGAAGTGTCCTGCTATTTTTAAATTGGTAGAATTGGGAGCATTTTTTATTAATAGAAGAGAAACAGGCTATGAGATCAAAGCAATGTTAAGACATATGAAGTTCTCATAGGGCAAAATTTGGCTATATGATCCTCGCAACATTATTTCAAGTAGAAGAGTAGAGCAAGGTTTAGCTCTATTTAGGCATGTGCCAATACTTGAAGTTGAAAAAATTGTTAACAAAGAAGTCTCGGAACAAGATCCCATGCTAACTACATAGGTACACACTGAAGTGGAACAACCATCAAAAACATTTATTGTTAAAATTCCTCAAAAAAGTTGAAATAACTCAAAAGAATAATTTTAGATACGCAACAGTCAACTTCGGCTTCAGAACTAAAGAGTACAAAGTATAGGGTACAAAGAAGGCGTAGATTGGAAGAAATATAGAAATC
Organism: Pinus albicaulis; assembly: GCA_034641835.2. Lineage (NCBI taxonomy): Eukaryota > Viridiplantae > Streptophyta > Pinopsida > Pinales > Pinaceae > Pinus > Pinus albicaulis. The sequence continues at coordinate 384,921,292 of CM076569.1, read as the reverse complement.
AATCATTAAAGCTACTTCAAGTGAGCTTGTCGCATCAAGCAAGCTTGTTTTTGATATAGAGATTCTACCACTAGTTTCCCTTGCACCAGAAACATCATCTTCTAGTGTTTCACCTACTACAACTATTAAGAAGTATAATATTTTCTCACAATTCATGGAGATTAAGGTTAAAAATATGAAGCTGAAACAAGGAACCTACAATGAATTATGGAAACATGCCTCAACTACAAGATTACTCACAACCCTATACTATGAAAAATGAAAACTAAAGATGGCAGTTTTAGAACTTAAGTCTCATGTTATTAAGACTGCAGAAGATTATAAAGTAGCCAATTTCACTATCGATTTGAAACAATCCATCTGATTGTTCAAATGAACCTTCACATAGACACACGGGAAATTTTATGCAGGAGCTTAGCTTATACAACCATTAATGTTTCTAAATTGGAAAATATGTTAAATAAAGCTAATAAACAGTTGAAATGGGAGAGGATTTCCACGAGAACAAAACAAATTAAAATTGATAATATGGAGTAGATTATAATTAAATTGGCTGCATATTCAAGTGATTCCTCTTCAATACAAGCCATGATAAAATCAAGAGGCATAGATATTCAAGTGCTCAGAAGAAAACTAAAAATGCTAGCTTTGGAACACGTGCAGACACTAGAGTTAGAAATAGTGCAGAAAGAGACAGAACAATTGTTTTCCTTAATTATAGAGCAGAATAAATAGATTGAAAAAAAGGGAGCAACATATTGAAAGTTTATTAAAAGAAAAAACTAAGCATATATGCATAACAAATACATTTGAAGTAAAATCTGCAAAGGTAGACCCTTCAGAGAAATTGGCTGAGATAATGTCAAGACATAGTATTAAGGATAAGGAGATTGAAAATCTCAAAAATATACTTCATGTGAAGAATAATGAAATAAGGGAGGGAAAACAGGAATTGGTTAATAGGAATACAATAGTTAGCACTGAGTAGAAGTCTAAAGCTAGTTTACAAAGTCAAGTAGAATGGTGTAAAATCAGTTAATTGGATCTTAGGTATTAATTGAAACAAGAATCTTTTTTATGGAAGGAAATAATTTATTTTATTTTAGAGATATGGGAATAAATTGTTGTGATTGGAGAAGACGCAAAACTGATAAGAAATGCTAAAGAAGCTCTTGATAAAATTCATCATGAATTAGGAAATAAGCCACAAGTTGTAGGCAATATAATTAAATTTCTTAATCCAAAAGTAAAGAACTCTCGGAAAATTGCGGGTTAATGATAGAACTAATATGAAAATGGAAACAAACAAAGTTATTACTAAGAGGATTTTTTTATAGTGGGTACAAGATAATTACAAATAATTCCAAAAGGAGGTAGACTCCTTCAATACTAAGATTAATATTTTAAAGTGAATGGGAATGCCTTCTTGCTGAGATGAAAATGGAAAATCGTTACCTATTGATGTGTACAAAGACTTATTATCAAATTCTGTATCAGATGATAACAAGTTTTCTTATATGAGTGGAGCATTAAAAGGGAAAGTATTAGTTGATAAACTTATGGATGATTTTTATATTCATTATAAATGAAAAATGGTATTTCCTCTCATACCAACATATCAAAAATCACCGAGTTGGATGTTGCTTGCAGAAATATGGTGTCATATAATTATCCCACCAGATTTGAATGAGAGTGGTTGACTAGGTTGGCTCCATGAATATCAACCTATACAACAAAATCCAACAAAATAACACATATGACAAATCATTATTTGATCGGGAAGACATTGTCCATTATAAACTTTAAATCCAAAATTTTTGTTTCTACGACAATAAGTTGTTTTTTGTAATTTTGTATAGAAACTGAAAAGAACCTCATGTAGATGGTTGGTCTTTATAGTAAAAAGACTTGTAATTTGTATTTGAAGCCATTACTTTCAGAAAGTTTTAATCAAAGAATTTTTCTTTCAACATATGCCATTTTTTTCTTTTTCTTTTTGTGGATGTTTGTATCCTATAAGTTTCATTATCTATTTCATGTGAAAGTTTTAAAGTTTTATGAAATGCCCGAGAGGTTAACTCGAGGATCATCTTCCTCTATTTATCCAAGAAAATTTATATTTAATAATAATATTTATCATATGATTAAGTTTTTTATATCATACCTTTGCAACCATTGATTTTTTCCTTGATTTCATGTGATTAAAATATGTTCTATTGTCAGGTCATTGGAATTTCATTCTATGCATCTTATACAATACTAGATAGCTAATATATTTAGGTGAATGTCGAAGTAATATGCTATATTTCTTTAGTCTTATTTCATCACTTTCATCTCATTGTGTATCTATCATAGTTGAAAGAAAGTCTTTTGGTTAAACATCTGAAGGGGATAGTCCTTTACATATAAACAAATAGTTTAATCCATAGCAACCCTCTTTTTAAAAAGTACACATCCCGATCCCTTGGCATACTTTCTTAGCCATAAACTATCTTTAAGGAACAGCAATCATTATCAATTTTTTTTTTTTAAACAATAGCACCGAAACATATATTATGCAAGATTTGTGGCTATCACAGTGAAAGTAAAAAGAAATAACTAATTCATGGTTCATGAGAGGATTTTTTCGCCTTAAGAGGCTTATTCATAGCAACCCTCTTTTTAAAAAATACACATCCCGATCCCTTGGCATACTTTCTTAGCCATAAACTATCTTTAAGGAACAACAATCATTATCAATTTTTTTTTTTTTAAACAATAGCACCAAAACATATATTATGCAAGATTTGTGGCTATCACAGTGAAAGTAAAAAGCAGTAACTAATTCATGGTTCATGAGAGGATTTTTTCGCCTTAAGAGGCTTATTCTTTGCCTTATGACTCTTTCTATGAAATAGCAAATGGTTCTACATGTGCAAATTCTAATGAGGGATCCTCCCAAAAAGTATAGTTTGGCCTCCATTAAATTGAAGACAAAATTTAGTCATCAATTATGTTAGTTTTTTGTAGCATCACATGTGTTATAGTCATGGAACTTGGGGGATAGACTAGAATACATGATATCTCCAAAACCCAAAAATCGTTTCTGGAAATTCCGCCTACTGATGGCTTAATTATATTATTAGTTGGTTTTTAAATATTTACTAAGTCTAAACTTAGGGAATATGGTTAATTAATTACAATTAATTAAGTCAAGGTGAGAATTCTCTAGAAACTCACACAATTCAACCATGATATGATCCCAGCCATTGATTAAGATTTAATCTTGGTCGTTTGTGCTCCAACATAGGATTATAAGAAGTCGATGGGAACTTGTAGAATACATCAAAGACACTTGGAGAATTAGATTTTCCAGAGTAGCAACACTCAGTTTCTGGAGACTTTGAGCTTCAGTGAGTAAGCAGAGACAGTGAGGTTGGAGGAAGTTTTCTAGATCCAATGAGTGCATCTGCAGAGACGCTGAGATTTCTCGAGGAGGTTGCATAGAGCCTCAAGAAGGCAGTTCGATTTTCTTGGAAGGAAGACGTTTTCAGTTCCATATGTCGGGTAAGGATTACATAGTGCCAGAGAGATGTTTTCCCAGTCAACAATAGGTGGGATGACTAGAATAGCAGTCAGTTCCAGTAGTAGTTGCAGCAGGCATCATGTTGTTGACACAGAGTGTGCGCAGGCCCAGTTGGACAACTTGCTTTTCAGAGGTAGTCCAATGTTGAAATTTCCCTGAGTGAGGGTAAATTCCCTCTACATATTTTTTCTAGTATTTTCTCTACAGGATACCTAGATTTCGACATCCAGGTTAATGTACTCAAAATTTCTCACTACTGCATAATAATAAAACCCTCAGTTGCTGCACTGGTTTTCCCAAGTTAGGTTTTTTCGGGGACATTTGTCCAAAAATAATTGTCATATTTTTATGTGTGTGTGCTAATTTTTCTCAAATTCCAACACTATTTTTCTTTCGCAGTTTATTTGTGAAAATCACAGTGTGAATTATTTGATATTTGTCATAGTAGACATTAGATAAATTGTTGAATAAGTTAACAATTACAAAAATAATTTCCAGTTGTCATGATAGATGAAATTTTCATGTGGTATCAGAGCGTAAGTGATCAGTGGGGAAGCTTAGAATCAAAGAAGGGAATTTCATTTTTTAGAGGGAGCATTAGGCCCAAATTCTCTGAGGTTGCGTAGTACCTAGATAGGCAGGACAAATTTTTGGGTCAGGAATTCGATTTTAAGTTGCAAGGTTGCACAAAAGTTGATTTGCCTAGGATAGTGATTCCAACAGTTAAAGGGAGTAGCAATAACTTAGATTTTACCTGAGCATATTTCTAGTTCGACGCAGAGGGTTTTGTAGTATCAGAACAAGCTTCAGGTGGAAGAGAAATTTCACACACAAAGGGAGATTTCTCTTAGAGGATTTATAGCCAAGAAATTTGATATTTCTAGTTGTAGATTGGCAGTAGCAGCTCGCAGAAATGTGCATTCCATGAGGGAGTGTGAGTAGAAGAGTAGCAGGCGAGAAAGATAAGAGGGAGTTTCTAGATCATATCAGAGATGGCTACAACTAGGCTGAGGGATCAAGAAAGATTGGAGGGTGCCTCCAACTATGTCATCTCGAAGGAAAGGATGATATTCCTTATAGATGAATATGGTGTAAAGACCTATTCATAGAGTCTAGTAGAAGTACCCCATGATGTCGATCAACAAAAGGATTATAAGAAGGAAATGGCAAAGGCCAAGAGGTTGATTTTGGATGGACTTTGAGATCATCTTATCTCACATGTGGAAAAGAAGGGAACAACCAAGGATATGTGGGATTCCTTGTCTCAGCTATTTCGGGAGTTCTTTGGTGCAGCGGAAGATGTATCTCGAGGAGAAGCTGAGGAACACAAGGATGCAGAAGGGCGAGAGCATAAATTCCTTTCTTACTCATATTCAGGAAGTCCGAGATCAATTTTCATCTGTTGGGTCAACACCTCAACCCATAGATCTTGTACGATTGGCATTGAACAATGTTTTAGAACATTGATAAGTATTTTTCCAGAGTATCTTCGGCATAGATACCTTGCCAAGATGGTATAGGATGTGGTATGATATGCAACAGGAAGAGTTAAGGTAGGATCTATTGAATAGTACCACTAGTGGAAATAACAGTAAGGGCATGAAGAGTGAGGAGGAGAATGTGGCCCTTGCATCTAAGGGTCTCAGTCAAGCACAAGGGGAGCAGAAGAAGAAGAAGGACTTATCTAAGGTTACGTGCTTCAGGTGTGGTGAGTTTAGTCACTACAACACACAATTTCCTCGTAGGAAGAAGGACGAGTAGTAGAAGCAATATCATCAGGCATCCTCCGCAGAAATAGACAAGCTTTCCTTTAGGCTAGACAAAGAGTTTGCTATGATTGCAACCATACCTCCAAGGGTGAGGTGGGGTGATTTGGTGTTTGTTAGGACCTCAATATGTATCATTTTTACTATATATTTTAACACTACCTTACCTTTTATAACCATGTTTAAAAAGGATTCCATCATCATTTTCATTTACTTTATCCCAAGGTATATAAAATCCTCTTCTTTATTATATGTTTTATCTGTTTACATATAATTCCATATTACTCTTATATTTTATCATTAATCGAAGTAGATTGTTGCTAACATAAGTCTAAAAGATCGCAGATAAGTTATATGCTGTGCTGGAACAATCGGCCGTTGCTGAAACAGTCAAACTTCGTTGCTGAAACAGTCGACTCCGTTGCTGAAACAGCGAGCAGGCACGCAAATTACGCCACTATTCGTAATTTGCGATTCTGGAAGAGCATTTTGTGGAACAATGGCAACAACATGAAGACGTGGTTACAAGGATTATTTTGAAGATAGTACTCTTTTGGTATCTGTTGTAACAATATCTTTTTATGGAAGAACAGAATAGCCTGTTTTAAGAAAGAAGAACAGATTCGGGATAAACGTAGATTTGCTCTCATGTAATTGTAAGAGATGTCTCCTCTTTAAAAAGAGGAGACATCATCATTAGATGGGAGTTCGAGTTTGAAAGCTACAGGAGAACATTGTGTTTGAGAGACTGGAGCTAGACTCCATTTGTAATGTATCATTTCTTTTGACAGATGAATAAAATTTCCTTTTGAGCGCTCCAATTTAATCCTTTCCTGGGGAATCTTGTGAGAAGGAAAGGGCCCGCCTTCCTCACAAGATTCACCCGACTGTCCCTGTAGTTTGTTTAATTTCTTTATGCTGTTTGCACTTTACTTTAATTCTGTTGCTGAGACACCAGTTACACAGTTCTGTAGTTTATTGGGTATTCTGTTTCCTTAACACTGCATGAGTTCAGTGCATTCATTTTTAAGAAGTCGAGAGATCTGTTTCTGTTATTTGTTTGAATGTATAATGCTGGGAAGCAGGTGCTGAAGGTTCCTGTATAAAGGAATAGGGTCCTGTTTCCATTGATTACCTTTCTTTTCCTGCAGTGTGATTGGAAACAGGAGACAGGTGCTGAAGGTTCCTGTTCATGGGAATAGGGTCCTGCTCTCTTGAGTTATCTTTTCTACAGAGTGATTAGTGTCAGGCAGCAGGCGCTGAAGTTCCTATTTAAAGGAATAGGGTCCTGTTCCTGTTATGGTTGATTGGTTTCCTTTCCTGCAGATTGATTTCCCTTTATTTGGATTCTAAACTGCAATATAGGAATTACTTCTGCTATAACTTAAGTGACTTCAGCTTTGATTAAACAGAGTGTGAATAATTAGATTTGTATGATTGGTAATTGTGTGGCTTTTTACTACAACATTGTTTTTTCTTTTGAAATTAAGCATATCCAGTGCATTATTGTCTTTGGAATAAACAGACTTCCTCGGGTTGACAATTTATGTGGAGCTTGAATTGTGAAAACAATTAAAGCGACCAACATTTTGGCGCTGTTGCCGGGGAAGGCAATTATAGATTTCAAAAGCATTAATATTTTCTTTCTAGATGTGTAGATTGTATGAGAGGACGCGGAAACCAGAAGAAAACTAACCCCACAGGTGGCAAAGGCAAAGGAAGGGGAGGAAGAAAGACTTTCATTGACGAGATTGTATCAAAGGCTGAATCATCACAGAGATTAAGTTCTCGAAGACCAAAACTTCAGCACTCCCCTCAATCAGATTACAAAACAGAGGAAGTTGTGGGTCCTGAAAATATAGAGGAGCGAGTGATTAAAGAACCAACAGTCAGTGCTGGAGAGTCAGAAGAAAGTGTTAGTAAATCAGCAGAGCACATTGAGGAAATAATAGAGAGTGTTGGACGACCAGTGGAAAACATTGAGGAGCCAGTAGAAGATCTTGACGATCGAGCAAGTGCAGTAGGAGAACAGACAATGGAAGGAAACAATGAAGATTTCTTTGGTGGAGGACGTGTAGATCCTGAAGGAGAAGGAAAGGATGAAAATTCTCTCTCTACCTTGGGATTTCCTATTAGTGATCTCCCTGCAGGAACAACTCCTATGAAAAACATTCCATTGTCAGCTTTACCTAACTTTCATGGTTTATCCTCTGAAGATCCGGATGAATTTCTTTTTGAATTTGATATATTATGCAGAATTTATGATTATGTTACTAATGCTCAAAAGTTGAAACTGTTTCCAGCCACCTTAAAAGGAAATGCTTTAAGATGGTTCATGAGCCTTGGAAGTCAGGTAATCACAACATGGGAGCAGATGAAACAGAAATTTCTGCTTAAATATCAAGACTACTACCGGACGAGAGAAAAGAAGGATGAACTATTTAATATGGCACAAAAGCCGATCGAGAATTTGGAAGACTATGTAGAAAGGCTGCAGTACAATATACAGAGATCTGATCATCTGAATATAAGTAAGGAAATTCGCAAAACAATATTACTTAGAGGTTTAAGGGATGATTGTTTAGACATGTTAAATATGCTTGGCAAGGGAGATATATCTAAAGAATCATATGATGAGATTGTTGAACTTTCTAAGAGGTGTTCAAGGAGAGCTGCAAGGAACAGAGTAAGTAATAGAGATCCCACCTATTCAAGAGTGCAGAAATCAACCAGTGGGGGAGCAACAAGAGATGAAATAGGTAATTTACTTGAAGAATTTAAAACTGAGATGTTAAGTTCTTTTGCTTCACAAATTGACACTTTGCAGGTTAAGAAGAAGCAGGCTGAAGTAGAAGCAACTCTGGCTGTCTTTTGCCCGAAGTGCAGAGACAAACATCCACTAAGGAAGTGCCCAATGGACAAAATACCAATCTGCACCCTTTGTGAGAAAGATCACGAAACAAAACAATGTCCATCTCTACCGGGAATAAAGGCAGCATTACAGCCAACGGAAGAAGAAGCTGAAGCAGTTTACCTGCTAACTCAAAAAAGACAATGGCAACCAAAAGGACAAGGTATGAACTCTAGTATGCCATTTAATCGTTGGAATAATTATTCTGCTTTTGGTCAAACAAATTACCCTCCCTTTAATCAAATGCAATACCCACCCTTTAATCAAATGAATTTCCCACCCATGCAACAATCAAACCCTCCCTTTGTTGATCCTTCAATGTGGACTCCTTGGCCTCCACAATAGCCATCTTCTTTTAACCCTTGGAATTCAAATTGGAGAAGCCAACAACTCCCGTATCCAAATCAATTGCCTCAATTCCAACAACCACTTCCTCTGCCATCAAATGCTCCGCCAAATAACCAAATGAGACCCCAGCTACCTGTGCAACCAAATCCTAACTCCAATAATAAAGTTGTGCAAGTCATTGATATTCAGAATCAGTCTATATTTCCTACTATGCAATGTAATGATATTCATTTAAGATCGGGGAAAATAGTAGAGCCTATTATTGATGACATAACTTCTTCTGATTCTGATAAAGATGAAACTGAGAAATATAAGAAAGCACAACCACCTTCTAACAAGAGTGTTGAAATAACAGAACCACCATTCCCCGAGCGTTTGGTTTTAACTAGAACGCCTGAAACACCTGCTTTTAATCTTTTAGGGGAATTGCAAAATTTGTATGTTAAAATTCCACTTTTACAAGCATTAAAAGATGTACCAATTTATGCCAGAACAATAAGGGATATTTGTGTTAAGAAACCCGGTAGGAAAACTAAAGATCCCCTTACAGTACATGTGATGGGTGACTTATCTGCATTAATGTCCGGAAAAACCCCTCCTGTGAAATATGGTGATCCCGGCCATCCTACCGTGACAGTTCAGATTGGTAAAACAATGATTCCTCAAGTTCTGGTAGATTTAGGTGCTGCAATAAACATAATGACTCTTGAAACTTCACAAATGTTACAGTTGAATAACACAATCAGAGATACACCCACCATTCTAGAGTTGGCTGACCGTTCTACAATTAAACCTGAAGGAGTTGTTGAAGATCTACTTATCTCAGTTGAATCCTGAAATTACCCAGCTGACTTTGTTGTATTACAGACTAAAACAAAGCTGGGGGGACACCCCTTAATTCTAGGGAGGCCATGGCTGGCCACAGCTGATGCCTTTATCAGTTGCAGATTTGGTTCAATGACAATTTCTAATGGTTATGAAACCAAACAGCTTACTCTTTATCCTCATGCTACACCCATAATTAATAATGAAGATTCTATGACTGCAATTTTTGAAACAGATACCCAAGAAAAGATTGAATCTAAAGACTCATCTCAGACATTAACCACCATCTCATCTAAAAGCATAACAGTTGAAATTGAACCTGGCAAGACATTAAACATAAATCCTGATCTAACAGTTGATGAAACACAACAGTTAATGAAGTTATTGCATGAATATAAGGAAGCATTTGCATGGGATTACACGGATATGAAAGGTATTTCTTCTGAATTATGTACTCATCAAATTTACATTAAAGAGGGATGCCGACCTGTTTGTCAACCCCAAAGATGAATGAACCCTAATTTACGAGAAATTGTTAAAGAAGAACTTCAGAAATTGCTTAATGCAGGATTTATATACCCTATATCTGACAGTGAATGGGTTTCCCCATTGGTAATTGTTCCTAAGAAAAACGGGAAATGGAGAGTATGTGTTGACTACAGAGCCTTGAACAAAGCTACTCAAAAGGATCACTTTCCTTTACCTTTCATTGATCAGGTGTTGGATAGTCTGGCAGGGAAGAAATTCTTTTCTTTTCTAGATGGATTCAGTGGGTATAATCAGATTAGAATTGCACCCCAAGACCAAGACAAGACCATTTTCACTAGCCCTTGGGGAACTTTTGCTTATAGAGTTCTTCCATTTGGGCTATGTAATGCACCAGCAACTTTTCAGAGGGCTGTTATAGGAATTTTTTCTGATATGCTGAATGACTCTATGGAAATATTTATGGATGATTTTACTCCTTATGGTGTGTTTTTTGAAGATGCATTACAAAATCTTGAGAAGGTACTTAAACGATGTATACAAGCTCACCTCTCCCTAAGTACTGAAAAATGTCATATGATGATGAGTGAAGGAGTGGTGCTTGGACATTTTATTTCATCTCAAGGTATTCAAGTAGATCCATCTAAAATATTGGTCATTCAGAATCTTTCTGTTCCTAAAACAAAAACTGATGTGAGAAGTTTTCTAGGACATGCTGGATACTACAGAAGATTTATTAAAGATTTTTCTAAGATAGCTTCTCCATTATTTGTGTTGCTTATGAAAAATGCTGAATTTAAGTGGACTAATTTCTGTCAGAAAGATTTTTAAGAACTCAAGCATCAGTTGTCTACTGCTCCTATTTTGAGGGGGCCTGATTGGGCCCTCCCTTTTCATATATCTTCTAATGCTTCAGACACTGCAATTGGAGCTGTCTTGGGACAAGAGGAAAATCATCTTCCTTATGCTATCTACTTTATCAGTAAGAATATGACCCCTGCTGAGCTTAATTATACAGTTACCGAAAAGGAGTTTCTTGCAGTAATTTATGCCATTAATAAATTTCGACACTATATCACTGGTTATTCTACTTTTGTGCACACTGACCACTCAGCTATTAAGTATTTAATGAAAAAATCTGTTACAAATGCTAGAGTTACCAGATGGCTATTATTACTGCAGGAGTTTGATATCACAATTGTAGATCGGCCTGGTAAAGAAAATGTGGTGGCTGATTTCCTTTCACGGTTAAAAACTGATAATAATATTCCAGTAGATGATTCTTTTCCCGATGAGTATTTGTTTGCAGTTTCTGCTCACTCTCCATGGTATGCAGATATTGCCAATTATTTGGTTGCAGGAAAATTACCATCACACCTGTCATACAGAGAAAAGAGAAGAATTTTTCAACAAAGTGCCAGGTATAGCTGGATAAGTGGGTGTCTTTTCTACACAGGGCTTGATCAAGAAATCCGAAGATGCATTAGGGAAGATGAAGTGTATGACATACTGAAGGCTTGCCATGATGGCCCTTGTGGAGGGCATTTTGCTGATAAGAGAACAACACACAAAATTTTGAGAATGGGTTACTATTGGCCCTCATTATTTAAGGATGCAAAGAAATATGTGAGGGCTTGTGACAGCTGCCAGAGAATGGGTCAACCCAATCATAGAGATCAAATGCCATTAAACCCCCAGGTAGTTTCTGAACCATTTGAAAGATGGGCCTTGGATTTCATAGGACCCATTAATTCTCCATCCAACCAAAGAACTTATATATTAGTCTGTACAGACTATATGACTAAATGGGTGGAGGCCAAAGCACTTATTAGAGCCAATGAAGAGGCTGTCCTAGCTTTCTTATTTGAAGAAATCTTGACTAGATTTGGAATTCCTAGAGAGCTAGTTACAGATGGAGGACCTCCATTCAATTCTCATGGTTTTAAGTCTACCCTTCAGAAATATCATATTCATCATAGAATGACTACACCATACCACCCTCAGGCCAATGGGCAGGTGGAAAGCACAAATAAAGTATTAGAAGCCATTCTAACTAAAACAGTGAAGGACAACCGGAAGGATTGGTCTCAAAGGCTCCCTGAAGCACTATGGGCTTACAGAACTACTTGGAGAAACACTACAAGTTTTTCTCCCTATGAATTGGTTTATGGTAAAAATGTTGTTTTTCCTGTGGAATTTGAAATTAAAACTCTAAGAACTGCTTTAGCTGTTAATCTTGATTTGACTGATGTGCAGACAGCTAGGTTGCAGCAGCTTCTTGAGTTGGATGAAAAGAGATTAGATGCCATTCACCAAACAACCATGATTCAACAACAGAGAATGAAATGGCATGATAAAATTATCAAACACAAGCAGTTCCAAAAAGGTAATTGGGCCTTATTGTATGACTTTCGGTTTGAAAATTTTCAGGGTAAGCTACGTACACGTTGGCTTGGACCATATGAGGTAGATGTTGTTTTTCTAATGGAACGGTAAGACTTCTAACAATTGATGATTCTAAAACACCTCTACTAGTCAATGGTCATAGGCTTCGTTTATACCAGCGCCCCGTTTCTAAAGAGGATTTCAAGACTGCTTGCATGACTGATATTCATTATCTTTTTCTAGGGGAGTCTTCTGCTCCCCACAGCGTTTAATTTTCTGCACTGTTTTTTTAGTATTAGATTAGATTAGATTTAAAACTAATAATCCCTGTCAAGGGTTGGCATATTACAATTGAATTTTGCAGATTCTGGAAAAGCTCATTAAGGAGGACAGATCCATCATAAGAAGATCTGAAGCTTCAATCACAGAAGCTTGTTCCCTTCATTTTACCCCATTTCCTAGCAATATCCCTTCATTCCATTTCTACATTATTTCCCTTTTTCCATTTTTCCCACTTCTACCATTCCTGAAATATCATCCTTCAGTTAGTATTTCCTATCCCTTACTGCTGAAGTTACCCCCTATCAAACACTTCCCCCACTTGTTTTAAACCCAAGTCATTATATCCCATTTTCCTGATTTTTCCCGTTGCTGAAACACCAGTTTCAGCAACGTGTCATTCATTTTTCCGTTGCTGAAACACCAGTTTCAGCAACCTGTCATTCATCTTTTCATCATTAAAACATCATTTCTTTCTCTGCTATACAAGCTTTTCAGTTCTCCACTTTTACTCTTCAGATCCTTTGGGTGAAAATTATTCAGTACTGAGCAGATCCTGTTATGCTCCTGTTCTAAATTTCAGAGAAATCTACAGATTCTTCCATTAATATCAAGCCATTATGAAGCACTCTACACTTCGAATTATTGAACCAAAGGTAAAAATGTAAGGTATGTGGTTTTAATGTAATGCAGTTAAATTATATTTTAAAGAGAGGATCTCGCTCATAATGATTGCAATCTCCACACGCTCAATCATCATTGCACCATACGTAGGGGGGGGAATTTCGAAAACTGAATAATCATTTCACATCAACCAATCCTCCGTCATTCTTCATTCCATTTCCGCCGACATTGAGACTCCGCATCCTCTGTTGCAACAACTAGCTTGACCAAAACCTGTGTTTCTGTCTTCTGTGCCTCTGCATGTAACTCAAGCTAGTAGCCATGGGAGGGTCGGCTATCAGACATGAGCCTGGTTCGATAACTCTTCTTCAAATGTTCCCAGAGGTCTATCAAATTTTTCAACAAGCAGGATGGACAGCATACTTCGAAAGGTTAGGAGAATTTGATGAGCAGCAAGTTTTAGAGTTCGCACAAAACCTTCAGGGGAATTATTCAGTAGTTCAAGGGGTCCGCATTTTAGTTACAGAGGAGGACATAGCTCAAGTTTCAAGTTTGCCGGTTATCGGGACTCGCTGGTTCAGTAGGAAGCAAGTGATTTTAAATGCACAGCAATATTTTCTTCTTCCAGATGAACCGGTTGAACTTAAAGGCCACGGTGTAAGTCTACATTCACTTCCTCGACCATGGCCAACAGTAGCAGAATTCATCAAGCATTACTTGACATGCGAAGGGCGTTACCAGGTAGTCTACCAACACAACTTCATTTTGATGAATCATTTAAGGAATGGTCGATTAGTTAATATTCCCTATTATCTGCTTGGTTGTATCAAAAACATGTCCTATTATTGCAGACGGGCTAAATTCCCATTGTTATCCCTTACCCATCACCGTTTATGCCAATTATTAATTCAGAGAGCAAAACCCCCCTCTAAATAATCCACTCCTCGTTCCGAAATTCCCCAACAGGCCCAAATCCCCCAACAAGCCAGAAGTTCCCAAGAAACTCTTGAGAATCCTTATGAAGGGCAACTGGACGATATCCCAGACTCCCCAGTAATTCCATCCTCAGAGCCAGTTGACCCAACCCCAAGTTCGTCCCACTTAGTAGAGTCAACCCTTCCCACTATTTCTATCCCTAGCGATGACTCTCTAACACCCCCATCCCCGCCTACTCATAAAAGGAAGAAAAGAACCCCAATAGTCTCTGTCTCAAAACGACGAGCAAGGGCCAAATTCCAAATTTTCACTTCCTCCGAAAGCCCTTCCCCCAGAAAAGAATCTTCCCCTGCAAAGAAAAGGAAAGACAGTGACTTCTCTGCTTTCCTACCAAAAAGGAAAATGAAGATGACTGTTGAAACAGGAGTTACTCCCATTTCCCCTGACCCCGCCACTATTCTGTTAAAACTTCAATCTTCACCCCCATTTCAAATCCCCTAACCCGTCTCGTCCGATGGCACTGCCACACAAGAACCAGTGCCCCGGGATAATACGACATCGTTTATGGCTCAAACAGTGACTGTCACACAAGAACCAGTCACTTACCCAGAGGCTGAAACACAAGAACCAGCCACTGTGGTACAAGAATCATACACCAAGCATGATAATACAGGGAAACCAGCTGTAGCTACTCTACAAGAACCAGCTACAGCTGTGGATCAGCAGGCAACCCCAGCAGAATCAACCAGCACACAGGGTTCACACACTATGGCATCCTTATTGGAGGAAAATGAGTTTTTGAAGTTTGAACTAGAAGCCTATAAGAATGAATTAACCATGGCACGAGAAGCCTTTGATAGAGAATTGAATCTCTACATGCTAGCACACACAGCATCAGCACAAAATAGGGATCCATGCAGAGAATACATGTGCCATGAGTGTGGTAATATTTACCAGCAGGCAGGCTACAAAGTAGTCAAAATTCAGATATCTGAGGCATCTACATCAGCTGCAATAAAAGAAGAATGCCCTACTGCTCCACAAGAACTAGTAGGGCTCTCAGAAAGTCTAGAAAAAGAAACTAAACCACAGATATCTCGCCCTGTGCTAGTCAGCTCAGCCACTCAGACAGTACCCCAACTACAGATATCTAGCCCTGAGTTAGTCAGTTCAGCCACTCAGACAATGTCCCAACCCAGTACTTCTAATACCGGGACACAGACCCTGCCATGGAATCAGTTAGAACTTATGAACAAATGGAAGAAACAATATGCTGTAGAGAAAGATAAAATATTACAGCAGTATAAGTTAGCATGGCAGAATCACATGTATTCCAACTGGGATAGTTGGGAACAGACATTGCAACAGCTCAGGGATTCCAAGAAGGAAGTCAAGGAATCAAAGGAAAAGATGGTTTTGATGTTTTCATTAGTGCAAAAGTTGATGGCCACCCGAAAACCCTCTGTAAATTACTCTCTCTTCCTTTCTGAACGTTTGGTTTATTTTCAATTGAAGGCAATAAAGGATGGCAGACCTCATGAATTGCTAACTGCGGAACAATTTGTTAAGACTTTTGCTGAGGCCCCTGAAAGTGACCAACATTTGTTGTGTGAACTTTATCTCCATAACGAGGCCATACTTGAGAATAGAAGAGTCAATCTCACTCCAATTGCAGGTGATGTACAAATAAGGGCATTTGTTTCATTTTTGGCCAATCAGCTCACCTGGCAAACTGCGTTTATTGCAAGTAGTCATAATGAGGAGAATAGGCTCCTTTGGATTAGACCGGAACCTTTAAGTCCGGCCATGTTTGTAGCACAATATCACCAATTCTTACAGAAGCCAAGAATGCATAGGTACATGCAAAAACTACAAGCTTCAACACTTTTAAAGTGTCAACAGCAAATCAGAGTAAAGGAGGCTGCTGCATTGAAGGCCAACACTATGTTTTGGCAGCAGTCATGTAAGGAAAGACAAGACTATCACCCTTTTAGCCCTGATAATCTTCAAGCTGCACTTTCCAGGGTACCTAATTATATCAGATGTATTCGGCATTGTGGAGAAAACTGGATTGGTTACCGTTTTCATTTTCCAATTCTATGGCTGCCTTCAGAGAATATCAGTGTCACTACCAATTGGCTGGCAGAGATGAAGCTGTAGCATGGCAGCAATTGTAGAACAATAGAGGATTCCGAGCTCCGACAGAAGCCACCTTCTCCAGCTACTGCTTGAGCAACTTGCATGCACAGAGTCAGTACTCAGACTCTGACTCTGACTAGGAGTTGCCTGAGGACATGCAACATTTTCAGCTGGGGGGGATGTTAGGACCTCACTATGTATCATTTTTACTATATATTTTAACACCACCTTACCTTTTATAACCATGTTTAAAAAGGATTCCATCATCATTTTCATTTACTTTATCCCAAGGTATATAAAATCCTCTTCTTTATTATATGTTTTATCTGTTTACATATAATTCCATATTACTCTTATATTTTATCATTAATCGAAGTAGATTGTTTCTAACATAAGTCTAAAAGATCGCAGATAAGTTATATGCTGTGCTGGAACAATCAGCCGTTGCTGAAACAGTCAAACTTCGTTGCTGAAACAGTCGACTCCGTTGCTGAAACAGTCGACTCCGTTGCTGAAACAGCCAGCAGGTACGCAAATTCCGCCACTATTCGTAATTTGCGATTCTGGAAGAGCATTTTGTGGAACAATGGCAACAACATGAAGACGTGGTTACACGGATTATTCTGAAGATAGTACTCTTTTGGTATCTGTTGTAACAATATCTTTTTATGGAAGAACATAATAGCCTGTTTTAAGAAAGAAGAACAGATTCGGGATAAAGGTAGATTTGCTCTCATGTAATTGTAAGAGATGTCTCCTCTTTAAAAAGAGGAGACATCATCATTAGATGGGAGTTCGAGTTTGAAAGCTACAGGAGAACATTGTGTTTGAGAGACTGGAGCTAGACTCCATTTGTAATGTATCATTTCTTTTGACAGATGAATAAAATTTCCTTTTGAGCGCTCCAATTTAATCCTTTCCTGGGGAATCTTGTGAGAAGGAAAGGGCCCGCCTTCCTCACAAGATTCACCCGACTGTCCCTGTAGTTTGTTTAATTTCTTTATGCTATTTTCACTTTACTTTAATTCTGTTGCTGAGACACCAGTTACACAGTTCTGTAGTTTATTGAGTATTCTGTTTCCTTAACACTGCATGAGTTTAGTACATTCATTCTTAAGAAGTTGAGAGATCTATTTCTGTTATTTGTTTGAATGTATAATGCTGGGAAGCAGGTGCTGAAGGTTCCTGTATAAAGGAATAGGGTCCTGTTTCCATTGATTACCTTTCTTTTCCTGCAGTGTGATTAGAACAGGAGACAGGTGCTGAAGGTTCCTGTTCATGGGAATAGGGTCCTGCTCTCTTGAGTTATCTTTTCTACAGGGTGATTAGTGTCCGGCAGCAGGTGCTGAAGTTCCTATTTAAAGGAATAGGGTCCTGTTCCTGTTATGGTTGATTGGTTTCCTTTCCTGTAGATTGATTTCCCTTTATTTGGATTCTAAACTGCAATATAGGAATTACTTCTGCTATAACTTAAGTGACTTCAGCTTTGATTAAACAGAGTGTGAATAATTAGATTTGTATGATTGGTAATTGTGTGGCTTTTTACTACAACATTGTTTTTTCTTTTGAAATTGAGCATATCCAGTGCGTTATTGTCTTTGGAATAAACAGACTTCCTCGGGTTGACAATTTATGTGGAGCTTGAATTGTGAAAACAATTAAAGCGAC
Source organism: Pinus albicaulis (assembly GCA_034641835.2). Lineage (NCBI taxonomy): Eukaryota > Viridiplantae > Streptophyta > Pinopsida > Pinales > Pinaceae > Pinus > Pinus albicaulis. The sequence goes on along the minus strand of CM076569.1, from coordinate 384,903,360 downwards.
CAACAGTGTTGTAGCCCTAGAGAGCTACATAGTTGGGGAGGGTCCTTGAGGAGTCCACCTCATGGATCATTACCTGGATACGGGGGCAGACTAGTAGTAGTTAGGTGTTGGGGAGCGCAGTGTAGAGTGGCACAATGCAGAGTAAAAAACATCACAGTTTCTTCAGTGACAATGTAGTAGCTAGTAGTAGTCAGAGACTCGGGTGACAAATGCATCATATTGAACACAGTTGATTTAGTATTTTGGATGATTCTCAGTTTCAGCTGTTGCAGTTCCAACAGCAAAAGATGAGAGGGAGTTGTAGGGCAAATGCAAGGTTGGAAGCAAATACGGCAGTGTCAACATCAGTATGGCAGTGTCTACAGCAGCATAGATGCAATGTCAAAGTTGCACAGTGGTTGGTGGGCAGTATGGCTAGACATCAACAACATGACAAAGGGTGATACAAAGACATAGTGTTGTAGCAGGGTGTGCAACACTATAATGTAATCCTCAGTAAGAGGGAGTGTTAGTTTTTTGTAGCATGAGATGTGTTCTAGTCACGAAACTTGGTGGAGAGGCTAGAATATATGAAATATCCAAAACCCAGAAATTGTTTCTAGAAATTTCACCTAGTGATGGCTTAATTATGTTATTAACCACTTTTTAAATATTTCCTACGTCTAAACTTAGAGAATATGGTTAATTAATCATAATTAATTATGTCAAGGTGAGAATTCTCTGGAAACTCACACATATCAACTATGATATTATCCTAGCCATTGATTAAGATTTAATATTGGCCATTGGTGCTCCAATAGAGGATTATAAGAAGAAGTCAATGGGAACTTGGAAAGCACACTTGAGACACTTGGAGAATTCAATTTTCTAGAGTAGAAACAGTTAGTTGTTGGAGAGTTTGAGCTTTACTGAGGAAGTAGAGATAGTGAGAGGCATGTATAGTGAGGCCAAGATTTCTTGAGCAAGTGCGTTTGCAGAGAGGCTAAAATTTCTCCAGGAGGATGCTCAAAGCCTCAAGAAGGCAGTTCGATTGGCTGGGAAGGAACACATTTTCAGTTCCATAGGCTAGGTAGAGGTTCCAGAGTGTCAGAGAGATGTTTCCCCAGTTAGCAGTAGACACGACAACTAGACTAGAAGTCAGTTCGGGTAGTAGTTGCAGCAGGCAACATCAGGTTGACGTAGAGCCTGTGCAGACCCAGTTGGACAATTTTCTTTTTAGAGGCAATCCAGTGTCAGAATTTCCCAGAGTGAGGGCGAATTCCCTTTGGAAATTTTTAGTAGTGTTTTCTTTGCAAGATAACTATATGTCAACATCCAGATTAATGTACTCATAAATTATCACTGCTGCATAATAATAAAACCCTTAGTTGTTGGACTAGTTCTCCCAATTTGGGTTTTTTGTGGGGACATTTATCCAAAAATAATTGTCATATTTTTAAGTATACTATATTTTCTCATATTTCAGTGCTATTTTTCTTTAGCAGTTTATTTGTGAGGATCATAGTATGAACTATTTGATATTTGTCGTATCAAACAACAAATAAATTGTTAAATAAATTAAAAATAGAAAAATAATTTCTAGTTGTTGTGATAGATGAAATTTTCATAAATTACAATGACTTTAGCATTAGTTGCCACCTGTTTGAAGTCAGGTATGGCAGGGGCCACTAAATTAGCATAAGATTATTGAGGTGAGGAATCATCTTCCTTATAAGTTGAAAGAAACATATGTTATCCTCCCAAGTTGATTGATATATGCTCATAGCTCATTAGTTTGGCCTCCACACTCACACAACATGGTAATAGTAAGGTCAATCTTATTTTAAAGTTCTGTTATTGGTATGATGAGAGTACATACATCCATGGCTACCTTCCTTCCTTATTATTTTGTTTACACAGATAGACTGTGTGTTATATTTTTGTAATGCCCAAAGGGAGACAGAGAGACAGAGAAGAAAACTTGTAACGCTGTGTTTGTAGTAACCAACCATTGTGAAACCAAAACATTGTTCTGAAGATTGAATCCATCAGTTTGTAATAGTTTTTTTTTTGTTTAGTTAATGAAAAGCAAAGTTTGTGTCATCTCTGTCCATAAATTGAAATTTTCATATTAAATCTCTGTGTTGCAGAGGAGACTCTTTTGTTCTCCCTATTTGTTCGGAATATTCAGAAATTCCAACATGGTATCAAAGCTAATCCAGGCTCTTTGAAGGTGTCAAAGAAGCTGAAGGAAGAAGGAAGATTTGTTGCAGCAGTTCTCCAGCAGCATGAAGGCTCAGCAGAAGATTAAGTCCAGGTATTTCTCAAAAAAAAAAAACAAAGTTGTTATTTTGTTTAAAAGAGCAGTCCTCAGAGACAGAGTTTTGTCTTTTAAAGAAAGAAAGACAGTTTGTTTAAAAAACACAGTCAAGTTTATTTCAGAGTTCGGTTAGTAAGCAATGGCTAGACCAAGCGCACTAGTATGAGTATTGGAAATACTCAACTTCCACAATTTAATGGGAAGAACTATGATTATTGGGCCATTAACATGAGAGCCCTGTTTTCCTCCCAGGACTTATGAGAATTTGTAGAAGATGGTTTTGAAGAACCAATTGATGAACAAGAGTTTAATGTCTTAACACAGGCAGAGAAGGATCTGCTGAAGAGCAATAGAAAGAAGGACTCTAAAGCCCTCTTCTATCTCTATCAAGCAGTACATGAGAGTGTGTTTCCAAGGATAGCAGCAGCTAAGAGATCCAAGGATGCATGATATACTCTTAAGATAACCTATCAAGGTATGGAGAAAGTGAAGACAACAAAACTACAATTGCTGAGGAGAGATTTTGAAACTCTCTGTATGAAAGAGTCTGATAACATAGACTCATTCTTCACACATGTGATTGGGATGGTAAACAAGATAAGGTCTCATGGAGAGACACTTGAAGAAAGAAGGATTGTGGAGAAACTATTGAAGAGTCTACCCTCAAGGTTTGATGTTATTGTTACCACCATTGAAGAGACAAAGGATCTCTCAAAGTTCACAGTAAATGAACTTCATGCATCGCTGATGACTCATGAACAGAGATTGGGAAGATCTGTAAACCCATATCTAGAGCATGCCTTCAAGACCCAGATGCCTTTTAGAAGAGGAAGAGGTCAAGGCAGAGGAAGAGGAAGAGGCATAAGCCAAAACAGAGGAGGAAGAAACAACTCTTCACATTCACATGGAAGGAGCAACAGTTAGAATCAAAGCCAAAGCCAAAGCTGCAGCCATGCTCAAGGACAAAGGTATGACAAATCCAATGTCCAATGTCATTATTGCAAGAAATATGGGCACTATGCCAATGAGTGTAGGAAAAAGCAAAATGACATGAATAATAAGCAGAATGCTAATGTAGCAAGAGAAGAAAAAAACCCAAATAATGTGCTGTTAACATGTAATGTAGCACAAGATAGACAGGATGATGTATGGTTCTTAGATTCAGGTTGCAGTAATCACATGACTGGAAACATAGTAATGTTTGCCAATCTTGATGAAGAAGTTAAATCAGAAGTAACCACAGGAACTGATACTAAGATTTCTGTCAAGGGAAAAGGCAGAGTTAGTATCCGTGCAAGAAATGGAGAGCAAAAATTTGTGCCAGACGTATACTATGTTTCTGGCCTGAAATGTAATCTTTTGAGCATCGGGCAGCTCATAAACAAAGGTTACAATGTAGTTTTTAAAAATGAAGTGTGCACAATAATGGACATACCTCCAAGCAAGAAGATTATTGCTGAAATACAAATGACCAGCAATAGAATGTTCCCGCTCAAGCTCAATAATGACTTGAAGGGAAAAGGAAACAATGTAGCAGCTGTAACACAAGACATTTTTCAGAAGAAAGTGAAAGATGGGAATTGGTTATGGCACTTGAGATTTGGACATCTCAATTTCGGAGGTCTGAATTTGATGCACAGAAAAGGAACGGTAAGAGGACTACCATTGATAGAGAAACCAGACAGTGTATGTGAAGGATGCATCTTAGACAAACAACACAGAGAAAATTTTCCGTTAGGAAAGTGCATAAGGGCGAAAGCACCCTTTGAAATTATCCATTCAGATTTATGTGGGTCGATGCAAACATCATAAATATCGAGCAACAATTACATGTTGACCTTCATTGATGATTTCACAAGGAAAGTGTGGGTTTATTTCTTGAAATATAAAAGTGAAGTGTTTGAAAAATTTTGCCACTTTAAAACTCTAGTAGAGAAACAGAGTGGGCAGCATATCAAAGTTCTAAGAACTGATAGAGGAGGTGAGTACATCTCAAAATAATTTCTGTGTTTTTGCAGAGAAAACGGCATACACAAACAATTTACTACAAGGTACACACCGCAGCAAAATGGTGTTGCTGAAAGGAAGAATCGAACCATCATGGAAATGGTGAGAAGTCTGCTAAAGGAAAAAAATTTGTCAAATGAATATTGGGCAAAAGCTACAAGTTGTGCTGTGTATATTTTAAATAGATGCCCAACAAAAGTTGTAATGAACAAAGTTCCAGAAGAAGCGTGGAGTGGCAGAAAACAAGGAGTCACCCACATGAGAGTTTTTGGGTGTGTGGCTTATGCACACATTCTAGAACAGTTGAGGAAGAAATTGGACAGTAAGGGGGAGAAGTGCATCTTCCTTGGATATTGTGAAGATTCCAAGGGATATAGATTATATAACCTATCCATAAAGAAATTTGTTATAAGCAGAGATGTGCAATTCATTGAAGAGGAAGCATGGGATGGAAGCATTGAGAAAACAGTCAATGTTAAAAGCTGTTTGCCTCATGATGAAGATGAAGAAGAAGTGGCTGAAAATAACACCTCATCGGTAGCACAACCTCCACCAACACTAGGACAGCAAGGGACACCTCAAGCAGGAGTAAGAAAACCCTTGAGAAGAAATGAGAGTGCTTCTCCAAGCACACCAAATGGAGCAGATTTGAGTGCTACTTCAAGCACAAGTACATCAAATGAAAGAGGAACAAGATTCATAAATTTAAATGAAATTTATGAGCAAGAGACAAAAAATGAAGGTATGAACTCTTATTTGCTTTATATTGTCATGTTGATGATCCTATTCATGTTGAGGAAGCTATAAAAGATAGGAAATGGATAGAAGCCATGGATGAAAAAATTAATGCAATAGAGAAGAACAAAACATGGGATTTAGTTGATCTCTTAGAAGGGAAAGAAGTTATTGGAGTTAAATGGGTCTACAAGACCAAAAGCAATGCTGAAGGTAAGATTGAAAGGCATAAGGCCAAACTTATTGTGAAAGGTTATAAGCAACAACATGGAAGAGATTATGAGGAAACTTTTGCACCAGTTGCAAGAATGGAAACAGTGAGAGCAGTGCTGTCCATAGCAGCACAAAACAAATGGACGGTTTACCAAATGGATGTAAAATCAACATTTTTAAATGGAGTGTTAATAGAAGAGGTTTATGTTGAACAACCTCTAGGCTATGAGAAAAAGGGCCAAGAGCACAAAGTTTGCAAATTGAAGAAAGCTCTTTATGCGCTGAAGCAAGCACCAAGGTCATGGTACAGTAGGATAGATTCCTATCTACTAGAGAATGGGTTTGAGAAATGTGAAGGAGAACCCACATTATACATCAAAGAAAAAGATGGTAAGATGTTCATTGTTGTGTTATATGTTGATGATGTGATATTCACAGGTAATGATAATTACCTCATTGAAAATTTTAAAACAGTCATGAAGGATGAATTTGAAATCACTGATATGGAATTGTTGAGATACTTATTAGGAATAGAAATAGAACAAAATGAAAATGGAATTTTTATCTCACAAGCTAAATATGTAAATGAAGTTTTGGAAAGATTTAATATGCAGGAGTGCAAGGCAGCAATTACTCCCACATTAATGGGATTGAAATTGAGTAAAGATGACAGCAACAAGGATTTTGATCCTAGTTTAAATATAAGCATAGTTGGCAGCCTCATGTATTTGATTGCAACTAGGCCGGATATTATGCATGCTGTTAGTTTGATTTCCAGATTTATGGAGAGGCCAAAGGATACACATTGGCAAGCAGCAAAGAGAATTTTGAGGTATGTAAAAGGAATTAAAAAGTATGGTATTTTGTATACTACTTCAGAAAATTCAGAATTAATTGGTTATACTGACAGTGATTGGGCTAGAAGTATTGATGACCGTAAAAGTACTTTTGGTTATGTTTTTCATATGAGTTCAGGAGCCATTTCATGGGCTTCTAAGAAACAACCTATTGTAGCATTATCTACAGCAGAGGAAGAGTATGTGGTAGCTACTGCAGTAGCATGTCAAGCAGTGTGGATGAGAAGGATGTTGAGAAATTTCTGTCAAGAACAGGTAACGGGCACAGTGATATATTGTGACAATAGCTCAGCTATTGCGTTATCAAAGAATTATGTGTTTCACAAGAGAACGAAACACATCGATTCTAAGTTTCACTACATCAGAGAATTAGTGAACAATGGAGAAATTGTTTTACAGCACTGTAAAACAGAGGAGCAGTTTGCTGATATACTGACAAAGCCATTGGGGCAGAAAAGTTTTGAATACTTGAGAAAATGCATGGGTATGACTGATAACCCAGCAGTTGAACTTAAGGGGGAGTGTTGAAATGTTAATTTTAACTGCAGGTTTGTACATCTGCAGGTGAAGCCGTGCAGAAGCAGTTCACTCTTCTACACACAACCGCTTTCCAATTTTGTTTTCATGTTTTCAAGAACAACCACTTTCTATTTTTATGAAAAATTTGTTTTGGGTTTTTGAAATCCCTCACAGTCTAAAACAGGTGTCCGTTCACTTTTTCTTTTAACACGGGAACCAAAGGAATTTTGGGTTTATAAGTGGGCCAAGTCTTTTATGTGGTCCCCACTTCATCGCCCATCGCAATGTTTTGTTTCACGTTTTGTTGATGTGAAGTCCGCTGCGATGCGATGTTGTGATATCACACATTGTATATCGCAACGGGCAAGAGTTTTATGCCACTACAATGTTTACCACCGATGTCGCGATGCGATGTGGTCCCTACCACATTCGCACATGGCACATTGCGAAACCACCAGTCCGCCCACCGCTTATGTTATGTGCCGAAGGTTTATCGCCGATGCGATGTAGCGATGCCGATGTCACTCATCGCACATCGCAATCGCTCATCACAATCGCAGATGTCACCAAGTCTTCCGCCATCTGCTTTTGTTATATGTCGATGTCGATGCGCCGATGCAATGTGGTCCCCACATTGCTCATCGCAACCATTGCGCCATCGCTCATCACCACATTGCTCATCGCAACCATTGCGCCATCGCTCATCGCTTTATCGCCAAACCAAAGTTTATTCTATTTTTCCGCCAAAGCGCAGATGCGCCGATATGGTCCCACTGCCATGTGGACCAATTGTGCTAATTCGAGTCCATTTTTTCCATGACATCACTTTCACAAAGTGTTACATGAAGATTTCATTCAATTGAGTTCAGTTTTTATTTGAATTCCGTGGGCCCCAGCATTAAGCCAATCACAGGCCGTTTGTGCAAATTTTGGGCTCGCAGATGACATACAGTTTTGTAATGCGAAAAGTTTCCAATCCAGCTTGTGAAGGATTTGAAGTCTGGGTTTTAAATTTCTATGTTTTCAATGAAATGTAGTGTTACGGGGGTGTATCAAAGCTTTTCATATGACCGCCGGGTGCCCCGGTAGTTGACAAGGCTAATACGTTGACCTAGAGATCAACGATGGAGATTCTTTACGGGGGCACGACACAGATCTATTGTACCCGCAGAGGAGTGCCTCCGCAGGGACCCACAGGAAAAGATTTTGCATTTTGTTTCATTTCATTAGTTTGTTTATGTTTTAGAATTTCTGCGCCATATATAATGTGCCGGACAGCATAGTTGTTAAGTAATAGAATGTAATGTTATTTTGTTTACACCAGGGTTGCGGGGAAGCTTCAAACCCCCCTCGTTCCTGTTTCCGAAACGCGCTCCGTGCGGGAGCTTTTTGGAAACGCTCGAAAACATGCTCCCGAAAATGCTTCCTGAGGGGAGCGTTTTCGGAAGCGCATTTCCGAACCTGTTAAAACGCTCCCTGCCTTTTCGGGAGCGTTTCAAGAAGCGCTCGGGAGCGAATGCTCCCTGAGCGCTACCGACGTTTAAAAAACGCTTCGGGAGCGTTTTTTAAACGCCGGAAGCGATCGAGGAGCGTTCGAGAGCCCGAACGCTCCCCGGAAAAAAAACGCTTCCCGCCGCACGCAAATTTTTTATAAGTGAAAAATCAAATTGTTTATGGGGGGGGGGGGGTTTCATTTTAGTTTTTATTGTTTGTTGAGTTGAGAGAGAGAGCAAGAAGACTACAAGGAGAGCAAGGAAGGAGAGCAAGAAGAGACAAGGAGAGCAAGGAGCAAGGCAACAGGAGGATTGCAAGAAAGAGGTAGGCCTTCTAATCCCAATTTTGTATTTTCTAGGATGAATTTGTAGATTGTTAAATTGTTTAAAAATGAAAACTTGAATTTTTCTTGAATGTTGCATTTTATTGGATTTAAAACTTAAAAAATGGATTGTTTTTTTTCCTATGTTGCATTTCCTATTCCCATTTGGCATTTTTCCATTTGTTTTGCAGGTTAGAAACTTGAACTTTGAAATTTGTTTCCATCATGGCTATATGGCTAGGGATTTTCCTCATGTTGGTTCTTTTCTTTGTGATAATGGTGTTGGAGAGTGGTAGAAGAAAGAGACAAATCAGAGAAGAGGACGATGAAGAGGAGGGTTATGGTGGATTTGAAGAAAATCCTGAAGCGGAGGAGGATTATGCTGAGGAGGAAGTGGGGAGTGGAGAACCTGAGGACACAGATTCCCCAACTAAACGAGACCAAACTCAGACACCTTTGTGGAAATATGTTCAGAAAATGAAAGGAGGGAAAGGTGGTGGAACCATCAAATTTATTTGCCCCCATTGCAATAAACAATACCATGGTTCATACACCCGTGCGAGAAGGCACCTTTGTGGGATAATGCCAGGGGATGGAACTAAAAATATTGGAATCAAAGTTTGTACTTATGTGCCAGCACCATAGAGAGAGATATATAGGAAGGAAGAGGGGGCTGCCCTACAGAGATCATATAAAAGATCTAGAGGTTTCGTTGATTCAGGCCCAACACGTCATGGACAAACAAGTTCAACTTCCACCCATGCCAGTGGTTTTGGAGGCAGTGGCACTGGATTAAGGCGTAGAACCATATCCGATTTCCTGGACAAAGGGTGTAGGAATGATGTGGATTCAAAATTTTACCGGTTTCTATATGCATGTGGGGTGTCATTCAATGTTCTTCGCTCACCTTATTGGCATGAAATGGTTTCTGCCATTAATGATGCCCCCAAAGGATACAAAAGCCCTGGGTATGACAAGGCCAGAACCGTGGGTCTTGATCATGAAAAAGATAAAATAAACAATTCTTTGGCTAGAATGACAAGTTCGTGGAATGAGCATGGGCTGTCCATTGTTTCTGATGGATGGACCAATGTAAAAGGAAAACCATTGATAAGTGTTTTGGTTGTGTCGGTTAGTGGTGCAATCTTGCTGGCAGCATATGATTATTCAGACAAATTCAAAACCGACATTAACATTGCAGAACCATTACTTGATATAATTGAATAAACTGGGCCATACAATGTCATACAGGTCATCACTGATAATGCTGCTAACTGTAAGGCAGCAGGAGCAATTATTGAGGATAAATACCCCAACATTTTTTGGTCTAGGTGTTTGGTTCACACAATCAACCTTTTGATGCATGATATCATCAAAAACAAACAACCTCAATTCAAATGGCTTGGTGATTTGTACAAGAGAGGCAAATAAATGATAAAATTTATTACAAATCATAGCAATACCCATGGGCTTTTTCGTACTCACTCCAAATTGGAGTTGTTGAAGATAGCAAAAACTAGATTTGCTAGCTATTACCTCACCTTCAAGCGCCTTTTGAAGGTAAGAGAGTCATTCTCTGCAATGGTATCAAGCCCACACTGGCAGCTATTAAAGGACAGGGCAGGATAAACCAGTGATTGGAGAGGTTTATGAGCAGATGGATAGCATGTTGGGGCAAATAAAAGATATTGTTAAGGATAATGATCCCAACTTGTATGCTATGATTCATGATTGTGTGTGTGCACGGTGGAATAAACTCAATGTTCCACTACATGCTTTGGCATATATCCTTACGCCAAAATATTACTCTCCATCTTGGTTGGGCCAACCTGCACCTGGAGGTGCGGTTAGGGTGAAACCTCACACAGATCCAGAGGTACAAGAAGGGTACATGAAGGCATTGGACAAGTTGGTACCCGACAGGGAAGAGTGTGCTAGATTGCGCCTTGAATTAGGCAAATACTTCAGTTGCACTGCTAACTTTGCTTCTTTCCATGCAATGGAAGACAGAGACAGATTTGATGCTCTCACATGGTGGGAAGCATATGGCGGCATGGGACTTTTGCCAAAGTTGGCTAAAAAAGTTCTCTCAAAGGTTGTGAACACATCTTCTGCAGAGAGGTGTTGGAGCACCTACAAATTTATACACAATGTGAGAAGAAACAGGTTGAATGAAAACCGAGCTGAAAGCTTGGTTTATGTGCATTATAACTTGAGGTTGTTGAGCCATCACTGTGATCGGGCAAATGAGGATCAATCATACAGAGTCTGGGACAACAACCCAGAGGATGATAATTTGGAGGACGGCACGTTACATTTGGAAGAATTGGAAGCAGAACTTTATAGGGATTATGATGAAGCATCAACAGCACCGCCACACACAGGGCCAGTCCCACCATCTACTGGTAGCAGTGCCAGTGCCAGTGCCAGTCCTCGATATCACACTATTGTTCCTTTGCAGATCCAACCTCCACCTTCTGGTCGTGGTCGTGGTACTCCTGAGAATACTAGAAGACCAACATTTCCTCGTGGCTCACAAAAATTAGACATTTCTCGTGGGCGTGGAGGGGCCAACCAGATAAAATAGATTTGTTGTTTACTAGTCTTTTTTATTTGTTGTTGACAGTTGACTGTTGAACAGTTGAAACTTGACTCTATCTGATTTCATATATTTAATGACAATTTAAGTTTGAAGTTTGAATTTGAAAGGTGAAACTTTGAAGTTGGCATTTATAAGTTTACTGTTTACAAGTCATTATGAATTATGAATATGATGCTTCATGAAAGTTATATGGTGATCAATGAATGAATGATGATAAATGTTATATATTGAATTTTGAAATCAATGAATCAATGATGATAAATGATATATATCAATGATGATAAATGTATATTGAATTTTGAAATCAATGAATCAATGATGATAAATGTTAGATATTGAAATTTGAAATCAATGATGATAAATGTTATATATATCAATGATGATAAATATTATATAATGAATTTTGAAAGCTTGAAACCTTCAGATTGATGATTTGCGAGACTCAAGAGTCAATATGTTGTATGCTTTCAACTCGTGGGTGTGGTTGATGAAGATTATAACTTCTAGATGATTGATATTATATGATTCAATCTATGTTTTTATGTTTTTTATGTCTAATTCATCATTCTACATGTTTTTGTTGACATATATGCATCAACTCGTGGGTGTGGTTGATTAAGATTATAACTTCTAGATGATTGATGTTATATGATTCAATCTATGTTTTTATGTTTTTTATGTCTAATTCATCATTCTACATGTTTTTGCTGACATATATGCATCAAAATATAAAATATATATATATATATATATATATATATATATAAACACTCCCGAAAACGCTCTGGACTGGAAGCTTCTAAAAATGGTGCTTCCACTCCCGCTCCCAAGTAACCTTGGTTTACACAGACAGAGTGTGTGTTATATTTTTGTAATGCTCGAAGGCAGACAAAGAGACAGAGAAGAAAACTTGTAATGCTGCGTCTGTAGCAGCTAACCACTGTGAAACCAGAACATTGTTCTGAAGATTGAATCCATCAGTTTGTAATAGTTTTTTTTTTTTTTTGTTTAGTTAATGAAAAGCAAAGTTTGTGTCATCTCTGTCCAGAAATCGAAATTTTCATAATAAATCTCAGTGTTGCAGAGGAGACTCTTTTGTTCTCCCTGTTTGTTCGGAATATTCAGAAATTCCAACAGGTACATACAGCGATACATCTTTTATTGTCATGTATGTAGGTAGGTACATTTTTCCTTTAGGATTCAGGTAAACGCCTAAGCCCCGCTTAGGTCAATCTAGTTACCATGAGTAGCATATTAAGAAAATTACATTTACCGATTGGACTGAAGGTAAATAATCTCTTGGAAACCTCTTGGAGCAAATATTTTCTCAAAGAACTATATGATGACATGAGTTGTATTGATCTTACATTTCAGTGTGCTTGGCCTCTGCTTGGGTTTAGGGCTAACCTTAGTTCCGGTAATTTTTACCTTGTCTGTTTTCACGGGCGGTATTATTTGCCGTGAAATTGCAGAGATGAAGGAATGATGATGGAGGTGTGTTTTATAATTTATTTATATCATGTCAGTCATATGGCCGTCCGCCTTAATCTTACCCTAAAATCAACGAGATACACACAATCTGTGCGGCTCTGTTTCATAATAATTTATTTTGTGTAATTCATACAGCTGTCCGCCTGAGCTTACCCTAAAATTAGATTAGCGAGATACACACATTCTGTGCGGCTCTATTTGGTTATTATGTACGTACGTGCATTCTTTCTATTTATTTTGTAGCTAACCCAGTTCATTCTTAGGGTTTAAGTTTCGTTATTATGTAGGTACGTGCATTCTGTCCATTTAGGTAAAGAGCTAAGCCCATTTCAACCTCTGTCTAGGGTTTAAGTCAATCTAGTTAATGTGTTTGCTATATTAAAAACTACATTTGAAAATGGAACCGGAAATGAGTTCTTGCATATCGTTAGATTATCTGTTCACCGAAAATTTCTACTCAGAATTTTAGGTGATGGGGTGAGTTGTGTAAATTTCACATTTCACGATGTTCATTTCCTATTTTGGCTTAATATTAGTTTCTTAATTTTTACTAGTCTGTTTGCCCGGCAGGTTTTATTTTGTTGCAGGACACAGAACAAAAAGATAGGAAATCGCAAGGGTGGGTTGCGTTTAATTATTTAAACAGTTCTTGCTTATTGTTTAATTATTTAAAATTAGCTCTCACATTTTTGCAACAGGTTAAAAGGAGGGTTGGTGGTCGAATTAATGTACGTCGAACGTGTGAGTCGTAGTTCGCACGGGCATTCGGCGTCCTCATTCTTCACCTCAAATCAGGTATGTACAGTTTTTTATCACAATCTCTTCTGGTACATATTCTGTTAGTCCCTTAAGAGAGAAAATATCATAGGATCCAAATATTCATTCTGGTATCACTGCAAATTTGCTTTTAATCAATCAATTGCATATATTCATTGCAAGTGTAGATATATTGTTAAGACTGATTCAAAGATAAACTAGAGTATATTCATGGTCGAACCAGAATGAACGTATCTGTTAAATTTCAACACTGTATATTATCATTCATTTCACTATCTAGCAATCTGTGTGAATGCCCATACCTATGCGAGATGCATGGCTAGTACTAATCTATAAAGTAGCCAATTAAAACCAATTATTTTAAAATGCATGACTACTACTAATCCATAAAGTAGTCAATTAAAACCAATTATTTTGAAGGTCTATACAAAGAATTATATAGTCCAGATATTGCTCTTCAAATAAAATATAATCGCAAGGATATGCAATTTAATCAAATTATTACAGATTCATTATAAACTTGTTAATTCAGATGGGCCATGTGGTGTCAAATTGAAACAATAGATCAATGATCTAGAAAGAGGCTGAAGCAGAAATGTAAACCCTAATACATCCAACCGCTTCATCGTATTCCTTGTGAGGTGACTAGTACTTGGACAAAACTGACCTGGGTGTTCCTTCCATATACATTATTACAATCTGCAGTGAGCTTATTGATCATCGTATAAATTATTTGTATATTTAGAAATTTAAAAACTGGCAGACTTTGATCATTAACAACCTGGTTAGATCAGTTTATAATATCAGAAGGAATCTTGATCATGGCCGGTGGTCCTGGTTATTACAAAATCTATAGTGGACTGTGCAACTGGTCGCGAGTCTAACAAACATGTCTTTCTTAATCACAAGATTCTCGCAATAAACTTTGTGAGTAGCCCAATATGTTTTCATTCATAGCCTATTTAGGGGATTAGATTCTTTTCAACTTCCTCCAATAACCAGACGAGATGTTCATCCTTCAATAATGTTTATCTCTTTACATGTTGGTGGCCCTGTTTATCCCTTTACGTGTTGGTGGCCCTGAAGTATGCACACTTTCTAGCCTCGTCCTAAGTGGGATTCTGTTCACCGGAGTACCTCCTTGGATTCTCTTTAGTGGATTACTTCTTCCTTTATGGTGCTCCCTTTCAAGTAGGGGAGCTAAGATGCTATGGTCAACTGGGGACGCTAAGAGAATTAACATTACTTCGAGCTCCATATCAATGAATAATAGACGGACCATTCCCCCTCTCCAAAGACCCTAGAGACGTTGCTAGTCCGGACCCCTTACTAGCAGGGCCTATTATATCATCTAGACATGAACAACGAGTTTTAGCAGCCAAGCAATAACGTAACAAAGGGTCATGTCTTCCCCTGGCTCTTCTTTAAGACATAATCTAATGTTGAGTTTTCTTTATTCCTCCTCTCATTTTAGGAGGGGGAGATCTAGTGTGTCATGGCCCAACCCATAAATCCTTTTTCTCTACACATTTCCCTCTTGTTGTACCCACACTTGGATCAGAGAGCTTTTTCATGTTTTTGCATATACACTTCATGTTTCTACTTTACTTTTTGTTCTTTTGGATTAGAGAGCTTTTACATGTCTTTTTCCTATAGACTTCATGCTTCTAGTTTACTTTTGGTTCTTTATATAGGGGATTTCTGTAGTGTTCTTGCTTTTTATTGACATCTTTGTACTTAGTACTTAGATTAACCTATTTTGTGGTTATTTGCACTACATTATCATAGTTATCATATATTATCTACATGTCATTATTTAAGAATAAGTATGAAACAAAACTGGGTCAAAGCATGCCCATGTAGAGGTCTTTGTCCTTTGTGAGTGACTTAACATGTCTTCATTTTTTATAACTGGTGTGAAATTGAATAAACATCAAAACATGTCTATGGAAAATTTGTTGTTTTAGATAACATTATGAAAATGGAAACATTCACATAGGTGGAGAATATTATGAACTGTATCTAAAACTTAGTAATCTCTCTTCTTACTTTGTTTTTATATTTCGTTATTGTGATAACATGTATGAAATAGAATAAAGATCAAAACATGTCCATGTATAGGTTGTTATTTTACTTGGTAAAATTATGAAAATGGAAATATTTGGTTAGGTGGAGAAGATGAACATTATCCTAAATAAAGTAAGATTGTCACATCATATACATTAGACGCCAAATGTATAGTTAAGTCCGCCACATGATATCCATGGGATAATAAATGTATAAACTTTATCTAAAACTTAGTAATTTTTCTCTTCCTACTTTGTTTTTATATTTTTTTATTGTGAATTTCTAAACCATAAAAAACTTTGCATAGTAGCTTGAGCATAGAGACTATATTCCAAACAAAATTCACATTGAGAGTTAAATTTGCAACTTCCATTAGAAGGTAGTTTCAAATCTTGACATAGGTGCTTCTCAAAATATTGTGAATAACCTAAACACATAATATTTCTTCTCAATATTAACAACATAAATGATTACTTTTAGCCTTCAACTCCCCTTGCTTCCCTTTGTAGGCACTCTTGTTTGATTTTGTCTTTTGTTTTCATACATTTTCATAGAGATTTTTCTGTTATTGTGGAGGACTCACTCATGTTATATTTCAAGCTTTTTGTAGGGACCTTTGTCATACACAATTTTAATTTTTCATTATTTCTGAGGGAGTTGTTAGGTGGCTCCCATATGTTCCAATAAAATAAGTATTATATCTATTCATGTTGATAATTTACACAAGAGCCTACATTCTACATTTTATGTGATCATCTTCATGGTTTATTTCCATAAGATTTGGGCTCCATTCATGGAGGATCTCTAAGGGTTTTAACCATCAACCCTTTGTTGATGGACAAAAATCTGACATCATTACACCTTGCCAAGGCACTCCACTCACACCCCCTTTATTTTGCTTGCAATGGTTTCTTGAATTCAGGTCACCTTCCCTAACATTTTCCTACTCTTGTCTTATCTTCCTTCACTACTTCTCATTTTCTTGTCTTTCTCCTCTCGGCCTTTGTTTCCTTTTCTTGGGTTTTGAACCTGTAAGAAAAAGTTAGTCATTTATCTCCCTAGATACCATAGGTTAAGAAACCAAAACTTGGGAATGTGAAATTATTAGTCTTTTTTTTTTACTTTTATGCACTAGAATAATCAAAGAAAATAAGATGAATGGAATTCAGGAGGTGACTATTTTCATTTATTCTGCAATAGCTGCATAGTATATGAAAGAAAAAAAAAACATGAAATTAAATCCCTCCAAAAAAACACAAATTCAACAACCTTCATTAACAAATTGTCAAATGTTTTCCAAAGTTTTCTTTTTGCATTAGACCCTAAATGACTTAACCTAGCTCTTGCGCTATGTGATCCCTTGAAGGGTGGCAAGAAGGTTAGATCTCATTCTCTTTATTATAAATTTGATGACAATGTCATTGCCATATGGTGAGTTAATCTAGTTTATCCTTTTGGAAGTGCCTCATCCCCCTTCCCAATCTCCTTGATCCTCACCTCCTTTGGGCATGTCACAATCTTTTAACTTGCTTTTCTTTTCATCAAAATCATTATTTATTCAATAGTTCCTATGCTAGATACCATTTTAGTTGTGGGAGATTTATTTTCTTTGGCATTTCCTTTTGGATGGTAACTTGTTATTTCTCACTACAAAAACTTATCGCATCTTACCTCTTTCCTTAATGCAAGTACCACCTTCCTCTTATACATGTTCCCTTTAATCTTTTACACTTGAAGGGACTCCACGACTTTACCTTATTGCTAGCTCTTTTTGTTTTTCTACAATTTTGTGGGATTATTAGTATTAGAAATGTAACTAGTTTCAGTCTTCATAATTGTTGTTGTACTCATTTCAATATGTATATCTTATGTAACAAATAAAAGAATAAAGAAAAGTTATTATTTTAAACCATGTCTTTCATGCTTTGTATTGATGGTATTCAAGGTAAAAGCATGTTCTTCATGATTCTAGGGTTTGTTGGGTCATAGGATTTATTGTCACGAGTCAAGAGGGTCAACATCATGTTTATAATACCCTTCTGGGAAAGATGTAACTTGTTAAAGAATTTGTTTTAAGTCTAGAAGGTCTTGTAAACCTCTAATGTAGAAGTCGGCCCTGAGAGCTTGAATTTGGCCTAAAGAAGGGAATTTGACTCCTTGGAAAGGCTATAAATACAAGCAACTTCGACCTCATTTAACACACTCACTCATACAAGTTTGATCTCTCAAGAAGAAGTTTGATATGAAGCTGGGTAAGGCAAGAAAGGGAGAGTGGAGATCTAGAAGACAAGGAGAATCCAAGAAGGTGAAAATATTGTTTTGGGCTCTATCTCTCTCACACATTCAAAATCTAGGGTTTTTGCAGTGTCGAGAAAGGCCGAAATTGCAGGTCCAAAACGCAGGATATCAAGGTGCAGGATTGAGCTGTTGGAAGATCAAAGTACCTTGTTTTGACTTTGTTGTCCTTGATAAAGATTGTCTTGCTCAAAGGAGGATTTCTTGAAGAACATTCTTAGGGTTTCTACAACAGCTACATAATGCTTCTCCCAAGTAACAAACATCTCGTCTCTTTCATTGCTAACATTTAGGCCTCTTTTGCATAGTTATATAATAGTGTGGATTTCATGGTGAAGTCACACAAGAACGCTTCAGTTGGATCACTCACTGAAGCTAAAGGTAGGAATAAGGTAATACAAGAGGTTGATGAATACTTGGACCAGTTCAAGAAGATTCCCACTAAGGGAGATCTACAGGTTAACATGCAGGATATGTCTAAGTATATTGGTGGCCCTGCCAAGATCAACACCATGTTGTTCCTGTTGAATAAGGAAACTCATAGTGGCTCAAAGATCGCGTACCCAGATGTAATGGAGGTTAGAGTTTGCTTCCAGCCTAATCCCATCATAAAGTTTAGGGAAGTCATTGCACACTATAAAGCTTGGCATCACTATGTAACCAAGAAGCTACAAGTTGAAGTGGTTGAGCTAGATTTTTCCCAAACTCAAGCTTGATATTTCATTTGTCTTATTAGGCATCTCTAGTTAGCTCTACCCAATTTTATCTTATATGGCTATATGTAATATTGTATTTAAAATATTTTTGTAAGTGGTAGACCAAGTGTCAATTTTGGAATATGAAGAGTCATTATGTAAAAGATGTCAAAATGTCATGAGGGAAGTCAAAGAGTCACAAAGGGAGATGGGTATTCATCTCATCTGTTATAAATATACCCTCATAACTCATGCAAAGGGCTTTTTAGATGGAATTTTGGCTTAAGATTGAAAGCTAGGGAGTTTTGTTGAGAGCCATGTCTTCTCTTTTAGCGTAGAAAGATTATCTATCCTTGGAGGAGAAAGTGTTGACTTCATGTTCCACTATTGGGAATAATGGTTTGTCAATTGTACATGTATGTTTGGAACTTTCACTTTAATAAAAGCTCAGAGCCTACATATTTTCATGCATATGTTGTGGATGTAGTAAGACAATTCTTTTTATTTTTGCAATATGTGTTATTTCATTTACACTAACGCTTATGAAATATTTCATTTGCCTTAGTATGAATCTTATTGAATGTGTGTTGCTACTTTATTTTGATCATGGTTATCTTGTGAACTACTTTGCAGGTTAATTCGTGATTCTTTTACTGCTCGTGTGTCCCTTTCTAGCTAAGTACTATTATAGGCTTCTAAGGGGCCCAATCTCTTACCCTCGGTGTGATAGAACTACTCATGCATTGCACTTGACACTTCACAAAGTTATACACTTGTTTCCCCAAACTTATGCGTACATCATTTTATGCGATTATTGCAGTCAAGGCACACCCTTAAAACCCACCACTTAGGCAACCTACTGTATTCCGATTGGGGCTCCTACTCCAAATAGTGTGCGGTCTAATCGGGAATTCACAAAGGGGAGACCCTTGCACCTGTTGGCAACTTCTAGTAGCGTCAACAGAGCCCTACAAGAGAAGAAACCATTTTATAAGAATAAAAACCTAAAGAAAGAGTTGTTTCCATAGATCTATAGGCGATGGTGACAAAAATTTGAACCAAATGTTTAAATGAGCTTTGCAAAGAGGTAATCCAAGAAAAAATCCTACTCAACCACTATAGTGATTTGTTTTTAGGCAAATCACACCTGCTAGATTTCACAATCAACATGTTCCATTTATTTAGCATTTAATTGGCACACACCTACTTCTCCTAGTGGTAATGACTCTTTAAGATGTGTGCTACCCTATACTAAATGAGTTATCTAATCATTAGAGGCACATGCGAAGGAGACATGTAATCCTGTCCAAGTATCACATTGATATGCCCTTTACATATAACATGCATAGATACAAGTACATGCCATTTTATATACTCTAACTCATGGAGACTACAAGTACAATCTTTTATACATTGATTAGCATTTCAAGAAAAATATGTTTTTATTTACAAAATATGGAAGGGGTCTAGGGATCGAAGAGCTAACTAACGACTCGTATAGGAGCTTCAACAAGGATTTAAATTTAATCAAGAAAGGGTTTTTACATCAGAAAATAATTCACTTCCCTTTTGTATTATGTTCCCTCTTTCTAGTGTGACTCCTAATTTCTTTTCCTATCTCCATAAGAAAGGGTGGATATCCATTTTATAACAAACTTACAAAATCATGTTTAATGAATTGCTTCAGAATTGGAGATTCTTAAGCCATTTTAACAACTTCAACTAGAGATTCCTCAGTGCATATTGTATCACTAATTTCCTTAGAGAATTTGAGCTAGACAAAATAAATTTGGTTACCAATCATTAAGTGTGTAAGTATATACCCAAAAACAACTTTATAATTACACTATGCATACCGCACGTCTTACCATATTATAGTTGCAATGAATCTTCACATGGTCAAGATAAACCATTCATAAAATCAAATATAACCTTCAACATTTGCAACATGGGAACCAACATTAGCTCACACACAAATTTATAACATAGGTTTTTTAATTTGATAAGCATGTAACAGTAGATAGTACGACGTTGTAGTGATCCAAAGCATGGTTTTTAGTGATTTGTAGCACTACCTATAAATATGTAGCAGAACTTGCAATGATGCATGGCATGGGCCTAGGGTGCTTTGTAGCTAGGATTTAAAACATTAATTTTGCTTTGTAGCAGCTCATTCTTGACTTATTATTTAACATAAATAGATATAGAGTAAGCAATTTTTAATCTACTACTTAATTGAATTCAAATGAAGCTTCATACAATTAATTGAAAATATTACCTTGACCATTGAATTCATGAATCCAACATAAAGAGATGTATAAAGGTGTCTAAGGAAAAATAAAAAAATGTAATTATGTAAGTAAAATTATGACAAAATCAGGGTGGGGGGGAGATGGCACAATATCCCCCTAAGTTGAAGGTGTTGCATGTCTCTGAAGACTCAATCATCTAAGTCTATGTCTAATGGGTAAGGGCTAGAATATCTTTGATGAAGTTTTCTCTAGTTATATGAACCTTGTTCAATGTATCCGAACCAAAGATAACCTCACATTATAACAATGGTTTCCTAGAATGTTTCTTCTTTTATAATTGTAAGTCATCCCATTATGCGCATCACTACTTCAAATAAGAGATATAACATATCTATCTAAGAATGTTCAGGTTAAGGTTGAGATAACGCATAGGTTCCCTCCATGTCTATACTTTTCTTAGGAAATCCCAAATTTTATAAGAGGTTAATAAGGCTTCCATCCATATGTGGATTATCTTGGCAATGCGGAAGGAAATAGTTGTGTTTTGGGTGTATGTGAGGAATAAACTGAGTTTGCTTGAAAAAAAATTTCATGCTACAACAAGACTCTATGTGGAGTGAAATATTCTTCACTTACCCATAAATTTTCCTATGTCTCATCCCGCTCCGTATGAGAAAGAGTAGCACTCCATTGATCTTGATGTTTGGGGAAATAAGTAAAGTCCTTGTGTTGAACATTTGCTAATAATGTTCACACACAAGGCTTTGATATTCTTCAATGTAACTGGCATATGTTTCCAAAAACTTTGTGGGCATCAATATGTTAAAAAATCTTTTGTAATTATCAACCTCATTTGGAACAACATGAGTTATTCTTTTTAAAAAACTCCAGAAACTAAGGAATAAAGTATGCAAGGGCCAAGGTATACATCTATTTTTTTTTTTACTGTAATTTTTGTACAATTTTCTTATTTGTTTGGATTTCTTTTCCATTTGTCCATAGTATTTTCTATTGTTCCTTAGTTTACTTGAAAAACATGGTACATTGTTGTTTCATATTGTGAATAAATTTGTTATTCCTTTGTAAGAAATTTGTACATGAATCAAAAGATTCAACAATTTTCTTCCATTTTGCCAAATCAACTTGTAATAAAAGTGTATTATCATATAAAGGCAAATAATTCTTTATCCGAGCTTTCTTTCGTTAGTATTAACAGGTAGTTCCTTTTTTTGTATAATTTTGTCTTTGGTGTTGAGATTTTGTGTATTTGGGGTAGCATTAGTTGTGCTCTAGCTCCCAAATTTTGTGGAGAGAGTAGAGTACACTTGATCTACAAGACATAGAGAGGGATTTGCAAAATTTCATCTGGTTTGGGAGATATTTAATTAATTAATCATTTTAATGTATTTCCTAAGTCTAAACCTAGGAAAATTAAATAATTAAAGTTATGTGATGAAATTGTCTTAAGTCACGCAGATCAAGCTTTCTTTTAATATTAGCCATCGATTCAGGATTTGATCATGGTTGTTGGTTTTCCAATGAGAAAAGTATAAAGGAAAGGCTCAGGGTCATTTGTAAAGACACACAGAGGCAGAGCACTGAAGCAAAGCTGAGATTTTAGGGCGGGTTTGCTAAGAATTCTCAGAAGTGTTTCAGCTGCAAAGAGGGGTATTTAGGCCAAGGGGATGATTTGATCTCAGGGGTCTAGAATCAGCAAGAGGCAGAAATCAGCTCAGAGAGGCAACGTAGAGAAGCAAGAGAGCAGCAGTAGAGAGGGAAACAACTGTGCTACGCAGGTGTTGCGTAGTCCCTCCCAAGACATTGTGATTCAGCTAGAAGCCCTCAGGGGTTACGTAGAGACCCTAAGGGGCAGCAGAAGGACTACGTCACCCAGTCTGGGGTAACACAACCCTTTCCAGGCCACTGCTGAGGGAAGCAGGGTCTTCAGAGGCTAAAGCAAGGGCTTAAGGGGCAGCGCTGGGGTTTCTACGGCCTAATTTTGGCTAAGTTCTGTAAATCCCGTTTGAGGGTGTGGAGCAGTCATTATTTTGGCTTCAAAACAATGAGTAAGTTGTAAATATATTTTATCTCTGTCGGGTTTTCTACATCTGGAACGGAGATTTGTTGTATTAAGAAAATTCTTAATAATAAAACCCTCCAGCAGCCAGCAGACCAGTTTTCCCGCATTGGGTTTTTTCTGGGGACTATTTGTCCAGAAAATCACTGTGTCACCTTCTCTATGTGTGCATGTACTTTTTCTCTATCTGGATTGGTGAAGCCCTATTATGTGTTTTGCTTCGATGTTAATCTGAATTTATTCAGTTATAAATTTAATTAAGTAGGAGCATAACGAGATTTAACAGAAAGATTTCTGCATAAGTATAAGATTCAGAAATTTTCACATGGAATCAGAGCAATTGCAGATCTAGGAGGGTCACCTGTAGAAGAGTGAAGGTTCTACCTGCAGAAAGTATCCGAAAAAGCAACAGAAGAGCAGATCTGAAGGGACAACGTAGTTTTCAGAGGTAGAGTCACGCAGAGGGAAGCGTGACACAGTCTTATGCTATCTCCCAATAAGCCCATGCATTTACTGTGCAGAGGTAGCCTAGAGACAATGTTGGACTAGTCTGAAGCTTAGTTGCATAAATTCAGTAGGTGCTCGTGGGGTTAAATTTCTGAAGTTTTCAGATTTTTAGCCTAAGCACAAGTGACAAAGAGTGGGAGGAGATCAGCTTCTCGGAGTGTTTCTAGCCAAAGAAACTTGCAGATTGATCAGAGCACCAAAGAGTGCTGAATCATTGTTGATTTGGCAGATTTCCAAGGAGGGAAATCATTTATCAAAGGGAGAAGAAGGCGTTTGTTTCGCCAAGGGCCTTAGATCCAGTTCTTTAGTAAAGAGAAAGGGAAGTTATAACACATTTTTAGGCAAATGGCTCCTCATGGACTGCGTGATCAGGACAGATTCGATGGCCTTTCGAACTTCTCAGTTTGGAAGGTTAGGACCCTTATAGTACTTGAGGCATTTGATCTAAGAGACCATGCTGAGCAAACTCTGGCCACACTAACCGATGCGGATCTCCTACAGAAGCATAATTAAGTTGTTGGGCATGCCAAGCGGTTGATCATGGACGAAATTAAGGACCATAGTGTACCACACATAGCTGAGAATAAGACAACTAATGAGATGTGAAAGGCCTTAACTTCCTTATATGAGGGAAAATATGTCCAAAGGAAGATGTTGTTGGAGACTCAGATGAGGTCATTCATGATTACCAAGGGAGAAGACATGGAACATTTTTTCTTCATATTACATTCGATCAGAGATCAGTTGGCTGCAACGGGTGCTAAAGTGGAGGATGCATGCCAAGCGGCTGATCATGGACGAAATTAAGGACCATAGCATATCACACAGAGCTGAGAAGAAGACAACTAATGAGATGTGGAAGGCCTTAACTTCCTTATATGAGGGAAAATATGTTCAAATGAAGATGTTGTTGGAGACTCAGATGAGGTCATTCATGATGACCAAGGGAGAAGACATGGAACATTTTCTCTTCAGATTGCAGTCGATCAGAGATCAGTTGGCTGCAACGGGTCCTAAAGTGGAGGATGATGTGATGATCAGGACTGCTCTTAATGCAGTCACAGATGAGTGGGAAACCTTTGTCAAAATTATGTTGGGCAGAGTGGACCTTGCAAATTGGGACAACTTGTGGGCAATTCTGTGTCAAGAAGAATTTTGCATGATCACCATGAAGCAGTACAACTCTGGTTTGAGCAAAGTGAAGGAAGGAAGATGAAGAAGAAGCAGCTTTGGCATCAAAGAGGCAACGGGGAAAAAAGAAGAAGGATCTTTCAAAGATCAAGTGCTTCTAGTGTGGTGAAATGGGACATTTTGCTAGCCATTGCCCTTAGAAGAAAAGGGACAAGGAAGCTTCTTCTTCCAAGGCTGCTGTGGTGGATGATGGGCCGAAAGATGATGCAGCCATGAGCACTCATGAACCACGAAAGTGGGGCAACATGGATCTGTAGAGAGGCTATAGAATGTAAAGTGTGGGATCCTTGAGCAGCTCATCTCTTGGATCACATGCGAGCTACGAAAACCTTAAGACAGTAACGAGACAAGTGGAGTAGTGGGTTGATAGATCATGTATGAAGCAGAGGTAGATCTTGAATGTTGGAAGGAGCAGCACAGTGCAGATGCAACACGAGCGTAGGGGCTAGTGTGACTTCAGCAACGCTGAGCACAACTGCTTACGTAGAGTAGAGCTGCAGAAGCGTAGAGGCTTCAGGAGGACAGCACAACACAGCATCAGCGTGAGAGATTTCAGCAAAAGGGGCTGATTTGACTTCAACAGTGTAGAGGGAGTCTGCTTACGCAATGCAGAGTTGTTGTTGTGAACCATCCTTCAGATTCCAACACAGATCAACAACCTATGGAGCTTCAGTGATGAGGATGCAACCCAACTAGCTTGTCTATCAAATATTGGGCAGGAGATTGAGTTGTTTCTCTCAACAACTAAATTTGCAGTGTAGTAGATCAGCAGTGGCAGTACTATGAGTAGCACAGATGCAACAAATTGAGAGGGAGCTGTAGTACAAATGTCGTAGTGGAAGTGGCAGAGTCATGGGCAACAGTGTAGATTTGAGTGGCAGCAGGCCAAGCATCAGCAACACAGAACCAGTGCCCAAAATCTTATAATGCATGGTGTGATGTACTGCTAGAGCACAATCCTAATGCTAAGAGGGAGTGTTGAGATTTTTTGTAGTTGGGGTAGCATTAGTTGTGCTCTAGCTCCCAGATTTTGTGGAGGGACTAGAGTACACTTCATCTACAAGAACTAAAAAGGGATTTGGAAAATTTTATCTGGTTTGGGAGATATTTAATTAACTAATTATTTTAATGCATTTCCTAAGTCTAAACATAGGAAAATTAAATAATTAAAGTTAATTAAATTAAACATGTGATGAAATTGTCTTAAGTCACACAGATCAAGCTTTCATTTAATCTTAGCCATTGATTCAAGATTTGATCATGGTCGTTGGTTTCCCAATGATAAAAGTATAAAGGAAAGGCTTGGGGTCATTTGTGAAGACACACAGAGGCAGAGCACTAAAGCTAAGCTGAGATTCTAGGGCGGGTTTGCTAAGAATTCTCAGAAGTGTTTCAGCTGCAGAGAGGGGAATTTTATTGGGAAATAAATGCACCCCAATTCTGCCCCCTCTATCATAGCATATCGACAATGATAAATTTTATGCGACCATAGTGGGGCAAGCTCTTCATAGGGTTTCTAGTGTTGCATTATACTGTGTGGGTAATTTTTTGGAAGGTATGATAACTATTCTTGTGTTGGGAATACTAAAATGGACCACATGCCATGTTAGAGTATTTATTTCTCTTTAATGTACGATTGTGTCTGTGTTTCATTTGGGAGGTTATCATTTTCCCCTTGTCTAGTGTGACCTCCCTTAACGTCCTTCCTCTATGAGGGGTACTAACATGAGCATCTAATTGAAGTAGTGTTCCTAAGGTAATCCATACTTACCACATTCCATGTTTCCCTTATTATCCACAACCATTCTTTAGGTCGATTGTCATTTGTCATTGATATTGGCACCCTTTATTCTCATATTTGAGTTAGGGTCCTGAAATTTCCCATAAAAGGTTGATGTAGTTGAAAGAATTATTGAAGCATATGAAGCCACAATTAAAGAAAAGAAACTGAAAAATATGGTTGGGACTTCGTAAGCATGTGGGAAAAATCCTAGCACAAGCTCTAATCCCCGCATTATCCATCACATAGTTCCTTAGTATCTCATGTTACATCACAAAGGAACTGTTGAATGTGTCAACCCATGATTGTCCCAACCCCCAGTGGGCAATGAACTTCCCCACCTCAAGGGGCTACCCAATGCCATATATTACACATCATGCTCTCATCCCCTGTAGCCCCGAGCAGTTATGAGGAAAAATAAATCAAAGGAAAAAGGCACATGAAGAAGGGTAGCCAAACAAAGGTTGGGGTAACTCCTGTACCACGATATCCTCCCTCCTACACTCATATAACCAGGTGTGGGCTTCCCTCATTATAGCTTCCCTTGCACGATGACATGTGATCTGGATGATTCCACTGATCCCCACTTTGTTCCATTACTATATCGTTTTCTCATTAGAGAACTTTTTAGGTCTAAATGGGCCTCCTAAGAAAAATGTACAACCAAAATAAAATTTATAAGAACCAATAGGATTCAAGGTGATGATGTCAACCATGGTGGATGATTCACCATTTTTGGAGTAAAAAAGTAGAAAGGTTAAAAAACAATAAAATAATAAACCTACCTTTTCAACTTGTATTTTCAACTTATCTCCTTTAGGTTTCACTCAAATTTATAGCGGTAGGACTCTTTGGATGCAAAATTTAATTCCTCATCTAAGGATTACCCATGTTGCATACTTTTGATGGACCTTGCTACACGAAAAATGAGAAATACATGAAACAATGTGATTGAAATCACGTTTTTTCATGTATTTCTCATTTCTCATGTAGCAAGGTCCATCAAAAGTATGAAACACATATACTCCTTGGATGAAGAATCAATTTCTGCATCCAAAAAGTGCTCTCGTTCGAAATTTGAGTAAACTCGTAAGGAGATAAATTGAAAATAAAAGTTGAAAAAGTAGTTTTTTCTTTTTTCCCTTTAAAGTTTGATGATGTAATCTAATCTTATTTTATTACTTCCAATATTATTTTATAATTTCCTTATGAGGCCGTTTTTATACCTAAAAATTCCCCTAATGACCTACCACATGAGGGACGTGCGATGAACATGTCACCCGCTTTAGAGGTCGAAGCAACCTAATATGGTCCTTGGTAAACCTCCTATTGAGCTTGAATACATTTCTACATGCCAAAGCCAACTATGGAAGGGCATGACACTTAGAAGTGCCCCATTGGTTCCATTACTTATAAGATCTTTTACTTAATTATTTTAATGAGTTTTTTTATTGGAGGGAAACAGGACACATTCGATCTTATGCAAGATTGCAAGTGGGTCTTCATTTGGGGCTTGGTCTCCCTATATGGGGTCCTAGCCCTCCAGAGGGCCACATTGGCAATTGTAGGGTGAGAGTTAAGAACCATGGGCCTCCACCATAGCAGAGAGTACTTCATGGATCCCCAACACCACTCGTTGATTGCTCGTGTTCCACCTTTTGGATGAGGATGATGCATCTAGTTCACCATGCCCAGCTGGCTCCACACATGAACCATACACTTGGAGGATGTTGCAGGGTCTGGGGGATGTCTCCCACTACAGAGAGAGTGGTTATGTCATCGTACTAGCCCTTACATATGGTCTATAGGCATTTTTGATCCATTTGGAGACCCATGAGGATGTCCTTGTGCCCCCAAACCCACTTGGGAGCACCACAGGTTCTCGCTTGGAAAACAAGGGGCCAACACCTTTTCCACTATGTTTGGAGGCCACTTTTATATCATGGCACCCCTTGAACTTAATTAGGCCTCCTCAAAGGCCCAACAACTCAATATATTGATCATTATGTCCTATTGAGAGGCTTATTATTATGTTATTGAGCTATTTTGGTGGGCTTGTCACCAAAAATATTTTTATTATGCACATTATTTTATTTTACGGGCATTATTATTCCAAATTATGCCATTTAAATCCCTTAGGCTATTGTCTAAATAGAAGTGAGATGATTCATTTGCATCATCATCACATGGATTGGATTAGTATCTCTTGAGAGATTTTCACACTTTTTGCTGGGTAGTCTTTTGGAGCTTTCTTGATGCGATATGATGTTATGATTGTTTGCTATTATCTTTGGAGCTTCTTTCTAATGCAAAGTTGATGAATGGATATACTCTCTTTCTCTCATGTAAGTCAAATTTGGTGCTATTATTGTTATTTTACTGGTTTACTACATGTTATCATTATCATTATTCATGTATTGGTTGAAGCAAATGCGAAATATTTCT
Organism: Pinus albicaulis; assembly: GCA_034641835.2. NCBI lineage: Eukaryota > Viridiplantae > Streptophyta > Pinopsida > Pinales > Pinaceae > Pinus > Pinus albicaulis. The sequence continues at coordinate 384,874,735 of CM076569.1, read as the reverse complement.
TGGAACCTTGAATAAGTGATTTAATTCATGTGTTGTACTTGAAGAGAGTGGGTGAATGTTCCTAGAGGTACCTCTTAGTTTGAAAGACCTAAAAACTTCATCTCTTTGAAAAATTATAAGTATAAATCACTATTTACCTAGTTGTTGAAATTTTGATGTTCTATGTTGTTACAATCACTTAAATCTAGAACTTCTTTATGATGAAAAATAAGTTAAGTAATTGTAGATATAACATAAACCATATAAACCATATGCAGAATGAAAGACAACCAAGAAATCAATGAGATATAGAGAATTTAGGTCAATGAACAGGGCAATGCCCACAAGGGAAAAAACCAACTAGATTCTTCTTCTACTAGAAAGCAATTGTTCAGTGGAGATACCAAGTACAATGAGAGAATGAAGAAGTTCACCCAAATCTGAAGAATATCTCTGATAGCAGTAGCTAATAAAAACACGGAATCACTTTGGCTCTCCAAGATCTGCTCTTACTCTCCAAGTCTCTCTCTCTCACAATCTCCTTCAAGTCTCTCCAACTCTCTCTCAAGTTCAAATTCACAATGCAAAAGTGAGGTGAGATGATATGAGACACATATATCACAACGAATTACTGAAATAAAGGAGGAGCAATACACATACCTTGAGGATTTACATATGCCAAAATACGAGTGTAACGTATGCCATAAAGGAGAGGAGTGTAACTTATGCATTTAGGAGAGAAGCATAACTTATCCATTAAAGAGTTTTAAGAAGAATCTTTTTATGACGAGTCATTAAAGTGTGTAAGAGAGTGTAAGAGGTGTGTAAGAGAATTAAAGAGAGAGATGAATGAGTCCATTAAGATAGAGAGAGAGTAATATATGCATTAATTGAGGGGAGTTATAGATGACATGATTGAGTCTTATGATTGAGAGACTCAAATTTTCTTTGAATAATAATATAATAATATGATATGTATAATAACAATAATATTAATGATAATATTGATGATTATGTTGAAATTTAACTATTAGGATTTATTGATGATCAAAATTTTTTTTCCATCAACAATGCTTGATTACCAATTGATGCAAGGTGATTTAATATTTTTGGAAAATCATACTTGAGACTTTCTATTTTTAGACTTTCTACTTTTATAAATTCATCCTAAGATGCCAATTTTCAATAGTTGCTACCCTTGGAGAGACTAATGAAAATCAATTAGGGGACATGGAATTATCGACCTATGTTTATCTTGACTCAATTAATCCCACACAAAAAGGCACTAATCCTCGTATCCCTTTGGTGGTCAAATATCCCTCTCTTTTCTTCACTTTTCCCAATTTTAGGCTTAACCCAAGAAGGTATCCTAGGGCATCACATGAAGTCTTTTGTATCAATCTAAACACCTTAAAAATTGGTTCACAACTGCGATGGGGTCTTCTCAAGGGGTCCTCCAAATTTGAGCACAATCCGATAGTGCAATCTTGAGATATCGAAACCCCTAGCTCAAGTATCGTTTCTCTCCCTAGGAAAATTTTGGGTTAGTGTCCTCACTTGGATAATTACATTCAAATTTGAAAAGAAAAGTAGTTCTTTGATCGTATTTTCTTGCCTTATTAGGTCATTCCCATCATTGGTCGATCAACTCCATACCCTTGACTTAGTTTGGGTCCACCAAGGTTCTATATGGTCCCACAACTTCATAACTCAAATTCCACAAGGACTACATAGAATCCATTTTTCCATAAGCATATGTAAGTCTAGGAAGCCCATTTCCAAGGAAAATACTCTAACCCTAGGCCAAGGTATTCTCATAGCCCTTTTTAGAGAGCCCAACACCTTGCTTCTCAAGCAATTAAGTTATTTAATTTAGTCTCTATTTGGAATAGGCTTTAGGAATATTTTCTTATTCAATCATTGAGCCATTCGTAATTGGGATTCCTCTTATACCGGGTCTCCTCCCATCGATGAAATTATGTAAAGAGGGATCCTTACCTGAGGTGACATTTATTGGAAATATTGAGATGTGGAAGTGCGACATTTATTATCAATTAGCACTTTTAAAATCTTTTTAGAGCATTAGTTAATTTTCAATTATTCTTGATGTTTATCCAGTAACAACTGTAAACAATAGAATACAATAGGCACACGAATTTTAGGTGGAAAACCCCCTCTGGGTGAAAAACCACTGAACACTTTTCTAATAAATTATGTAATCTTCAACCCCAACTCAAATGAAAGGTACAACTTCCTAGAATTCTAGAAAAACATTATTCTCCAGCTCCCACTCGAAGGACGCCCCAACGCCCTTGTTTCTTCAGTAGTCAACTGAATGGATGCCCCGACGTCCTAGACCAACCTACCGCCCTGAAGTGTTCACAGGCTCCAACCTGTAGGTGACTTCATGCACCAACCTAACACCTCCCCGCCACCCGATGATGATCAGAAATAAGACAAGAGTGTGGATTCTCGTACCACGGACAATGATCCACGATAGAATATGATTCACAATGATTTTCTTGAACTACACCAATCACCCAATTACACTATGACTTGCAACCCAACCATAACATTATCCAAAAATGACACTTATACCTCCCAAAAATGCCTTTCCGACTCTAGGCAGATTTCTCTTTTACAATAATGACTCTTTTAAAATTTTACAATGATGATTTTTACAATAATTACTTTGTAACGGTACTTTGTCTTTGCATTGTCCTTCTACTATGTGTCTGCGTTGTCGTATTTTGTCCTCCTTCCTGCACATGCAAGACCCAAACCAATTAAAAAAACAAAATACTTACACTGTCCTGCAAACCATATGTCAGAAAATATTCAAAATTGAAATGTAAATACGTTCAACATTTACGAACAACTCAATCAAACATACATACAAAATAATTACACTGTCTTGAAAAAAAACATGTCAGAGATGATATTCAAATTAAAATTCAAACACTAATCATACACATCTTGTTGTAGCAGACTACCCTTGATTGTTGATGTGTTCTCCTTACCGTAGTGATCCTTGAATGCATATTTTTTCTTGCCTTCTAGAAGCTCGATATTGAATGTGTTGTATCTGTGTAATTTCAGATCTCTAGGGTCTAAAATTTCATCCTGTGGTAGCTCTTTGAGTCCTCTTTCCAACCCCGAAGCTCTGATCAACATTGGATTCTTCAAGAAATAGTTATGCCCAATCTCTTACGATGACTTGATTATAGACTGGTTTAGTAGAGCGAAATTGTACGAAGTGACACATGTCACTGTTTCATCCTTTGGTCCTGAAAACAATACACAACAAACTATAGCATGTCCTCCTTCTGTCACTTCTGATGAAATTTATATCCCATGCTCGGAGAGAAAGCTATGATGATTTTCCCAAGGTCACTTGTTTGACATGAAATTCAGGAACCTGCAAAAACCCTAACTTCCTCAGATCATATCTTTGAAACTATAGCGAACCATTATCTGAAAATCAGACATGAGCTTCATCAGGATTTCACCCAAATGGGTTTTTAGTTTCAACATCTGAATCTTCGCAACAACAAAAAAACGTTATAGCGAAAATGCCACGATGACTTGTTATTAGTAGCGAAATCGTTACATGAGGAGGATATGAGGGTCACAATTTATATAAATGCTTAGGTTGAGAGGGTATTCAACAAGTGAACATTGAAGGGATTTTAGGAGCTTAAAAAATTATTAATTATGTACAATTCAATGATCACAACCAATTATTGGTGTCATGCCACAAACCCATGCGATTTTAGCCCACTAACTGGGGTTACTAAATTCAAACATGAATATCTCTCAAACCGTGAAGAATTACGTGGCATGCCATATATCAACAGAAACATATCGACAAGTAGAAACCATTCAAAATATCCCTGACTCAGAATAGAGTGAGTTGTAAAGTCAAAATTCCTACGCAAGATCAGAGTAGCCCTTGGTGTTGCTTGGGTTGCCATCAATGACAACCACTGATCAAAAATCTCCCCCTTTAGCATTGATGGAAACACAAGTACTCCTCCAGCAATCATGACACCTATTCCTACAACATTCTCTCCCCCTTTGTCATCAATGGCAAAGGGTAACTCACCCTGAAAAATGTCATCATGCGGACTTGTACACTCCTCAAATCCCCCTTTTTTTATTACTTAGTTAGATAAGAGAAAGATTCTAATGAGAACTTGGGAGAATCTCAAGCTTTAGGCGAAGATACTCAAATGCTTCACGAGGTAATGGTTTGGTAAAAATGTCAACAATTTGTTCCTTTGTGCCAACATATTCAAGCTCGATATTCTTTTTGGTGACCTGCTCTCCAACGAAATGATATTTGATCGGAATGTGTTTTGTTTTGGAATGCATCACAAGATTCTTAGAGATACTGATGGCACTGGTGTTATCACAAAAGATGGGAATCTTGACCTTAAGATTTTGCAAAGTTTGCTTCATCCAGAGAACTTGAGTACAACAGGCTGCTACTACAATATATTCTGCTTCTACTATGGATAATGAGATTGAAGACTACTTTTTACTTAACCATGAAACAAGGCAACCACCTAGATAGAATGTTGCTGCACTGGTACTCTTTCGATCATCAACACTTCATGCCCAATTTGCATTTGTATAAGCTTGGATAACTAGATTATTTCTTTTGGGATACCATAAACCATATTCTCTTGTGCCCTTAAGATATCAGAGAATTCTTTTGACAACAATAATATGAGATTCTTTTCATTAGGGGAATTTTGAGGTCTAAAATGGGCCTCCTAAGAAAAATGTACAACAAAAATAAACTTTATAACAACCAATAAGATTCAAGATGATGATGTCAACCATATGGGATGATTTACTATTTTTTAAATAAAAGGGTAAAAATATTAAAAAATAATAAAATAATAATACTATTTTTCCAACTCGTATTTTCAACTTATCTCCCAAAAGTTTTACTCAAATTTCAAGTGGGAGTACTTGTTGGATGCAAAATTTAATTCCTCATCCAAGGAGTACCCATGTTGCATAATTTCGATGAACTCTACTACACGAAAAATGAGAAATACATAAAAAACGTGATTGTAATCACGCTTTTTATGTATTTCTCATTTTTTGTGTAGTAGGACCCATCGAAAGTATGCAACATGGGTACTCCTTGGATGGAGAATTAAATTTCGCATCCAATGAGTACTCCTGTTCGAAATTTGAGTAAAAACTTTGAGAGATAAGTTGAAAAAGCAATTTTTTCATTTTTCCCTCTAGAATTTGATGATGTCATCAAATCTTATTTGATTTTTTCCACTATTATTTTATAATTTCCTTAAGAGGCCCATTTTAGACTTCAAAATTCCCCTAATGGGTGCTGCTTGGAATCTGGCTACTAGTCCAACTGCCAGCATTACGTTTGGCCAAGAAGTTGTCACATATAGAAGGCTGCCAATCATAGATCTATACAACCTCTGGTCCACATCCTTTGACGAATCATCTAAACTTAACTTGCAACCTATTACCATTGGGATAAGGACAAACTTTCAATCTTCCATCTTGAATTTCTTGAGCATTTCCTTGATGTACTTGGTTTGATATATAAATATTCCTTTAAACTGCTGAGAAATTTGAAGCCCTAAAAAGTATGTCAGCTCGCCAAGTAGAGATATTTAAAACTTACTTTCCATCTTTGTGGAAATGTTTTTACTTAATATGTCATCATTGCATCCAAAAATGATATCGTCTACATATACCTCGATAATTGTTAGGTTATCTCGATCCACTTTCACATAGATATTGTTGCCGTCGCTTCCTTTCTTGAATCCTTGTCGTAAATTTATGTAGATGTTCTATGCTTGATGCAACTTTACTTTCTCTTCAATATTTAGACAACAATCGCATAAACAATAAAGTAAAATGCTGATAGAACATACCAGTGGATCGACATAAGAGAAACCATAAACATATAAGTGTGATGGTGTGTTACGGCGGTCGACAGGATGCTTCAACCAGCAAAGTCTCGATATGGTCAGCGAACCAGCAATGTCACACAACCCTCGGGACAGCCAAATGGTCAACTCAAAAGTCAACCCCAGAAAATTCAATGTTGTCAATCAACGGTCAATGCAAACAGCAACAGCAACTAGGTCAATGTTGAAAAATCAAAGTCAACGTCTTGCCTTGGAAATAGTGCCAGAAAATGCGGATTAGGGAAATCGATATTTTGGGAGAGTTTCGGGTCAATTTGACCTTGCGTTGAACAAAGTGAACATTGGTCAAATTTTGCTGCAGTTGCTGCAGACACCCTAGACCGAAAACCCGAAATTGCTGCTGCCAGATTTCCCACGTGTGGAGAGAGAAGAGAGTCCAAGTGATCGAACCAATCAAATGAGGAGAGAGAATGTGTGAGGATGAGATGAGTGAAATGTCCTCCAATGTTGACCTTATTTATATCCATAAGTGAGGGTGTGTGACACATTTGTTGGGGTACAAAACCTTAAAGCCGACCTGCACATATTTTGAATAGATTAAAAATAAATTCAAAATAAATGTTTAGATCGATCTTGCAACTTTCCGAAAGAGGAAACCCAATAAAAATATTTGTATCTTCATTTGAGCATCATAACATGGAGTTTGGACCTAGTTGTCCAAAATTAACACTCCCTATCAACTAGGGAGAACTCCATCCACCTGTGTAATCCAACATTATGCATCATCTCGCCGTAACTTGCTTTGCTGGCTCTTTATTTCAGAACAGAAGTGGGTTAGTCACAAAGACATCATTCCCGACTGAGAGATTCAGCCCAGAGGTCTAAAACCTCTATAGGACTCAAAAAGAGTCTCATACCAACCTGAAACTGGTTTATCTGACCCGAAGTCAGTAGCAGGTCCGAAACCTCACTAGACTCGATCCCAGATCAAGTGGTTGGACTGTGCCATCCTAGATAGAGAGTACGACAATCTCTGATGCATCCATCAAACTTTGCTACTAGTCTTTAGATTTTCCCACCTCACTGGCCAAATGAGAGATAATTCCCATGAGCCCTGAACTCAATGGGTAGGATGCATACGAGGCACAGATAATGAGAGGTGAACCAACTCAATCATCACAACGGTGGGGCAGAAGCACACCAACAAGGTTCAGAAAGCCTAGCCCTGTTGTTGGTTATAGCTTCGAGAAGCTATACCCAAAGCCCCCTAGAGCTCCTAGAGCTCATTGTCCAATAGGACCCTCATCATAGGGCCATTCCACGATACCAAGACTCTCACGGAAGGTTAAGAACTTGACCTTCCCCAGGGGATTTGTGAGAATATCCGCGACCTGCTCATCAATTCCTATATGATTGAGCCTTATGGCGCCTCGCTGTACCTTATTCCGGGTAAAGTGGTATCTGATATCAATGTGCTTGGATCGATCGTGGAACACGGGATTCTTGGACAAGCGAATCTCACTCTAGTTATCACAGAGTATCATGGTGGTATCTAGTACATGCCTGAACAGCTCATTATAGAGCTTTCACAACCAAACTGCTTCACAACATGCCACACTCACTGCAATGTATTCGGCCTCCGCGGTGCTCAAAGCGACCGACTTCTGCTTCTTGCCAATCCATGATATCGAAGCAAATGCAAGTGTGAAGTAGCATCCCGATGTGCTTTTACGATCCACCACACTCCCAGTCCAATCGGAATTAGTATATCCAAGGACTGTCACGCTCCCTGCAGTTTATCTCAGCCCATGGTATATCGTGCCCCGAAGATATATAAGAAGATTCTTGGCACCAACCCAGTGACTGTGATGAGGCTCAGCCATCTCTTGACTCAAAGTGTTCACTGAAAACATATATCTGGACATGTGTTACCTAAGAACATCAAGGCCCCTACGAGTTGATGATACTCAATATGATTTGCTAACACGGGCCCAACAGTGTTGCCACTCAACTTCTTGAAGTTAAGCTCCATCGATGTCGACACGGACTTGCAGTCCACCATACTAAATCTTTCCAAAAGCTTCACAATGTATTTTCCTTGAAAAAGGAAAATCTTGCCAGGTCTCTGCCAGACCTCCAGGCCTAGGAAGTAGTGCATCAGTCCTAGGTCCTTCATCTCGAACTCAGCAGCGAGCTCCCTCTTGCACTAATGAATGAGAGGGTCAGTGCTTGTCAGGAAGAGGTCATCCACATATAGCACTAGAATGAGAGGCTTCTCTCTATCAACCTTGAAGTAAAGGTTCAGATCAGCATTACTACGAGTGAAGCCCAACTTCATCAGGTAGCTATCTATCCTCTCGTACCAAGCTCTGGGTGCTTGCTTCAAACCATAAAGGGCTTTCTTCAATCTGTAGATATGGGTGTCCTGATCCTGGACTTCGAACCCTAGAGGTTGCTCCGCATAAACCTCTTCCTTTATCACACCATGTAGAAATGCAGTCTTCACTTCCATCTTATGAATACTCCATCCTTGCGTAGTAGCAAGGCCTATGATAGATTGGATGGTGGTATATTGGGCCACAGGTGCAAATATATCATCATAGTCTATGCCTTCCTTTTGAGAGAAGCCACAGGCAACAACTCTTGCCTTGAACTTTTCAGCACTTCCATCGGATCCATGCTTGATCTTGTAGAGCCATTTTGAGGTGACAACTGCTTTGTCCTCCGGTCTTGGAACCACATCCCAGACATCATTCTTCAATATGGACTCATACTCTTCGTACAGAGCATCCTTCCATACTTGATGCTTTACGGCTTCCTCAAAAGATCCAGGCTCAGATTGTACAATAGTACTCATGGCTGCTAGATACCCTTGGTATCTATTCGACTTGTTGCTTTCACGGAATGTCCCCCTTGGGGCCATATGTCCCTCAGCATCCTCGAGAGTGTCCATGAGCCATGATGGTCTTTCCCCAGTGAATGAGGTGGATCAATCGGGTTCATCGGTCCTTCAACATCGGGCATCGTCTCATTCTTCTATTCTTCTTGATTTGTAGGCCTTTCTTCATGTTCTTCCTTAGATCTCAAAAGATTGACTTCTTTCTTCAGGGAAGCATCTTTGTCAAAAGTGACATCGTGACATATCTCCACTTCCCTTTGACCAGGCACATAGACTCTATAGGCCTTCGAAGTTTTGTTGTAGCGCACAAACATTCCTTTCTTTCCAGAAGCATCCAACTTGCTCCTCTTCTCTTTTGGCACATGAAAATAAACAGGACATCTAGAAACTCTAAAATGTGAGACGTTAGGTTTCTTACCAGTGAAAACCTCTTCGGGAGTTTTGGAGTCCAGAGTGGAATGCGGGCATTGGTTTTGTATGTACACAACAGTGTTCGCAGCTTCTTCCCACAAAAACTTCGGTAGACCCTAGTCACATAGCATGGCACGAGTAGCTTCCACAATGGTCTTGTTCTTTCATTCAACAATGCCATTCTGCTCAGGAGTATAAACAGTTGTGGTCTCCTTCTTGATGCCAGCTTCTCTGCAAAAGTTCTTGAACTCGTTCGTCTCATATTCAGTGCCATTATCGGTCCTCAAAATCTTGATCTTCTTTCCTGTTAGATTTTCCACCAAGGCTTTGAAGGCACGGAACCACATGAAAGCCTCATTCTTCTTCTTCAGGAAGTATATCTAGGTTTTGCGAGAGAAGTCATCTGTGAACGTCATATAATAAGAACGCCCTACGAAGGATGTCACAGGCAGCATACCAGATAGATCAGAATGTACTAATTACAAGACATCAGATGTCTTTCTAACGCTTGAGGGGAAAGGTACCCTTGTATGCTTTCCTTTGGCACATCCTTGGCATAAACCTTCATGGTTATTTGAGAACTCGGGCATCCCCATCACTACCTTCCTTGCTTTGGGAAGGGCCTTGTAGTGAAGGTGTCCAAACCTCTGGTGCCATAGTTCAATCTGTCGGATAGTATCACATGTCATTGCTCCTAGTGGACTTCCTCCAACTTGGTAGAGTGTATCAACTCTAAACCCAATCGTGATAGCTTCCTTGAAGCTCTTCTTCCACATGGGCACCTTTGAATAAATGAATGCCACATTGAAACCTTTGTCTTCCATGGCAAATATAGACACAAAGTTCGTCTTCAAATTAGGTACATAGAGTACATCCTGCAAGCGGAGGACTTAACCTTGAGACAAGTGGAGGGTCATAGTCTCGGCCCCTTTCACGGGTATGTAGCATTATCTCCAAGGATAATTTCCAGATTAGTATCCTTCTCAACTATATCTGAGAGAGTTTCCTTGAACCCAGTGATGTGCCTGGAGGCACCACTATCTATCAACCAGAGATCCATAGTGTCGGGTGGAGATGCAGTAGAGAGGGCAGATACAAGAATGAATTCATTTCTTTTATCAACAACATTGATTCCTCATACCTGGAGTTTCTCGACCTTTTAAAAGGTTGACCATTTCCGCCGAAGGGATCCTTCCTCTTTCCCTTGAACCTGTTGTTCCTTTGATTTCCATTCCTCCGGTTGTTTTTTTTTTCATCATCATCGGGAGAATCCTTCTTGAAAGGGCATTCTCTAGCATAGTGAACTGGCCTATGACAAGTGTAACACTTTCCCTTCTTTCCTTGGGCCCCTGCTCTTCCTTTGTTCTTTGGACCACCAAAGTTCTTTCTAGAATGAGCAGCATAGGCAGCATTTCCTTAATTTTCATACTCCTTCATTCTTGTCTCTTCTTGAACTCATCTTGATAGTACTTCGTCAAAGTCAGGTATCACATTATTATTGAGAATGGTAGTGTTGAACACATGCCATTCAGATGAGAGCCCTGCAAGTGTGGTGAGTAACATCTCTTGATTAGCTATTGTCTCCCCAATAGCCAGCAGATTGTTCCTGATCTCGGTCAACTTCAAAAAATATGATTGAATAGACTCATCCCTGCCTTTGTTCAGATTCTTCAATTGATTCTTGAAGAATAATACTTGATTCACATTGTTGGCCTTGAACATGTGTGCCAACTTAGCATACATCTCTTTGGATGTGCCTAGCGCAGAGATGTAGGCAACTAGACTCTTGTTAATTGAGTCCCTAATCATCAGCTTTGGTTTGATCTCCCCCTTCTTATACTTGGTTTTGGCGGCAACAGTTGCAGTGGATGGAGGCTCTTGGATTTTACCCTGCACATAGTCCATGACTTCTTGGTCTTCCAACATAAGATCCAATGTCATCTTCCAACCATGGAAGTCATCCTTCCAGTCAATTTGTCATCAGCCTTGAAGCCATTGTAGTTTGAGGAACCCATCCTCTTATTTGGTGATTGCTACAAATTTGGGATTTGTCTTCACCTCAGCTCTGATACCATGTAAATTTATGTAGATGTTCTATGCTTGATGCAAATTTACTTTCTCTTCAATATTTAGACAACAATCACATAAAAAGTAAAGTAAAATGTTGATATAACATACCAGTAGATCGACAGAAGACAAACTAGAAACATATAAGTGTGATGGTGCGTTACGACGGTCAACAGGATGCTTCAACCTGCAAGGTCTCGATATGGTCAACCAACTAGCAATGTTACACAACCCTCAGGACAGCCAAATGGTCAACTCAAAGGTCAACCCCATAAAAGTTAATGCTGCCAGCCAATGGTCAACACAAACAGCAACACAAACTAGATCAAAGCTGAAAATTCAAAGTCAACATCATGCCTCAGAAATAGTCCCAGAAAATGTGGATTAGGGAAATCGAGATTTTGGGAGAGTTTTGGGTCAATTTGACCTTGTGTTGACCAAAGTCAACGTTGGTCAAACTTTGCTGCAGTTGCTGCAGACACCCTAGACCGAAAACCAGAAATTGTTGTTGCTAGATTTCCCACGTGTGGAGAGAGAAGAGAGTCAAAGTGATTGAACCAATCAGATGAGGAGAGAGAATGTGTGAGGATGAGATTAGTGAAATGTCCTCCAACGTTGACCTTATTTATATCCATCAGTGAGGGTGTGTGACACATCTGCTGGGGTACAAAACCTTAATGCCTACCTACATATATTTTGAATAGATTCAAAATAGATTCAAATAAATGTTTTGCTCATCGGATCAAGATGATCTTTAGATCGATCTTGCACCTCTCCGAAAGAGGAACCCAATAAAAATATTGGTATCTTCCTTTGAGCAACATAACATGGAGTTTGGACCTAGTTGTCCAAAATTAACACTTGTTGATGTAGATATCCATCAACATGAGCATACCAAGCTCTAGGAGCTTGCTTGAGACCACATAGTGCCTTCTTTAATCTACAGACATAGTATTCCTTTTCAGAGAGAAAAAAACCTTCGGGTTGTTTAATGTAAACTTCTTCTTCCAATTCACCATTTAGAAAGGTTGACTTAACATCCATTTGGTAGAACTTGATTTTTTTCGAGCATGCATAAGTGATAGCTTCCATTATGGAAACATGAGCAAATGTTTCTTCAAAATCAATTCCTTCAAATTGTGCATATCCTTTGTAGACGAATCTTGCCCTATTCCAATTTCCTGGTAACCTGTCCATCCTCATTCAATTTGTTTTTGAAGACCCATTTAGTTCCAATAACATTTTTATCCTTTGGTCGTGGAATCAATTCTGAAGTATCTATCTTCTCAATTTGATCCAATTCTTCATTCATATCTGCTACCCAGTGTTCATCTTGACTCGCTTCCTTAAAATTGCCAGGCTCAAAAGTTGCTAAGAAAGCAAGGTGGGATTGTTGTGATGAATGAAGTTGTCGACTTCTTCTAGTTCCAATTCCTTTATTTATGTTGTCGATGATTTGGTGTGACTGATGATTCTTTTTACACCATTCTTTTAAGGCTTTTGGATAATTTTCTTGTACATCCTGCTGATCATTTCTTATTTCCTCTTGGTTGACTAGGGTTTCCTTATTTGATTGGTCTTGTTCTGGAGCTTCTTCTTCTTCCTTCACAAATTCTCCCTCAGATTGCTCAGATTTGCTTGAAGGGACAATCTCATCGTCATCCTTTGTAACACAATCTTTATCAAAAGTATCACTTGTCCTTTCCACTATTTGTTTTCGCCTCAGATTGTAGCATCTATAAGCCTTCCTTTTGTGTGAATAACCAACGAAAATACCTTCATCGACACGGGAATCAAACTTGCCCAAAATTTTCTCTTCTCTTTTCATGTAGCATATTCTTCCAAATATTTTGAAGTATTTGATGTTAGCCGATATTCCTTTCCATAATTCGTATGGAGTTATGTTACAATTGTTCCTTAGCAAAGCTCTGTTTATAATGGATACAACTATATCGATTGCTTGAACCCATAATTTATCATCTAATTTTGAGTCATTTAACATTATTTTGGCCATTTCCTATATGGTTCTGTTTTTTCTTTCGACAATTTCATTTTGCTGTGGTGTTCTGGTTGTTGAGAATTGCCTTTTTATTCCATTTTCATCATAGTACTGTTGAAATACCTTGGAAGTGAATTCTCCGCCATTATTTGATCTTAGACATTTGATCTTCAAATCAGTTTAGTTTTCGACCAATTCCTTGTAGATTGTAAAACATTTGGAATGCCTTAATCTTTTTCTTTAAGAAGCCGACGACTATCATTCTAGTGTAATCATCTTTCATTAGCATAAAATATAATTCTCCATCTAAACCTTTTGTTCTCGTAGGACCACATAGATCAATATGCACTAATTCTAATGGATGTGATGCAAAGTGTTCTTTTGTCTTGAATTCAAATTTTGTCTGCTTGTTGTGCCGACAACATTCACATATCGTATTGGTGGGTTTTGAAATTTTAGGCATTTCTCTTGCTGATTCCTTCTTATTGATCCTAACCAAATTGTCAAAATTTATATGTTCCATTCGTTTGTGCCATAACCAACTTTCATCTTCTTTCGCCAAAAAACACCCTTTAGGTGTCTCATCCACAATATATATGTAATTTGGAGCTCTGCTTGTTGTAGCCACAATTTTGCCGAACTTTCCTTTTTTGATTTTACATTTCTTAGAGTTAAATAGCATCGTGTGTCCTTGTTCGCACATTTGTCCAACACTGAGCAGATTGAGATTCATATTTTCAACCAACAACATATCTTTCGCTAATGCATTCTTGCTTCCAAGTGTGACTGTACCTACTCCTATGACGTTTGAAGACTCGTCATTTCCAAAAGACACAGTTCCATCCTTCTTTTCCTTCAAGGATACGAACTTATTCCTATCTCCAGTCATATGAGTTGAGCAACCACTATCAACATACCAAAAGTTTTTGTTGCTTTGAGCCTTGAGAGTGATAGCACATTTTTCAGTCTTCTTTTTCCATATTTGTTCATTTTGATTTTGTGAGAATTCCTTTGAGGAACTTCCAAGTCTGCAATCTTTAGCCAGGTGTCCAAATTTGTTACATTTATAACATTTGACATCGTCTTTCAAATGAACAAATTTTTTAATATTCTATTGAGTTCCGGAATATCCATTTATGAAAGACCTCCTGAAATTGTATTTATTCCAAACATATGTGCGACATTCTATAGCTCTATGTCCAAACCTTCCACATGAATAACAATGACCATAGAAGATAGGCTGATACCTGGGAGGAAATCTTCTTCGAGGAATTGTCTTCCATGGCTCTTCCTGCGAGTCCTAATCTCTTAAGTTGGCTGGAAGTTCTACCTGCTTGTTAGATTTTGCATATCCATAACCAAGACTAGTCTTGTCACTATTTGATTGTTGATTGTTGATGATTTCTTCCAATGCCTTGGAGCTGTTGGTGTAGTTTTGAAGATTTTTTCCATTTTTTACTTGCTTTCAAAGAGAAACTATTTGAACATCCAATGCTTCTCTTTCCTTGTTGCTTTCCTTTAATTCTCCCCTGAGCGATTCTTCAACTCGTTTGTATTCTTCTTCCTTGATTTTAATATTTATGACATGTTCCCTTTCTATCTTTAATTCGTCTTCAAGAGTGTTGACATGCTTCTTCTCGACCTTGAGCTCTTTGATAACCCTGATCACTTCGTTTTGAAATTCAACTTCAATCATCTCTTATTCTTCATCTTCTTCTTCGTCAGATGATTCTTGCTTATTGTGCTTGGCCATAAACAATACTCTTTGGTTGATTTCTTCTTCGTTATCAGTGCCTTCATCAGATGAGGAGCTATCTTCTTTGGAGAAGAAACTCTTCTTAAACCATTTCTTCTTGCCTTGCTTGTTGATCTTCCTTAGACCTTTCTTTCCTTTCGTAACAACCTCATTTTTGTGAGGACACCTGGTTGCAAAATTCCCAACCTCAGTACAATTGAAACATATGAATGGAAGTTTACCTTTGAATTTTCCCATACCTGTTCTCATTTTTCACGTGAAGTAGGAAAATTATTTATCTGAAAATTCATCTTCGTCTTTTTCCTTTTCTTCTTCCTTTCAACTACAAGTTTTCGCTTTCGTAGTATGCTTGTCCTTGCTAGTTTTCTTGGATGCAGCGAATGGTGTTTCTAGGTGAGATGTGTCGTCCTCTTTTTCAATCATCATTTCATATGCTCTAAGCACTCCATGCAATTCATCTTTGCTGAGATTGGCTAGATTTGAACTATATTCCAAGACAGATACCTTTGGGTTGAATCTTGCCAGCAAGGTTCTAAGGATCTTTTGGACAACGATTTTTGTGTCAATAGGTTCTCCCAAACCTTCCAATGCATTTGTTATTTCATCAACACGCTGTAAGTATTCATCAATATTTTCATCTTCCTTAATTTTGAGTTGTTCAAATTTTTCCTTCTAAATAAGAAGCATTGCTTCTTTCACATTTGAGTCACCCGCAGATATATTCTCAAGCTTGCCCCATACTTCCTTAGCAGTTTTGCAACTTAGTACCTTAAGATTGATAGATTCTATAAGCCCAATGATAATAAGATCTTTAGTCGTTGTATCATATACCATATTTTTCTTTCATTGTTCATCTTGGGTCGTTGTGAAGCCTTTTTCAACGATTTCACATACTTCATATCCTCGCGCCAGCAAATGAACCTGCATTCTTCCACTCCAAAGTTCGTAGTTATTTCCATTGAACAGAGGAACTCTATTTTTAGTATACTCCATGACCTCCTTCCAGTTGTTAGACTGCTATTGAAGGAACCAAGCTCTAAAACCAATTGTTGGAAATACCGAGAGGCGTGGGGGGGGGGGGGGATGTTAGTGTGTTTGGTGCACGCATGTACGAAATCACACCAACTTAAGGGGTGTGGTTTTCCCTCTTAAGTTATTGGTCACAGGCAGAAAAGATATGGAGTCAAGCAAGTTAGTGGAACATGCTAGAACATAAACATACTAGATAGAGAAATAGCATGCATAATCAAACATAAAACTAAAACTAAAACAAATAACACAAAAGCTTTAAATAGAGTCAAACTGTTGAAAAATGTAACTAGGTCGGTCTTCATGATTGACTATGTAATTATGAAAAGGAAAATGTAATTAAGAGCCATGAAAATGGAAGAATATCCTCCTAGACAATACGAAAGAATGGCCTTCAAAGACTGCCCATATTCAACATTGAAGATAAGCCTAATTGCTGCAAGGAAGTCGGCCTACAAAACTATTTGAAAATAGGCCTACAAAATTGTGTTGAAGTCGGCTTAATATTTGGCAAGAACAAATATTTATAACCCTAAATATGTTGCGGTAAAGACACAGGAAATTGCAGATTTTTCTGAGGTTTCTCTGAGATGAAGTGTGGATCAAAAGGACAGGGTTTAGTGTGTATTGGAGACTACATATTGTGGAATATATTGAAGGGTATAAATTTCATAAAGAACTGAATGTATAGACTAAAAGTATAGACTGAAGTTATAAGATTACGGAAGTGACTGAAGGCTAGTTTGAGAAGATTACAGTGAGAATATGTACAAGGTTGAAGTACAGATATCGCAAGGGTTGTGATGAATTCTGAGGTGTAATGAAATGAAATTCACCTTCCTATAATAAAAGTATTACTTATGGTAATTGACTTGATGAAAGATTAATTAAGAAGAATACATAAGCAAACAAGCTCACAAGTAATTATCAAGAAGAGAATTTATAACCCCTTCAGATTCTCAACATGGTTTCAGAACTATGGTGCGAAAAACAAAGAAAGGGCATTTAAAGGTACAAGTCCATGAATTGATAGTAAGACAATGCCGACACTGAAATAAGTTCGATGCACTTTTCAGTGATACAAATCCTCAAAATTGGTTAAGTCTAAATTTTGCGGATAAGGTGTAGACAGACATGACTATGTTGAAGTATGAGTTAAGGTTGCGTTCAAAGAACAGGGAAGCAAAGAAGTAATTATATGTGAAGAAAGAAACCACCTCTGTTGTTTAATACGGATCTCAGGTGTAGACTTAAGGATTGTAATATAAGTGCAATTAAGAAGAGACAGAGCTGTGCATTGAAGATGTTAGAAAGATGTTATATATGTATAGCGTATAAGCTAAGGTTTCGGCATAAGATTCTGTGGTATATGCTAACTTACACTGCAAGCTCATGATTGTAATATGATGCGTAGGAAGTCTGGTGAAAAGGGGACCATGTTATAGTATGAGAACATGACCATATATAAAGGTATCACTATGATATGATGAAAAGTGGACAAGGTCAAAGAAGGAAGAATACGAATAAAGACCGAGCTCTCTAGTTATGGTGCAAGTCATGCAAATCGGTGTTGTAGAGAAGAAATCAAATCTGGAGCAGAAGTGTAAAAATAAGTTCTACAAGGTTTCTTGGTCACCACAGTTCAGTCTGGAATACATCAAAGGTTTGTTCTAATATGAAGTCTGAAGGATGATCTACTATGGAAAGGGAAGAACTATAACTCTATTGCTTAAAGAGCAACATCACTATAAAGGATCTCAGACTTGGTGAAGGAAGCATATTGTCTAAAACTAGGAACCGAGCTTTCCTAGGACTAGTGCAGTAGAGTGCGGAAAAGAAGACTTTATCTTCACTTATCAAGTAAGTATTTTTAATTCTGTAATCAAATTTGGTTAAATGACTTTGTTTTTGCATGGAGATCTATAAGCTGGTTGGGTTACCAAGAATCCTTGCATAAGGAGGATAGTCACAATCCTCGAAGAAAGCAAAGTCATGAAAAGTCTATGAAGGATTGGAGACATCAAGAGAATATATGCTAAAGCTGAAAGAACTATTCTATGCAATAAATAAGGTTATGTCACTTGACCAGATTTACACAAAATTGAGGTATCAAAGGATGAAGGGATATCTTCATAAGATCTCAACTATGAAATCTGGAAAAGATGATAAGATGGACAAGCATAACAAATAGACAAGAAAATTACCTCACTCAACTTGTGGTCTCTATACTAGATGGAAAAAGACACTAAAGGGCAAAAATATTGAAGGATAAAAAGAATCAACATTTGCAGAAGGAAAAAGAAAGTTTAGAAAAAGTGGAAGACTTATGGACACTACAAGAAAGTTGGTCCTAAAGGGACAATCTCAATAGGAGAAAGAAAAGAAGATTCATTGAAAATCACATAAACTTGTGAATAAGGAATTGACTTCTGTTGATAGGAAGCAATGTAGCATTCTGACCTAAGGATGGCAAGAGCTCTTGATGAATTAGCTCCGGGAAAAACCTCTTTGACAAACTTTAAGAAAATAGTCATCAAGAGCAAGGGTCATCATAGAAACATACTTCTGGGATGTGATGACATATTGATAAAGCAAGCTAAGGGAATGAAGCTATTCATTCCGAAAAATTGCTACAAGATGACTCAAGGGAAAAAGGTATGAGGTATGTATATATATACTGAAATTGGATGTTCTGATGTCATGCTATATGGTTGCAGGTAATGAACTTTTGTATTTTAAAGTATGATCAATGGAGAAGTATCTCTCAGTGCATGGACAAATGAAATCAACATAATATGCCCTCATGAAATATGAGGTGGTTGTATATGAACTAGTAACCAGAAAGGTTATAAGTTCCTGGGAATAAATAATGTGCAAAGAGGAAGAGATCATGACATGCAACCATGTCAAAAGGCTGCAATCATTCGAAAGACAAGAAGATGTGATTAGGAGATCTTCTGGGAAGATATGTAGACTTTGACGGAAGTTTGGTAAAGAAGAAGACCTTTGGAAAAAAGCATATCATTAAGAGATGTGTCAGTCTATATGAAGGAAGCCGATGCCTACAAGAAGATTTCATGGTGAAAGATCATCACTAAGTTAACTTTCATTCTAAAATTTAAATATGAATATGTTTATTTGGGTGAATCTGTGCAGGGCTGTTGATCATGAGAAAGGATGTATGATCCTTGGAAATGATTCGAAGGAAAGCAGCATGACATAACAATGGACCAAGTAAAGGAAGTCTGATGAATCACTCTGATAGTTGACATGACTCGGGATGGAAGTGATGGATGATTTGTGCCCTATGAAGCTAAAAGTTGGAGATTCTTCAATATCATGACATCGAGAACAGGAATTCTTCATGAGCAGCTGGGTGTCTCACCATTGTTGCTAGAGGTCCTTGATTAAGAGGGAGCCTGATGGTAAGTTTTCTTACTTAGAAGAAACTTGGTAATTCCTAAGGATGAGCTTAGGTACATCCTTTGTATAAGAATGAGTACATTCCCTTGTGGAATAAGGTCCTCCGTGGGAGGGAGAGATAGACACATCATTCTGGACTTGGGAAGACAGAATGGATGATTACGTAATCATTTGGCATTCGATACTCTTTGAGAATTTGATAGGGCATTAAAGATAAGAGTAGTTGGGGACCGATATTCTTTGAGGGCTAGCTACCCAAGAGAAGAATAGCCTAGGAAGGTCATACCTTGGGAACACCCAGGTGGAGTATGTACCTTGGAGAGACAATGACGAAGGTGTCTATAAGTCATGTGTCTCGCTAGCATTGAATCCCATTGTCTCGTTGAAGAGATGAGGCTATTAGTTAAGGCCTTGCACTAGTACAATGCTGGTTAAAATGGTGCTATACAGATGCGATTACCAATCCGATTTTTCTTATGAAATTCTTTAGTTTGAAAGTAACCTTGTACCTATATGAATACCTCCCTAGTTAAGAGGGAGTGTTGAAAAATGTAACTAGGTCGGTCTTCATGATTGACTATGTAATTATGAAAAGGAAAATGTAATTAAGAGCCATGAAAATGGAAGAATATCCTCCTAGACAATACAAAAAAATGGACTTCAAAAGCTGCCCATATTCAATGTTGAAGATAAGCTTAATTGCTACAAGGAATTCTGCCTACAACACTATGTGAAAGTCGGCCTACAAAATTTGTGTTGAAGTCGGCTTAATATTTGGCAGGAAGAACTATTTATACCCCTAAATATGTTGCGGTAAAGACACAGGAAATTGTGGATTTTTTTTGAGGTTGCTCTGAGATGAAGTGCGGATCAAAACGACAGGGTTTAGTGTGTATTGGAGACTACAGATTGCGGAATATACTGAAGGGTATAAATTGCATAAAGGAACTGAATGTATAGGCTAAAAGTATGGACTGAAGTTATAAGACTGCGGAAGTGACTGAAGGATAGTTTGAGAAGATTACAGTGAGAATACGTACAAGGTTGAAGTACAAATATCACAAGGGTTGTGAAGAATTCTGAGGTGTAACGAAAGGAAGGTAAATCTGTTACTTCTGTGTAAAGCATTTGTGTCCTGTACATTTTGGTAATTGACTTGATGAAAGATTAATTAAGAAGAATACATGATGCAGGAGCATCCAAGCCAAATTTTCATTATTTCATTATGTAATAAGGGGGGTGAGATATTTTAATTATTTTATTAATTAAATTGGTTATTTTAATAAATTAAGAGAAAAAATGTAAAGGTGAGGATTATTGTAAGTATCCCTTTAAATAATTAAAGGATATGAGTGGAATGGGATTAGGTAGATAATCTAGGGAGTAGGAATTCTATATACGGGACTTTTGTTGAGTCCAAAACTAGAATAAATCTAATTTAGATTTAGTTGAGATTTGTGTGGAGAAATTTATGGAATGGAGTAAATTCATATTTTTGTATAAATAAGAGGTTTGTATGAGGGTGAAGGAAGTGAGTGAGAAGTGAGGAATTCAAAGAGAGTGAGGAATGATTTGAGAGCCTTTGTAAAGGGCCAAGAGCCAGGAGAGTCTTTCCATTGTAATATTTGGCCGAGGATTTGTTGTGTTATTTTATATCAGTAGATTTGTGTTTGGATAGGCTCTGTTTCATTTATGTATGCTTTGAGAAATTGCAAATGTGTGGTTAATGAAGAGTTGTTTTTATGAGAATTTTAATGTTGAAGGCAGTACATGTGTTTTTATATGCTAGGATCTGATTTAACCCGGAATCACTGCATCATTTGGTGTCAGAGCCGGAAACGATTTCCTGCAAGAGCTTGGGAGAGAGTTGATTGATATATTATACTTTTCATTTGAGTCAGTAATTTATATGTATGTATATACATATACCGTGTGTGCAAGTTATGAATGCAGGAATACATGCATCATGGAAAGGTGTTGATAGCCAGCACAAGAGAATTCCTTATGCGTTAACTGTGGAGGAGAAAATTGCATCTTTGCACAAAGACAAAGGCAGCGTAATCATAATTAAGGAGAGCACATTTAGCAGACAAATAAAGTCCACACTCTTTTGAAAGGCTATGACTCCACAGCAAGAGAACCCACGTAGTTCGATGGCACTGTGAGTTCAATCAGTGATCCACGCTTTGCAGAGTTAGTGAGCGTATGAGTGACCATCGCTTGAGCCACAGACCAATGGAGTCAACGTAACAGTAAACGTTGTGAATATCCAACAACAGAGTTCGACTCTGAGTCCTGAGTAATACATTACAGCCAGCGTTGGGATGAATGGTGGCACACTTGTCTTGAAGTGCAATTAGACAATGCGTGGGCAACCTTGAACAAGCCTCACTCTGTAATAACTTGCCAACGAAATCGATTTCAGAACTGCGGCCTCAACTTGCCAGTCGATGACCCATGACCAAGTGTATTCACACATCAGCTATTAACCTTGGGTGAGGTTCTCCTATGCGTTCGACCTGTAATTGATAAATGCGTGGAACTGGGATATGCGCACGAAGTAAAGTGTGGTGTGGCTTCCCAAGTAGCACACAACGGAACGTTGTAGAGGTGTGAGGTTCGATGCACCGTGAAGAAGAAGCAGCCAGGGACGCTGCAATGGCGTGGCTCGATGCATTGTGAGAGTGGCCGAGGGATGCTGCAGAGACTCCATCAATTGCTGCGTTAACATTTCATGTGGTTTGTCTAAAAAAAACCCAGCTTTCTTGTTTATTTAGATGGTTTACATGGTATGAAACGTAAGCTTGCATCCCTTGGTCGCATGTGAAGAATACTTCCAGAAACGTAGGGTACTTGGTACATTAAAAATTGTATATGCAGTCATTTTTTTCTGAATTGCATAACATTCCAACTGCATTGAACATTGTGTTGATTATAAATTGTGTTGATTATATATTGTGTTGTGTTGGCTACGTCGTGGGTTCATAACCGTGCTAAGTTATTGGAAGTGGATTCGATCTTAAAGATTGCGTTGAGTTGTTTGGTTTTACAACTAAATCCATATTTGCAAAGCCACGTGTTGACATGGTTGGACGTATAACCATGGTCCGTAGTTGTTGAATGAAGCTTGCATCAACACAAAACTGTCATGAAGCCGGATTGTCATATGTGTTAATAGTAGTGGAAATTGGAATTGCCATTAAGTGGTGAAATGAGAATAAGTTCATCAAGTTAGAAGAACATATCTAGACCTCAGTAAAATTGCATATTTTACTATAATAATTTGAATAGTGGGAATTGTGTTAAAGAGGTGTGGTTCCAGTGGAATATTCAAGGTGTGGATCTAGTAATTCCATGGTACAATCTTCCAGTGTAAGAAAAGGTCACTGAGATTGATAGAGGTTTATTATGCATAATGTGGGTTCTCATAGTTTTGGTTAAGTTATTTTTTGACCAAAGCTTATAGTTGGCAGTGGGAGAATTATTTTGGTTTGTGTTTTAAGATTGTAAGACAATTTCTTGATGTTGTAGAATCTCTGTTTTACCATCATGTGGTAGCATTCAGGATAGACACGATGTACGAGTTGTACATTATTGATCGCAGAAATTGAAAACATGAAATAGCTTGTTATCTGTACAATAGGTGAAGAGATGTAAATTGATGTACCATTTATAATGTGCAGTTGTATGGTGCATGAAAGTACAAATGAGAGATGGAACAAGATCACACAGAGATCTTGAAGGTGAGCTGATGTGTTTTATTTTAACTCTAGTTTGAAGATGATATTTGCAGAATACATGTTGCAGAGAGTTGAAGGAAATCTCAACAAATGAAGATCACAGTTTTAAGTAGTGATGAAGGAGACTAGTAATAGTTTCTGAATGAAAGCAAAGTGTGGAGCAGAAACTTGAAGAATTCCAACAGAGGTTGGATAAAAAGGACAGTTGTGTTCTTAAAAAGTGCAAGTGAGTTGAAGCCTAGAAGGAGCAGAGAAGGATGCTCAAGAGGTTCCAGAGAATAGAGAACCAGTGCTTGCTAAAAGACCAAGTCTAAAGAGAGGATTGGTGAGGTAAGTGGCAGCAGGAAGGACTTGCTGTTGCATAGACTTTAAAGTACAGCTCATGGTGAGTGAGTGATGAACTCATGAAGATAGAGACAAAGATGAATACTAAAGGTCATTGCAGAGGTTCTAAAGAAGACCACAGCAGAAGAAATGAGAAGGTAGATGCCAAGGCAAATGGCATGAGAATAAGTCAAGAGCAGACTGACAGAGAGAGAGCTGAGATAAATTTCCGTCTTGAGTTGTTGATGGAAATGTTACGGAGAAGTAAAGTAGACTAGAGATATGGATGGAGCATGAAGAGGAAAGTCACATGGCAAGGATTGCAATTGAAGTGGGCACATAGAGTGAATTTTCAATTAAAGGAAGAGTTACTCAGTTTAAAGGGAGATTTGATATGCGAGCCGGAATATGGTCCACTGCTTTCTGAAAGTAATGGTATGACAGAAGAGAAATTTACAGAGGAACTGAATCAAATGAAGGATTCGAAGCAGCAAAGAGAGATGTTGACTGAAACATCAAGTGAGACCACAAGGTCTTATGTTTTTAAGACTAATGATTTGTGTGTGATTGCAGGTACATCACAGGGTGTTGAACGAACTTTGAAGTTTGTTAAGGAGGAAAGGTTGAATCTGGAATTTGTTCAAAATGATGCTGAGATAGTAAGATCTCAGAAAGAAATGAAGATAGAGGGGCTTCATGGAAATATTCAGCAGAATATTGAAGCAAAGGAAGAAAGGCCATCTGATGATTGGTCAACAACAAGTGAAGGTGTGGAAAGCTATGTAAAATTTCCAAGTTCTACCCCAATTGAGATTGTTAAGTTATATAGAAAGTTAGATCTTCAAAGAAGGAAGTTGAAAAATAAGAGGATCTATACTCAGGGTGAGTTGTTGAAAGAGAAAGACAAAGAAATTGTCCCGAATAATAATCAGGAAACAGAGGATAAGGATGCAGGAATGATTCAGCAAATCGAAGAAGTTCATTTTTGTTAACTAGAACAGGGAGACATTCTTGAAACAGATGATATGAAGGAGGTACTAGCTGACAGTCTCATGGAGGATTTAAATCAGCATACTCATGTGCTGATGGAAGAAGAAATTTTCGAGCAACATACTAAAATGTTGCCAGAGGAGAAAGAGGCATTGAGGCCTTATGTTTTTTTATTTTAATAATTGTTTTGTGAATACAAGTTTTATTGCATATGCTGGCGAAGATCTATTGGACAGAGAAATTAGACTGATAAGGAGGATAATGATGAAAGTATCCTAGAAGAAGACAACAGCAGTAAAACAAAGAAGAAGCACCAAGAGGAAGACAACAGAAGACTGTGAAAGCATAGCCAGTGGGGCAATGCAACACAAAGTGTGGAGACCTGGAGAAAAACAACAAACAAAAGCAGCAACAAATGGAGAATTGCAACACAAGATATGGGATCTGGGAAGACAAAGATCTGAAACACATGATCAGGCAATCATGGTTAATTTCAACCTTGGGAGTCTGATGCAGGAGCATCCAAGCTAAATTTTCATTATTTAATTATGTAATAAGGGGGATGAGATATTTTAATTATTTTATTAATTGAATTGGTTATCTTAATAAATTAAGAGAAAAAATATAAAGGTGAGGATTATTGTAAATATCCCTTTAAATAATTAAAGGATATGAGTGGAATGGGATTAAGTAGATAATATAGGGAGTAAGAGTTCTATATACGAGACTTTTGTTGAGTCCAAAACTAGAATAAATCTAATTTAGATTTAGTTGAGATTTGTGTGGAGAAATTTATGGAATGGAGTAAATTCATATTTTTGTATAAATAGGAGGGTTGTATGAGGGTGAAGGAAGTGAGTGAGAAGTGAGGAATTCAGAGAGAGTGAGAAATGATTTGAGAGCCTTTGTAAAGGGCGAAGAGTCAAGAGAGGCTCTCCATTGTAATATTTGGCCGAGGATTTGTTGTGTTATTTTATATTAGTAGATTTGTGTTTGGATAGGCTCTCTTTCATTTATGTATGCTTTGAGCAATTGCAAATATGTGGTTAATGAAGAGTTGTTTTTATGATAATTTTAATGCTGAAGGCAGTACATGTGTTTTTATATGCTGGGATCTGATTTAACCCAGAATCCCTGCATCAATACATAAGCAAACAAGCTCACAAGTAATTATCAAGAAGAGAATTTATAACCCCTTCAAATTCTCAACACAAACAACTTCAATAATCCAAATGGCGGTGCTTACGTCCCCTCTTATTGAGTGTTCGCAGGAAATGAGGATAAAAATTTAACCCACTTGCCAAGGGGCCCTTAGAGCTTGGGGTTCTAAGTCTCGATGCAAGGATGTCTTTACTTTCGAGCTGCCTTGGCGCAAATTCGACCTCTCTCTACTATGGTGGACTGAAGTTGTTGCATGGCCAACAACTGAGTCCCCTCTATCTCTGCTCTGGATCACACACTTCTGGTATTGCTCGGGGAAATTCTGGCTAGCATAACAATTTTCTCTCAAGTTGTTCATCTCTTAGTGGCATTTTATAGGAGAATTCAAATCCTCCTTCCCTCTCTTGGTACATTGTGGGTGGTGACCCAACATAGGAGGGTCATTCCATTGTGTGCCACATTTATTCCATTGCGTGCTCCCTTGATGTCCTAAGGAGGTTTGGGTGGTTGTCCTTAGGCGGCTTCAAGTGTGGAATCAATGTCATAGAGTGTGCTTTTTCTGGTCCTAGAAAGTGACTTCCGCCACTCCTAGGATTGCGTGATTTTCGGGTCAAAAGGCGCACAAAGGCAAGCTTATTGAAGGATTTTGCGCGCAAAAAAAATTATAACTTGTTCATATTTGATTTTTTCTTAGACCATGGAGATTTTTAAATACTTTCCAGATTCTCTAATGTCTCTCAGCCCTATAAATCCTTCTGCCTCACATTAAATAATGTCGTCTTTGCTTGTACGATTTTCCAGTGTTAACAAGGGGAATCAATATTTCTTATCAGTTAACACTTTTTAAATCTTTTCAAAGCATTAGTTAATCTTCAAGTATTCTTGATGTTCATCCAGTAATAACAATAAACAATAGAACACAATAGGTATACGAATTTTAGGTGGAAAACCCTCTCCAGGTCAAAAACCACCGAATGCTTCTAATAACTTCTTTAATCTTCAGCCCCAACTGAAATGAAAGGTACAACTTCCTAGAATTCTAGAAAAGCATTCTTATCCAGCTCCCACTAGAAGGACTCCCCAACGCCCTGGTTTCTTCAGTAGTCAACTGAATGGATTCCCCGACATCCTAGACCAACCTACCACCCTGAAGTGTTCATAGGCTCCAACCTGTAGGTGACTTCATGCTCCAACCTAGCACCTACCTGCCAACAGATAATGATCAGAAATAAGACAAGAGTGTGGACTCCTGTACCAGGGACAATGATCCACAATACATTATGATTCACAATGCTTTTCTTGAAATAGACCAATCACCCAATTAGACTATGACCTGCAACCCAACCATAACATTATCCAACAATGACACTTATACCTCCCAACAATGCCTCTCCAACTCTAGGCAGATTGACTCTTTTACAATAATGACTCTTTTACAATTTTACAATGATTATTTTTACAATACTGACTTTTGACACGACCTGATGCTTGACTTGACACTGCTTCTTTGAACACTAGCATGTGCTGAGGTATTGTTGTTCTTGCTTCAAGTAATGGTACTTTTGCGTAGCATTGTCCTTATAGTATGTGTCTTAGTTGCCCTAGTGTGTCATCCTTCCTACACATGCAAAACCCAAACCAATATACAAACAAAAAACATACACTGTCCTGCAAACCATATGAGAGAGAAATATTCAAAATTGAAATGTAAATACGTTCAACATTTATGAACAATACCCAATCAAACATACATGCAAAATAATTTCACTATCTTGCAAAAACACATCTCAGAGATGATATTCAAATTAAAATTTAAACACCAATCATACACACCTTGTTGTAGCATACCTTTGAATGTTGATGTGTTGTCCTTATTGAAGTGATCCTTGAATGCATATTTTTTCTTTCCTTTTACAAGCTCGTTATTGAATCTGATGTATCTATGTAATTTCAGATCTCCAAGGTCTAAAATTTCGTCCTGTCATAGCCCTCTGAGTCCTCTTTCCAACCCCATAGGTCTGATCAACATTGTATTCTTCAAGAAATAGGTATGCCCAATCTCCTACAATGAGCTGATTATAGACTAGTTTAGTAGAGAGAACTTGTACGAAGTGCCACGTCTCACTGTTTCAACCTTTTGTCCTGGAAACGATACACAACAAACTACAACTTGTCCTCTTTCTGTCACTTATTACGGAATTTGAATCCAATGCTTGGAGAGAAAATTATGAAGATTTTCCCAAGGTCACCTATTTGACATGAAATTTGGGAGCCTGTAAAAACCCTAACTTCCTCAGATCATATCTCTGAAACTATAGTGAAACAATATCTAAAATTTGGACACGAGCTTCATCATGAGTTCGCCCAAATGGATTTTTAGTTTCAGAAACTGATGCTTCAAAGAAAAAAAAAGGTTTTAGCAAAAATGCCACGATGACCTGTTATTAGTAGCGAAATCGTTACATGAGGAGGATATGAGGGCCAAATTTATATAAATGCTTAGGTTGAGAGGGTATTCAACAAGTGAATTTTGGAGGGATTTTAGGAGCTTAAAAAATTATTAATTATTGACAATTCAATGACCACAACCAATGATTAGCGTCATGCCACAACCCCATGGGGTTTTAGCCCACTAAATGGGGTTACTAACTTCAAACATGAATATCTCTCAAACCATGAAGAATTATGTGCCATCCCATATATCAATTGAAACATCTCGACAAGTAGAAACCATCCAAAATATCCTTGACTTAGAATAGAGTAAGTTTCAAGTCAAAATTCCTACGCAAGGTCGGGGTAGACCCTGGTGCTTCTTGGGTTTACATCAGTGACAACCCCTGATCAACAACATTAGGTTATCGCTCCATTGTTGCCCCTTGACTAAAAAGTGGAAGTTCTTGTACAAGAGAAGAATCCAAGTGATGATGATGAGTTCTCACAAATGAGACTCATTTCTATTTATATGAGTCTCTTTGAAATTTAATTAGCCTAATGAGCCCCTAAAATGCGCAAATAAACTTGGTTCAGGTGCATGCACCTAACGAACCCACAACGGGGGGATGTCTAGGGGTGTTTTTCGCCACACACCCCTTTTTGGGAGTCATGGGGAGACACAAGGTGGGGGGGGGTGGTGCATTTCCCCAGTGTGGGGGATGCGGATAACAAAAAGGGGTGCTTTTGGGCATACCCACTCGAATTTTTCTAAAAACACTTCATAAAAAAAAAAAAACTAAACTAAAAATTAAAAGTTTAAAACTTAACTACGTTAACTCACTTGTTCATTTCCCAAATTCTCTTGCCCGTCGTCAAGCTCTGCCAAATGGTTTCTTGTTGTTGTCGAGTTATGCTCTCTTGCCTGTCGTCAAGTTCTGTTCTCCCGCCATCGTCGAGTTGTGCTCTCTTGCTTGTCGTCGAGCTGCGTTCTCCTGCCATCGTCGAGTTGTGCTCTCCTACTGTCGTTGAGCTTTGCTCTCCTGCCACCGTTGAGCTTTTCTCTCTTACCTTCGAGCTTTGTTTTATGGCCTGCATTCGATCTCGTCTAGAATGATGAATGATGAATTTAATTTTTAAATCAATTTAGATTATAAAATGATGAATGATGAATTTAATTTTTAAATCAATTTAGATTATAAAATGATGAATGATATGGATCAATGTATCCGAATATTTCATTATTGAATGTCATGGTATGGGTGAATGATGAGCATGTCATATGAGTGATGTCTGTATTAAATGAATGATGGAAGAGTGATGTATGTCATATTACTCTTGTGATCAATACAAGAAAAAATATATGAACAATCATATGGAAGATCACAAAGGTGGAATGTGGGAAAATACGAGATCCATACATCATAGAAAAGAGTAATGGATGAAGGGAAGGACATCAATTTGAAGAATCATATCCTTTCCTATAAACAGTGAATGCATTATTGGATAATCAATCTCATGAACTTCCAGTCAAGATCCTTATTAGTGATTCCATGCTTCATGGTTTCCTTAAGGTCATGATGAGAAAGAAAGGGGAGCGACTACCATGGAGGATCATAACAAGTGGGATGTTCACTATAAGGATTACATTCAAAAGGAGGCAACCGATCAGGTTTATCACCTTCAATGCTCATGAAATTGGGAATGATAGAAGGATCCAAGGATGACTCAAATACACCCCAAGATTATAAGGAAGGCAGGGAAATTCAAGGCCCTTTTTGATATCATCATCGGTATCATAGATAGGGTCTTTATCAAAATGATGTTCATCGATCTCCTACTTTCATTCTTCAATATGAAAGCAATCACTAATGTTAACATTAAAGGTGTTAGTGGCGTCATCCTTCTCAAGGCCCTCTTCATGTTCAATTAAGGATTCCTCTTGAATATCTAATGCTCGACAACCTTGCTTCCTAGCTCGAAAATGCTCAAGAAATCTATCAAGGAATGCTTCAATTGACGAAATTATCCTAGGCTCACAATTGTATAGCTATGAATTAGGTCCATGGAGGTATGTCATGAACAACAACATCACGATGAGCCACCTCAACCTTTGAGGTATATGTAGAAAATTTTGCTACATGATTAAATGAAAAATATGGATCACCATCAAACTTGGGCACCCCACGTATTGTGGTCAAGGTGACATGATTAGGATGAACAAGAATGTTAGCGATGTCATCAAGGTAAGACATTCTATTTGGTTACACATATCACTTATGCATGAGTCATCAAGGTGAATTCAAAATGCCTTGAGAGATGTTTTCTTCATCCTACAAGAATTTTATTTGATGTTTAATGAATAACTAGAGTTTCATTCTTCCAATGGAGTTGCTAAAAGATGATCTATATCGTCCTCAATAAAACATCTCTTCAAGTATTAGACAAAGGAGGTAGACTTTCTTCCTCCATGGCAACAACGCCAAAAATGTTGCCACACAATCTAGCAAGGCCTTAAGAGGGGAAACCTAAGGGACAACTACTAGACTAAATGACAACAATGGGACAATGACCCACTATCACCTCAGTCAATGTCCCCTGCTCTTTATGGAATTTCATCGATGGGAGGAGTCATAGTAGGTAGGAAATCACTTGAACTGGATATGTCAGTAACTAGGGTTCAAGTGATTTTGAAAATCCCATTAAAGGAGAGACACAATAAAGGCTCCATGCTTCAAAGAAGCTAACATGCTCTCCAAGAAATACCTTGGGGAGAGTAGATCAAGACCTACGTTTTGAGATATGCAATGGTAATATGTATCCTTAAGGTAAAAACTTTAGGGGATGAGGTAGGACCTATCAAAGGAGCTCTATGTAATGATTTAAAACTTGTAAAAATCTCTTCACTCTCTTTGAAATACCTAAGGAAGGTTTGCTCTAGACCTAGAGTGTTGTGAATAAATGTGGGAAGAAATACTTCCAAGGAACTATCTAGGTTAAGGCAAGGGAGGAGAAAGGGCTTTCTTATGGTTTATTCCAATGAATACTGAGCTCATATAACCCTCAAAGAAGTTCCCAAGGGATGAAACTTGGTCGGATGCCCACTAAAATTGGAGCATAAGTAGCCTAGACACTAAGCTTGATGTGTGGACCCTCAAATTCCCAAAAAATCACCTCCCTAAATCTTCTTTGCGAGC
This sequence comes from Pinus albicaulis, assembly GCA_034641835.2. NCBI lineage: Eukaryota > Viridiplantae > Streptophyta > Pinopsida > Pinales > Pinaceae > Pinus > Pinus albicaulis. The sequence goes on along the minus strand of CM076569.1, from coordinate 384,843,409 downwards.
CCTATATTTCTACCATACCTTTAGGGAACCAAAATTTAGGAGTAGAAAATATGGAGAAGAGAAAAATTGATCAGCAAAATTATTTGACTAGTGCCTAATCCTTTGGGCTATGGAGTCTTAGATGATTCAAAATTGGCCAAAACCATCCTTAAGGAGGCTAAAGATTGATGTCATAGCAACCAAACTTTAACATTTACCTACTCAAGATTTATGGAGTTTTATGTAAGAAAGACAAAATTTCATCCACCAAGAACATTCATAATTTTCCATACAATGAGTAATATATGCAATTTCCAACCAAGAAGCTTTCCACAAATTATTTTAGACAATTAGGGCACAATAACATTAACCTAGTTGCAACAACTACACATACATTAGACATATTTCCAAGAAAATATTCAACAAGAAGCAGTAAGAAGATGACAATAGAATATATCCATCTACAAATCATGAGATATATCCACATAAGATTGAAAATTTCAGCTCCAAATGTCAAAATGCATCTAGTAATGTCCAATAGTCTCCAAAGAAAATGTGCAAGGTCTTTTACAAGAGAAGAATCGATGTGATGATGACAAGTTCTCACAAATGAAACTCACTTCTATTTTTATGAGTCTCTCCTAAATGGAATTAGCCTAATGAGCTCCCAAAATTAAAAAATAATGTACAAATAACAAATCTTGGTGACAAGTCCACCAAGTAACTAATAAATGTTAGGATATTCTGACACATAGGAAATAGTTAAGTATAACTTGGTCTAGCATAGAGTTAGGTAAAGTGTGTTTTTTTACTATGTACATTTGTAACTTATAATCCAACGCTCACGATATGTAGTGATCTGATGGTTCACTCTCTCCTCGATATTTCTGACACTTGATATGTGGCTTAACACTTGATTGGTCTATGATCTCTATTTAAAGAGTATGGAGGGTCATTTGTCCGGTAACCGTTTATGAGAGAAGCTTATGTAATTTTCTTTCTTTATATTAATAAATTTCTTGAAGTGGCCACGTTGGCTCATGCCATGGGTTGTTTCTCTATTTGAGGGTTTTAACAACACCAAATACTGGTGTACTGATCTGTGATTTGTTTGTGAGCGGTGACCTTTGGTGTTTTGATCTGAGGAACTTACCGTGTAAATTCCTACATGGTATCAGAGTTGTTTTGAGGGCCGCATCCGTTGTTGATCCAAATCCGAAGCCGGTTTGACTACATGTAACTGCCATTTTATAGATCTATTGTTTCTAACCACTTTCGGGTGGAAGAATTGCTCTGTTATGTCTGGAGCGTCTGTTATAGTGAGGAACCCCATTCGTTTCATGCGAAAAGGTTTCTGGTTGCCCAAGTTATGTCATTTTAGATTTGGAGGTATAAAGTATATTTTTTGCAGTTATATTTATAATCTCTCTTTTTATTTCGGTTTATAGTTTTTTTAATTACCAGATCTACACCCTCTTATTTGTGTATCTTTGCTCTGCGCTGTATGTGATCTGGAAAATCAGAAACAAGAAGACGAGATTTTTATGTTATGTATGCTCTTTCTCTGTGACTTTGTGCGATCTCAGGAAATCAGAAATAGCGAGAAAAATAGATAGTTTCCAGATAGACTAACCACAAATCTAACGTTCTACTGTAAGGCTTGTATTTTTTTGGTTGCACGGATTTGTGGTTTTTTTTGCCGGAAAAAGCACACACATTGAAGAGAAATAAAACCCCTTCCTCCTTTCAAACAATTACAAAATCTTTTTACTATCTCATTTGGTGTAAAGTTACTTTATGAGAATAGAGATCTCGGATTTAAGTCTCTTTGTCAAGCTTCTTTTTCTAAATTTTTTTTTTGTTAAGTTAACTTTTTCTTAAAAAGTTTTTTGGCAAGTTACCGGTTTTAAAACAAGAGGGTTTTATTTAAAAAACACATGTAAAAGTAACATTGTAAAAGTGACTCTCACTTATTTATAAAAGTCGGTCACATAAAGTATTTTTTTTAAAGTGATCTTATTTTATTAAGTTTGAAAATGGGGGAATATTTTTTTTAAAGTACAACTTCATCATCAACTTTCAACCTATGATGTAACTATTCGGCATATACTACAACGTTTCTTCAAAAAGACATAACTTCTTCATCCAAAAGCCATTTTCAAAGCCATATTTTTTTTAACCGGCCTAATTTTTCGAGATCTTTCCATTGGAGCAGTTAGTTTACTCTTTTTCAGCTTCAATTTAAAAAAAATGGAAAATGCGTGCCCAATTATTCTTAACAACACCAATTATTTCCAATGGCTATCCTACATGGTAGACTTACTTAGAAGTAAAGGGCTTTATAGAATAGCCACATGACAAGAACCTAAACCTACCAATGGAGATAATCGACTAAATGGGAAAATAAACAGGATCAAACATGAGGGTTCATAGGAATGTTGTTAATTTTAGACAACTAGGTCTAAACTCCATGTTGTGATGCTTATATGAAGATGCCAATATTTTTATTGGACTCCTCTTTTGGAGAGGTGCAAGATCGATCTAAAGATCATCTTAATCCGATGAGAAGAACATTTATTTTAAATTTATTCAAAATATGTGCAGGTCGGCCTTAACGTTTTGTGCCCCAACAGTTGTGTCAAACACCCTCACTCATGGATATAAATTGGTCAACGTTGAAGGACATTTTCACTCATCTCATCCTCACACATTTCTCTCTCCTCACATGATTGGTTCGATGACCTTGGAGGCTCTTCTCTCCAAACGTGGGAAATTTCAGCAGCAACTCTTTTATGTTTTTGGCCTAGGGTTTCTACAGCAGCTTTGAGCAGCATTGACTTTGGTCAACGCAAGGTCAAATAGACCTGAAACTCTCCCAAAATTTCGATCTTTCAAATATACTTTTTTTGGCACTATTCCCGAGACTAGACATTGACTTTGACTTTGCTACGATGACCTAGTTGCTGCTACTGTTTGTGTGGACTGTTGATTTTTGGGTTGACCGATTTGGCTGTCCTAGACGGTTGTGTGACATTGCTAGTTGGCTGACCATATTGAGACTTTGCTGGTTGAAGCATCCTTCTAATCGCCATAACGCAACAACAAACATATATTTTTGGCTTGTCTTCAGTCGATCTATTGGTATGTTCTATCAGCATTTTAATTTGTTGTTTATGTGATTGCTCACTGATATTGGGATAAAAGTAAAGTTGCATCAAGCATAGAACATCTACGAAAATTTACATGGTATCAGAGCTGAGGTGAAGACAAAGCCCTAGTTTGTAGCAATGACCGAAGAAAAGGATGGATTCCTCAAACTACAATGGCATTAAGGCTGATGACAAATCAACTGGGAAGGATCAGCTCCATGCTTGGAAGATGACATTGGATCTTAATTTGGAAGACCAAGATGTCATGGACTATGTGCAGGGTAAAATTCAAGAGCCTCCATCCACTGCAACTGTGGTTGCCAAAACAAAGTACAAGAAGGGAGAAATCAAAGCGAAGCTAATGATCAGGGACTTAATTCATATGAGTCTGGCTGCCTACATCTCTGAGTTGGGAAAATCAAAGGAGATGTATGATAAGTTGGTTAGCATGTTCAAGGCCAACAATGCGAATCAAGTCCTATTATTCAAGAATCAATTAAAGAATTTGAAGAAAGGCAGAGATGAGTCTATTCACTCATACTTTCTGAAGCTGACCGAGATCATGAATAATCTGCTGGCTATTGGGGAGACAATAGCTAATCGAGAGATGGTTCTCACCGCACTTTGAGGTCTCTCATCCGAATGGCATGTGTTCAACACTACTATTCTCAATAACAATGTCATACCTGACTTTGACGAAGTACTATCGAGATGCGTACAAGAAGAGACAAGGATGAAGGAATATGAAAATGAAGGAAATGTTGCCTTCGTTGCTCATTCTAGGAAGAAGAACTTTGGTGGTCCAAGGAACAAAGGAAGAGTAGGGGCCCAAGGAAAGAAGGGGAAGTGTTACACTTGTCACAAGCTAGGTCACTATGCTAGAGAATGCAATTTCAAGAAGGATTCTCCCAATGATGATGACAACAACAACAACCGGAGGAATGGAAATCAGAGGAACAATAGGTTCAAGGGAAAGAGAAAGGCTCCCTCCGGTGGAAATGGTCAACCTTTCAAAAGCTCAGGAAATTCCAGGTATGAGGAATCAAATGTTTTTGATAAAAGAAATGAATTCATTCTTGTATCTTCCCTCTTTGCTGCATCTCCAATCGACACTATGGATGTCTTGTTGATAGATAGTGGTGCCTCAAGGCACATCACTGGGTTCAAGAAAGCAATTTCTGATATGGTTGAGAAGGATACTAATATGGAGATTATCCTTGGAGACAATGCCACATATCCTGTGAAAGGGACAGGGAATGTAACCCTCCACTTGTCTTAAGGTCAAGTCCTTCGCTTGCAGGATGTACTCTATGTACCTGATTTGAAGAAGAACCTTGTGTCTATATCGACCATGGAAGACAAAGGTTTCAATGTGGCATTCATTGATGGGAAGGTGTGTATCTGGAAGAAGAGTTTCAAGGAAGCTATCAAGATTGGGTTTAGAGTCGATACACTCCACTAGGTTGGAGGAAGTCCTCTGGGAGTGATGACGTGTGATACTATTCAGCAGACTGAACTATGGCATCGGAGGTTTGGACCCCTTCACTACAAATCCCTTCCTGAAGCAAGGAAGGTGGTGACGGGGATTCTAGAGTTCTCAAATAATCATGAAGGTGTATGTTAGGGTTGTGCCGAAGGAAAGCATTCAAGGGGATCCTTCCCCTCAAGTGTCACAAAGACATCTAATGTCTTGCAATTGATACATTATGATCTATTTGGGATGCTACCGGTGACACCCTTGGGAGTATGTTCTTATAATATGACATTCATAGATGACTTCTCTCGCAAAACCTGGATATACTTCTTGAAGAAGAAGGATGAAGCTTTCATGTGGTTCCGTACCTTCAAAGCCTTGGTGGAAAATCTGACGGGGAAGAAGATCAAGATATTGAGGACCGATAATGGCACTGAATATGAAACGAACGAGTTCAAGAAATTTTGCAGAGAAGTTGGCATCAAGAGGGAGACCATCTGTCTATACTCCTGAACAGGATGGCATTGTTGAACGAAAGAATAAGACCATTGTGGAGGCTGCTCATTCCATGCTATGTGACCAAGGTATACCGAAGTTTTTGTGGGGAGAAGCTGCGAACACTGCTGTGTACATACAAAATCAATGCTCTCATTTCGCTCTGGACTCCAAAACTCCTGAAGAGGTTTTCACTGGTAAGAAACTTGACATATCACATTTTAGAGCTTTTGGATGTCCTATTTATTTTCATGTCCCGAAAGAGAAGAGGAGTAAGTTGGATGCTTCTGGAAAGAAGGGAATTTTTGTGGGCTACAACAAAACTTTGAAGGCCTATAGAGTCTATGTGCCTAGTCAAAGGGAAGTGGAGATATGCCTCCGACGGAAATGGTCAACTTTTCGAAAGGTCAAGAAATTCCAGGTATGAGGAATCAAATGTTGTTGATAAAAGAAATGAATTCATTCTTGTATCTTCCCTCTCTGTTGCATCTCCAACTGACACTATGGATGTCTGGTTGATAGATAGTGGTTCAATGATGTGCCTCAAGGCACATCATTGGGTTCAAGAAAGCACTTTCTGATATGGTTGAAAAGGATACTAATATGGAGATTATCCTTGGAGACAATGCCACATATCCCGTGAAAGGGACAGGGACTGTGACCCTCCACTTGTCTCAAGGTCAAGTCCTTCACTTGCAGGATGTACTCTATGTATCTGATTTGAAGAAGAACCTTGTGTCTATATCGACCATGGAAGACAAAGGTTTTAATGTGGCATTCATTGATGGGAAGGTGTGTATCTGGAAGATGAGTTTCAAGGAAGCTATCAAGATTGGATTTAGAGTCGATACACTCCACCAGGTTGGAGGAAGTCCTCTGGGAGCGATGACGTGTGATACTATCCCACAGACTGAACTATGGCACCGGAGGTTTGAACCCCTTCACTACAAAGCCCTTCCCGAAGCAAGGAAGGTGGTGACGGGGATTCTCGAGTTCTCAAATAATCATGAAGGTGTATGTCAGGGTTGTGCCGAAGGAAAGCATTCAAGGGGATCCTTCCCCTCAAGTATCACAAAGACATTTGATGTCTTGCAATTGATACATTCTGATCTATCTGGGATGCTACTGGTGACATCCTTGGGAGGATGTTCTTATTATATGACATTCATAGATGACTTCTCTCGCAAAACCTGGATATACTTCTTGAAGAAGAAGGATGAAGCTTTCATGTGGTTCTGTACCTTCAAATCCTTGGTGGAAAATCTGACAGGGAAGAAGATCAAGATACTGAGGACCGATCAAGAAACTTGACGTCTCACATTTTAGAGCTTTTGGATGTCATGTTTATTTTCATGTGTCGAAAGAGAAGAGGAGCAAGTTGGATGCTTTTGGAAAGAAGGGAATGTTTTTGGGCTACAACGAAACTTCGAAGGCTTATAGAGTCTGTGTGCCTAGTCAAAGGGAAGTGGAGATATGCCACGATGTTACCTTTGACGAAGATGCTTCCCTAAGAAAAGTAGTCAATCTTCCGAGATCTGAGGAAGATCATGAGGCGAGGCTTGGAAATCAAGAAGAACCGAAGGATGAGACGATGCTCGATGTTGAAGGAGCGATGGACCCGATTGATCCACCTCCTTCGATGAGGAAGAGACCATCATGGCTCATGGACACTCTCGAGGATTCCAAGGGACATATGGCCCCAAGGGGCACATTTCGTGAAAGAGAGAACCCGAATAAATTCCAAGGGTATCTAGCAGCCATGAGTACTATTGTACAATCTGAGCATGGATCTTTTGAGGAAGCCATAAAGCATCAAGTCTGGAAGGATGCTATGCACGAAGAGTATGTGTCCATAATGAAGAATGATGTCTGGGATGTGGTTCGAAGACCGAAGGACAAAGCAGTTGTCACCTCAAAATGGAAGTGCTGAAAAGTTCAAGGCAAGATTTGTTGCCAGTGTCTTCGCTCAAAAGGAAGGCGTAGACTATGATGATATATTTGCACCTGTGGGCCGATATATCACCATCCAATCTATCATAGTCGTTGCTGCTACGCAAGGATGGAGTATTCATTAGATGGATGTGAAGACCGCATTTTTGCATGGTGCGATAAAGGAAGAGGTGTATGTGGAGCAACCTCTAGGGTTCAAAGTCCAGGATCAGGACACCCATATCTGCAAGTTGAAGAAATCCCTTTATGGTTTGAAGCAAACACCAAGAGCTTGGTACGAGAGGATAGATAGCTACCTGATGAAGTTGGGCTTCACTCGTAGTAATGTTGATCCGAACCTTTACTTCAAGGTTGATAGAGAGAAGCCTCTCATTCTAGTGCTATATGTGGATGACCTCTTCTTGACAGGCACTGACCCTCTCATTCATCAGTGCAAGAGGGAGCTCGCTGCTCAGTGCGAGATGAAGGACTTAGGACTGGTGCATTACTTCCTAGGCCTGGAGTTCTGGCAGAGACCTGGTGAGATTTTCCTTTCTCAAGGAAAATACATTGTGAAGCTTCTGGAAAGATTTGGTATGGTGGACTATAAGTCTGTGTCGACATCGATGGAGCTCAACTTTAAGAAGTTGAGTGGCAGCGCTACTGGGCCCGTGCTAGCAAATCCTATTGAGTATCATGAACTCGTAGGGGCCCTCATGTTCTTAGTGAACACCCTTCGGATGTATGTTTTGCAGTGAACACTTTGAGTCAACATATGGTTGAGCCTCATCACATTCACTGGGTTGGTGCCAAGAATCCATTGAGATATCTTCGGGGCATTATAAACCGTGGGCTGAGATACACTGCTGGGAGCATGACACTCCATGGATATACTAATGCTGATTGGGCTGGCAGTGTGATGGATCGTAAGACCACATCGGGGTGCTGCTTCACATTTGGTTCTTCTTCGATATCATGGATGAGCAGGAAGTAGAAGTTGGTGGCTTTGAGCAACGCAATGGCCGAATACATTGCAGCGAATATGGCCTGTTGTGAAGCAGTTCAGTTGCGAAAGCTTTTCAGTCAGCTCTTCGAGCATGTGCTAGATACCACCATGATACTCTGTGATAACCAGAGTGGGATTCAGTTGTTAGAGAATCCCGTGTTCCACGATTGATCCAAGCATATTGATATCAGGTACCACTTTCTCTGGGATATGGTACAGCGAGGCGCCGTAAGGCTCGATCATATAGGAACTGATGAGCAGGTCGCAGATATTCTCACAAAGCCCATTGGGAAGGTCAAGTTCCTAACCTTCCGTGAGAATCTTGATATCGTGGAATGACCCTATGTTGAAGGTCCTTTTGGACGATTAGCTCTAGGAGCTCTGGGGGCTTTGGGGATAGCTTCTCGGAGCTATAAGCAACCATAGGGCTAGGCTTGTTGAACCTTGTTGGTGTGCTTCTACCCCATTGTTATGATGATTGATTTGGTTCACCTCTCATTATCTGTGCTCCGTTTTCATATTACCCATTGAGTTCAGGGCTCATGGGAAGTACCTCTCATTTGGCCAGTGAGGTGGGAAAAGCTAGAGACTAGTAGCAAAGACTAATGGATGCATCAGAGGTTTGCGTACTCTCTATCTAGGATGGCACGGTCTAACCACTTGATCTGGGATCAAGTATAGTGAGGTTTCAGACCTCCTACTAACTTTGGGTCAGGTAAACCAACTTTGGGTTGGTATGAGACTCTTTGTGAGTCTTATAGAGGTTTTAGACCTCTGGGCTAAATCTGTCAGTCATGAATGATGTATTTGTGACTAACCCACTTCTGTTCTGAAATAAAGAAGCCAGCAAAGCAAGTTACGGTGGGATGACGCACGATTTTTGGATTGCAGAGGTGGATGGAGTTCTCCCTAGTTGAGAGGGAGTGTTAATTTTGGACAAATAGGTCCAAACTCCATGTTGTGATGCTCAGATGAAGATGCAAATATTTTTATTTGACTCCTCTTTCGAAGAGGTGCAAGATCGATCTAAAGATCATCTTAATCCGATGAGCGGAACATTTATTTTGAATTTATTCAAAATATATGCATGTCGGCCTTAAGGTTTTGTGTCCCAACAGTTTTGTCACACACCCTCACTGATGGATATAAATTGATCAACGTTGGAGGACATTTTCACTCATCTCATCCTCACACATTTCTCTCTCCTCATCTGATTATTTCGATGACCTTGGAAGCTCTTCTCTCAACACATGGGAAATTTCAGCAGCAACTCTTTTATGTTTTAAGCCTAGGGTTTCTACAGCACCTTTGACCAGCGTTGACTTTGTTCAACACAGGTCAAACGGACCTGAAACTCTACCAAAATTTCGATCTTTCAAATCCGCATTTTTTGGCACTATTCTCGAGGCTAGATGTTGACTTTGACTTTGCTGCGATGACCTAGCTACTCTTGCTGTTTGCATTGACCATTGACTGACAACGTTGACTTTTGGGTTGACTTTTTTGTTGACCGTTTTGGTTGTCCTAGACAATTGTGTGACATTGTTGGTTGGCTGACCATATTGAGACTTTGTTGGTTGAAGCATCCTATTGATCGCCGTAACGCACCAACACACTTATATATTTTTGACTTGTCTTCTATCAATCTACTGGTATGCTCTATCAACATTTTACTTTGTTGTTTATGTGGTTGCTGACTGATAATGGGATAAAAGTAAAGTTTCATGAAGCATAGAACATCTACAAAAATTTACAAATGTCCATTTCTCAATATCTTAGATTTCGTATCCAAGAAGTTGACTCCCCTACTGAAGCTATGAAAATGCTAAATATTGTTTTTTGCATTAAATGAAATCAGAGCCCACATAGAGTAAAAATGTTTTAAGAAGATGGAAGCCTTGAAAGCAGCAATGAAGAAGCACAACATCAATTTTGAGAACTCTTCAACTTCATCTTTTGGAATGGCACTTTATTCTTGTGTTTGTCAAGCATCACGATCTGGTAATGCATTGAATTTTTCTCCTTCCTCTCGTTCTCATGAGTGGCTCATTAATTTTGGAGCCTCTTACCACATGGCCAAAAATAAAGCCATGTTTTCTTCTTTAAATGATTGTAACACCAAAAACATTTATGTTGGTGATGATAGATCTCTTAGTCATATAACTCATTTAGGTGAAGGGAAAACTGTAAAATTCTCACCTCATGATGTTGTAAGTAAGGACCTAAGAGATCCTATACATATTTTAGCTACTGGCATTGCTTATGATTCCAGAAGGTTTTATAAGTTTGACTTTGGGTTATCATTTCTTGCCCCCATTTTTGTTGCTCATAATGATGAAGTGAGCAAACTTTGGCATAAGCAATTTGGTCACTTAAACTATTTCTCTCTTCAAACTCTTTGTAAAGAAAATTAGTGACAGCTCTTCCTATGGTATCTTTCCGAGATGGTGTTTTTTCTGGTTCTGTACTCTGAAAATGTCGTTAGGACAGTTTTGACAAATGTGCCTCTTGGCACGCTTCAGCGCCTTTGCAGCTTGTGCACAATGATTTATGTGGTCCACTTCCAGTTATTTCTTTCTCCGTATACAAGTACTTCTTAACTTTCATTGATTATTTTTCTAGATGCACTTGGATATGCTTCTTAAAACTCAAGAGTGAAGTTTTTAACATGTTCTTGTCCATTAAGTCCTTTGTTGAGAAACAATTTGGACATCAAATTCTTAAGTTAAGATCAGAGAATGGAGGAGAATATGTTAACAACAAGTTTATCAACTTTTTCACTAAGCATGCCATTCAATTGCAACATACTATTCCATATACTCCACAACAAAATGGTTTAGCTGAAAGGAATAATCGCACTCTAAAAGAAATGGCTAATTGTATGCTACAAACTAAAGGACTTAGTTTTAATTTTTGGGCAGAAGCAATTGAATGTGCAAATTACATAGTAAATTTCACCCCTACTAAGGTTTTAAGGATTTTCACAAGTTGAAGGCATTGACTATACTGAAACCTTCTCCCCTGTTTCCAAAATTAATTTTATCTACCTTGTTCTTTCCCTTGTTGCCTCCTTTAAATGGGAAGTCCATCAAATGGACGTTAAATCTGCCTTCCTTCTTACATGGGGATTTGCATGAAGAAAACTACATGGAACAACCCCCTATCTTTATCCAAAACGAGTCTAGCCTTATTTGTCACCTTAGGAAGTCTCTCTATGGTCTCAAACAAGCCCCTCGGGCTTGCTATGCCAAAATGGATAGCTTTCTACTACATAATGGCTTTTCTAGATGTCATTTCGACAACTCTGTCTACACCAAGAAAGTGGGTAAGTCCCTTAATCATCCTTGTTCTTTATGTTCATGAAATTTATCCTTATTGGTAGTGATCCCAACCATATAAACCAGGTGAATTCTAGCCTAAAAAATAAGTTTGAAATGATAGACTTAGGACACTTGTATTATTTCCTTGGTCTTTAAGTCTTGCAGTCCAAAGAAGGTATTAAACCCTTTCTCATTCCAAGTATGCCTATGATCTTCTACCCTACTTTCACATGGAAGACTGTAAGCCAACCCCTTCTCCCTTTCAGTCTGGAGTCAAGCTTTCAGTCACTTGTATTTCCCCTGAAGTTGATGCTACGTTATACCATCAAATTTTTGGTAAAATTATGTATCTAACCCATACCCGTCCTGAACTTTCCTTTACCGTTGGTCTTGTTGCTTGGTTTATGCACAACCGTCATGCAATTCACTAGAAAGCAGCTAAAAGTATAATTCGATATATTTGAGGTACAATTTAGTTCGGGATTCATTACAGTGTAGGAGCATATATATTGTTGATTGGTTTCACTAATTTTGATTGGGCTAGTAACCCTGATGACCGGAAGTCTACTGCAGGCTATGTATTCACTCTTGGTTTAGGACCCATCACATGGTCTTGTAAGAAACAAACTTCCATCTCTCTTTCTTCGGCAGAAGTGGAGTATCATGGTGCAGTTGAAGCCAGCAAGGAAGCCCTGTGGCTTTGTCAGATCCTGACTGAAATTGGTCTTCATTAGCGGCATCCAACTACACCTTGGTGTGATAATTAGAGTGCCATTTAGCTATGCAAAGATCAAGTTTAGCATCATTGCATGAAACAGATTGAGCTACACATACACTTCATTAGAAATCTCATTCATGATCGTGTTCTTGAAGTGCAGTATTGTTCAACCAATGATCGAGTTGCTGATATCTTTACAAAGGCTCTCACATAAGCGAGGTTTACCAAACTTTGATCTATGCTTGGAGTTCAGGAAAGTTATCATTAAGGGGGGATATGCCTCCGTCCTTCTCCTATTGTGTCACCTTTATAAATCCTTCAATCCTATCCCAAGTTCTTCTTAAGGGGGGATGTTAGGATATTCCTACACATAGGAAATAGTCTCCTATTGTGTCACCTTTGTAAATCCTTCAATCCTAGCCCAAGTTGTTTTTAAGGGGGGATGTTAGGATATTCTGACACATAGTAAATAGTGAAGTATAACTTGGTCTAGCATAGAGTTAGGTAAAGTGTGTTTCTTTACTATGTACATTTGTAACTTATAATCCGATGGTCACGATTTGTAGTGATCCAATGGTTCACTCTCTCCTCGGTATTACGGACACTTGATCCGTGGCTTAACACCCGATTGGTCCATGATCTCTATTTAAAGAACACAGAGGGTCATTTGTGTGGTAACCATTTATGAGAGAAGCTTATGTAAATTTTCTTTCTTTATATTAATAAATTGCTCGAAGTGGTTGCGTTGGCTCAGGACATGGATTGTTTCCCTCTTTGAGGGTTTTAACGACGTCAAATATTGGTGTACTAATCCGTGATCTGATTGTGAGCAGTGACCTTTGGTGTTTTTATCTAACTTACCCTGTAAATTCCTACAACAAAATGATGAATAACCCATCCATAAGCAAGCTGAAATGATGAAATCGTGATGTAGTAGGGCCATTGGAGGTCCTTGTTGAGCTCTCAAGGTGCCATTATGAGAGAGAGGGATTCATGTGTTGGAAATCGGGAGGTTTTCAATCTTATCATTAGAGTTCCATTAAATGATTAATTACTTCTAAAAATGTTAGAATTTTGTTATTATGTTTTTCTTTCTTCATCAAGCAATTATCATAAACATGAAGGTCATAGAAGACAACAGAACACAAGATATAAGTTCGAAGACAGGTTGTAACCCCTCCAAGGGGAAAACCCATAAAATTCTCTTCTTATAGAATCAAATCAAATGAGATATCAAAAATTAAAGACCAAAACAGGACAACTACCAAGAACCAAGCCGAAAACCAAACAAGTCTTGAAATAAAGTCCCCAATGACAATGAGGACAAATCTCTTCAAATCAAGGCTAGATTAGCCTTTCAGTCTCCCAAAGAAGCTATGTTGCTCTTCCTGCAATTCTTGGACTCCTCCTCTTGGGTTTTCCTTGCCTTACAAGTCCTTACAACTTCATTTCCAATTGCATATCAAATATGTGATGTGTATGTCAAATGTGGTTGAAGTTCCTCCTTTAAATAACCTTTCCAAGAGGCTCATATAGCTCTCTCTATACCGACGTCATCATAGTTGGCCAACATGGTATTTGGAGTCCTCTAGGCAATTCTATAGACAAAATAATAATTCTTTTTATGGTATAAGCCCCTAATAGGTTATTTTGCAAAATGAACTTGACTCGTTTGACTCAAAAACCTAAAAGCACAAAGAACATGCTTATTTAGAAAATAATAATAACCATGTTTTTCTTTTTCTTTTTACATAGAATACATAATGGTACGTATTATGAAGACCAAAACTAGTTACATTCTACAACACTCCCTCTTGACTAGGGAGGTATTCATAATTATACACTTGTACAAGCACACTCTCAAACTGAAACATTCTCATAGGAAGAGACGAATTGGCAAACCATTTGTAAGCTTCAATATTATAACTAGCACTGTCATTGAGGCCTCACTTGACATGCTCAACTTCATTCAATAGAATTATGTTGGGAGGCTTTATGTTCTTTACCAGACTACCTCTTAAGACACATACAACATTCGTATGTTCATCGGGCATGTCCTTTTAGGACTATCCTTATCTTGGTTTTTTAACTGTCAATCCTCAAAAAATATTGGCCCTCTTCGCCACTCTTATTTTGGATACCTGTCCTGTCCTCGAAGGTTGTCGGTAAGTTTCCTTTCTTGGATTGTCTATCATCAAGGAAACCACAAATGTGTTATCCAATCCTCCAACATTCTTCCTCCATGGCCTTCACTTAGACTTACAGTTGTTTGTTTAGGTCAAGTGCATGACATATGAAGAAGAGAATGCACATGTGATTTTTATCATTACTCCCTCTCAACCAGAGAAGAGATCCTTTATTCATTTCAATTGGGATGTCATAACCAAAAGCTTTCTATCTTGTTCCCACAAGAGTATCAACTGCAATTTCTTCTTGTAGATAAATGCACGGTTCTTTCTTTCCTTGGATTATCTTCCTTCATTCTAGTGTCAGGGTTCAGGCCATCGATCTTGCATGTCACTTTCCTTTCTTTATCATCACTGAAGGCATTATGTTGAGCCTTATCTAACTTCAAGCTAATTATAGCTCCCTTTGAAAGTGATCTTTGTCGTTCGAGCTTGAACTTCAATTTTGTTGATTTTGTAGCATTGGAAAGTGTTCCAAGTCTTTTATTTGTGAGGAGGCTTGGACATTAGTATTCCAAAGAACCTAGAAACCGTTTATGTAAATTCCAATTGGTTCATGTTTTATTAAAATAATTAATTATTTTAATGTGGTCCCTACGTCTAAACTTAGGGAAATTAAGTAATTAAAGGGTATTAATAAAACATAATGAGAATCTTCTAGAAAACGAATATCAAGTCATGTTTTAATCTTTGCCATTGATTAGATATCTTTTCCATTGATTCATCAACGAGAAAATTATAAGAGAAGGCTTGAGGGTCATTTGGAATGTAAGCCGAGCACACACTCAATATTCGAAGGAAATCGATTATGAAGAAATAGAATTCGATTTCAAAGGGAGAGTTGCAAAGGTAGAAGAAGGAAGGGGAAGTCAACAGAGGCAGAGAAAGGCTAGAAGAGGAGGATGCAGGGGGTCACAGAGGTTAACACTGAGCTGCAACATTGAGTCCCCATGCAGAGTGATGCATTCCAGTGCAGGGACTATATAGAAGACCATGCAGAGTGACACAGAGGGAGATAGGGTGTCTTTTGGGTGTCATAAATTCCCCCAGTGGATTTCGAGAATTGATCTCAGTTGTATTATAGAAGTCTGCTCATCTACTTTCTGTGAATGATTTTCCTTGTTGAAGAATAATACAAATCCTCATCTACTGCACCGTTTTTCCCACACTGGTTTTTTCCAATGACAATAGTCCAAAAATAACTGTGTTCATGTGATTGTTTCTATTGCGTTATATGTGTTCTGTTTCATTTCCTGCTTATGGTTAAGTGAATGTTGTAGTTGTGTTTATGTTGAAAATCTACTAGAAGAAAACTTGTAAATAACTTAGAATAAATAAGTAGGCGAAATAAACCTATCATTGCAGTAGTATTTCAATTTGAAAATTTCACATGGTATCAGAGAAAAAGGTAAGTGATAGACGAGGAGGTTCTGTAATGGAATGGAGATCCGACAGTAATGTAGTATTAGCTCGGAAGGGTTCACACAGTTCTCTACAACGCATGGAGGAACAGAGGGATCATGGCATTTCAGTTTTGACATCTAGACTAGAAGAGGAATTTGCTTCTGTGTCAAGCATGTCCTCTCCAGAGATCTAGTATATTGACAATGGAGCATATGCTCACATGACGGGAGTTCGAGAATGCATCTCAAGCTACCAGGAGGAGTAGATGAATTTTCAAATCACTATGGGAAACAAGGAAAAGTGTACCCTTGTTGGAAGAGGCACCGTAATATTTCAAACAGAAGATAGTAACAAGCTTTGGGCCATCAATGTAGTGCATGTACTAGGATTAGGGATGAACTTGCTCTTAGTATCTCAGCTTTAGAACAAGGGTTATCTATTGCTTTGATCGGATTTTTGCTCTTGCCTTTGGATATTTGGAGTGTAATTCATAGGCAGGATCCCTCCTACAAATGTAGCACCAGACCCTTTTGATGAGCCCACCTGTCCTGACCTAGTAACTTCCTTTGCTTGTTGTGACCATGTCTAGCTGCCACCTCATTTTCTGCTACTACGGTGACTTCAATGAGCTTATCCACATTAGTGACGTGGTCAATTAGAGTTTTTTGACTTTCCATTTGTAATGTGAATAAACCCAATACCCCAACCACCAACATGTTTGAATTTTTTGTCAATTACTTAATGTGAAAGGGGGGAATATTCCAATTTCAATTGGTGAATATGTCAGTACATTACACGAAGTCTAGGTCCAGTGGTATTTGTTGATTCTATGATCAACACCCACAACAACGAATAGTACTTAGTTATTTGAAATAATATTCGTGTCATAGCTTTGGGAAATAGCCAAGAAACATTTCATTGAGTCTTTTGTAAATGGTTGTCAGGCTCGAGAGAGATCATGGAGCGTCATTCGAGGAATAAAATGATTGGAGTCTTTATGCTAATATATTTTCTATGGGCCCACCAGCTTGTATGGAACCAAAAAAAAATTAAGAAATCCTCTAGTGGAATATAAGCCACAGAGTCCCAACAACTTCAAAATGTTGCAGATCTTACTTAATTCAAACATTGTTTGACAGTGCTTAACAACTTAATTGCTAGAAAAGACCATGTTTTCATAAGATCTCCTGAGGATTTCTCCAGATCATGAGAATTATTTTATTATATTGGCTTCATTAATAGATATGGAACTCAACATTTAAATTAGGTCATGATTCACCATAATCGTTTATTGCCAATAAATGCATATATTCTCTCGTTGCATCTCCAAACCATGAGAAACAACCATCCCCTAAGATCGATGGGAGAACCATATTGCTTTAACATAGTCTCGAAAGAAAAATAATTAGCATGGATGCTCTGCAAGCTTCATGATGGTCCTTTCTCTTGAACATATCAATCAAAATAAATTATTTGTCCATTGTGTTCAGTGGGGTAAAAAAAATCATTAGACATATTGAGTCCGTTCGCAACTTATTGTGCTCCAACAGAAGCTAAATTTAACCATTTGTCACCCCATTTGCACTTAAAGCTCTGATTGGACTTGATAAATCCTCGCCCATCCCCTACCAATCCCCTGTGATTAATAACTTCCTCCCCCTTTATTAGTTGTTGTAGAGTGTTTGTAGGTTGCATTGGGAAATGAATTATGTTACAAATTACTGAACAAAAGACTTCCAATTTTTTTGACTCCTTTATTGAATTCTTGATAGACCCCTACCAATACCATTGATGTTAGTGCATTTTAGACCAGCCACCCATTTTTCCAAAACAGAGGATGGATTTCTAGCACGATTTGCACCTTCCAAGCTCTCTATAATCAGTTATGATGATAAAAATAAAATATAAAACTAAAACCAGTAGCCCAACCAATTGTATGATTTCTAATCTTGGAATCTTTGTCATTTTTTATTATTATAATATTGACAGTCATCCAAAGATCTTCAGAGAAAGAGACTTGCCACTTAAACTTATGGCCAACACTCCACCAATATGTATTTGTGACTACCTTCTCCATGATTGTAAGGGCGACCATATTCAGTTACCTCTTGAATTGTTCCCACTCGTAATTCGTCACCATTGGCCTTACATAAGCACAATCCTTATCCCATTCACGAAAGCAATATAAGAGATCTTCTTCCTTACACTAGATGTCGCATTCCATATAGCTATTAATCTCGAAGCTTATCTTCTTACGGTGGCCCATACACAATGGGAAAAGGAAGGATGGAAATGTTGTTATCTTTTATTTATTTATCTTGTGTATTAATCTCATTATACTGAAATACTAGATTTTGCACTAAGAGGTGTAAATAACACAACAATAATGTTATGGATCTTTTTACCCTTCGAATATATATACAATAACATTTGAATTAGAAGGGTTTATAATGTATTAATGGAGGTTGGGGCTCCGAGGTGGGTTGGTCGAACAGGGTTGGAGGTCGGGTATCTCTTCAAAGGTCTAATGTGTCGAGGGGTCCAACTATGCAAGATTTCATTTTATAAAAGGGGCCTTATATCAATGACGAGAAACATTGTAAATATCTGAACATGTTTTATGCCATTTCAGATTAGGGCACAAAATATTGAAGCAGATAGAACATACCGAATGGGCTCCGAGGTGGGTTGGTCGAACAGGGTTGGAGGTCGGGTATCTCTTCAAAGGTATAATGTGTCGAGGGGTCCAACTATGCGAGATTTCATTTTATAAAAGGGGCCTTATATCAATGACGAGAAACATTGTAAATATTTCAACATGTTTTATGCCATTTCAGATTAGGGCAGAAAATATTGAAGCAGATAGAACATACCAATAGTTCGATGGAAGACAAGCCAAAACAGAGATAACAAATGGTGGCTTTACGGTGATTGGCACGATGCTTCTATTAGCAAAGTCTCCAATAGGTCATTCAGCCAAGTGTGTCACACACAACCCCAAGACAACCCAGACAAAGAATATTCTACAAATACGCAACACCAAAAACACAGCTCCATCACCATCAAGAGAGAAGAAAATCCTCCACACATTGTGTGTATAATGAACTCCAAGTCTCTCCAATAGATAGGCATCTTTGGGGTTTTGTAACACATCCTTTAAGACATTTAAGTCTATTATATTCCAAGCCGACCTAGCACATAAGTGGAATAAATTCAAAGTACATGTTCTGCTCATCCGATCGAGATGATCTTTAGATCAATATTACACCTCTTCGAAAGAGGAATCCAATAAAAATATTGGGATCGTAATATGAGTAGCACAACCCGGAGTTTGGACCTAGTTGTCGAAATTTAACACTCCCTCTCAACTAGGGAGAGCTCTGTCCACTAGTGCAATCCAAACATCGTCTGTCATCCCGCTGTAACTTGCTTTGTTGGCTTCTTTATTTCAGAACAGAAGTGGGTCAGTCACCATGACATCATTCTTGGCTCACAGATTCAGCCTTGAGGTCTGAAACCTCTATAGGACTCACAAAGAGTCTCATACCAACACGAAGTTGGTTTATTAGACCCGAAGTCAGTAGGAGGTCCGAAACCTCACTTGGACTCAAGAGAGTCATATATACTAACCCAAAGTTAGTCTCACTGACCTGAAGTCAGTTGGAGGTCCGAAAACTCACATGACTTGATCCCTGATCAAGTTGTTGGACACGTACCATCCTAGACATAGAGAGTACGACAATCTCTAATGTGTCCACCGGTCTTGCTATGGTCTCTATTCACATTTCCCACCTCATTGGCTAAATGAGAGGTACTTCCCATGAGTCCAAAACTCCATGGGTAGGATGCATATGGGGCACAGATCAAAAATAGGTAAACCATCTCAATATCATCACGGTGGGGCGGAAGCACACCAGCTAGGTTCGGCAAGCCTAGCCCTGTGGCTGCTTATAACACCGAAGCTATCCCCAAAAACCCCCTTGGAGCTCCCAAAGCTCATCGTCTAATAGGACCCTCCAAATAGGGTCGTTCCATGATTTCAAGATTCTCACGGAAGGTTAGGAACATGACATTCCCCAAGGGCATTGTGAGAATATCTGCGACCTGCTCATCAGTTCCTATATGATCGAACCTTATGGCGTCTCGTTGTACCATATCTCAGATAATGTGGTACCAGCCATCATCGTACTTGGATCAATTGGAACACCAGATTCTCTGACAAATGAATCCCCATCTGGTTATCATAAAGGATAACAGTGGCATCTAGCACATGCTCGAACAGCTTACTGAAAAGCTTTTGCAACCAAGTGACTTCACAACGAGCCATACATGCTGCAATGTATTCGACCTCAGTGGTGCTCAAGGCTACCAACTTCTGTTTCCTGTCCGAAGAAAATCTATGTGTGAAGCAACATCCATATGTGCTCTTGCGATCCACCACATTGCCAGCCCAATTAGCATCAGTATATGCAAGGAGTGTCATGCTTCCGGCAATATATCTCAGCCCATGGTCTATCGTGCCATAGAGATATCTCAAGGGTTTCTTGGCACCAACCCAGTGAATGTTATGATCAACCATGTGTTGACTCAAAGTGTTCACTGCACAACATACATCTGGACGGGTGTTCACTAAGAACATCAGAGCCGCTACGAGTTGATGATACTTAGTAGAATTTTCTAACACGGGCCCAACAACATTGCCACTCAACTTCTTAAATTTGAGCTTCATCGGTGTCGTCACGGACTTATAGTCCACCATATCAAATCTTTCCAAAAGCTTCACAATGTATTTTCCTTCAGAAAGGAAAATATCGCTAGGTCTCTATCAGACCTCCAGGCCTAAGAAGTAGTGCATCATTCCTAGGTCCTTCATTTCGAATTCAGCAGTGAGCTCCCTCTTGCACTGATGAATGAGAGGGTCAGCACCTGTCAGGAAGAGATCGTCTGCATAGAGAACCAGAATACACTACAAGAAAAAAGGACATTGGTGAGGGTCATGCTTATGACGGACCTTTAAGGTCTGTCACCAATGTCACATATGGTGACGGTCCTTAAAAAACCGTCACTGTAAGTGTATATAGTGATGGTCCTTTAAGGTTCGTCACTAAAGCCATTTTCAATGACACTTTTGGTGAGGGTTGTTAAAGGCCCATCACTAATTCTCTCTTTGGTGACACTTATAGTGACGAACTTTTAATAACCCTCACCAATGCTCTTTTTGTTACTTTTGGTGACGGTCAAAAAATGTTTGTCACCATTGATCATTCCAATGACGCTATATGCCTATTAATATTTTTTTTTTCAAAAGATAACGATTTAAGGCCATTATTGTGGAGTATTTTTTATAATATGTCCAAGGCCATAGTGGTTAGAATCAGTCAATTTTTTAAGAAGGAATTAGTATGTATCATTTCCCTCAAGTAATGACTAGTCGAATAGAGTTTTCCTATGAGTCAACACATGATTCATATCTATTAAGTTTATTATCTAGAAAATTCCCTTTAGATAAAGTTCCACTAGTGTGTGTAGGAAATATATTATTTAATACATAATCAAGCTATGACAATTCTATTAATGAGAAAGACCTAACACTCCTCAACAATTTGGGCACACCTTAAATTAATGCTTTGTCACACATTAACATTTCTTAGCACCTCGCATGTCTTGGAACATCTTTGTACCTAGAACATCTTACCATGACACTGACGCCCAAGCACATGGTGGCATGCGCTAGCACAACATGGAACTCTCCTAACATGTGTTGGCATGCATGTAGTCCCTAGCAATATGCCCTGGAACACCTTGGTTGAATGCATTGACATACATTAGCACTTTGCACACAGTGCCACTTGGCATGTATTGGTACCTATTATTAGTGTGACTAGCACGCCCCTTTTGAAAAAGATAAAGTCCTAACTTATTAACCCTCTTATGTGTTCATTTCCTTGCATTTTAGCTTGGTTCTTCCTTTTGTTGCCTTTACACTTCTTGACACATATTGACATACCCTGGCACCTTGCACATCCTTAGCACCTGGCATGTATTGGCATATATTGGCACTATTTGGCACATATAATTAGCACACCCTAGAACTCCCTAGCACACTTTGGCACTCCTTGACATGCCTTGATATTCCCTAGCATGCCTTACCAATTCTTAGCATACCTTGTCACTCCCTCCTTGGCATGACAACTAGCACTCATTAACACTAGTCCCTGGCACACGTTCCTCATATTCATTAACTTCCATGAATTTTGATCTAGTGCTCCCTTAATGTTTTGTTCTAGTACTCCTTAACAATCCTCAACATGAATGAGCACTCTCTAGCACACCTTAGCACTCTTCAACATGCCATTCCACTTCATAACACGCATAACACTCCCTGACACATATTGGCGCTTGGCATGTGTTGGTGCTTGGAAAGTCTTAACATGTATGGAACATGTTGATATTCCTTGGTATGATTTGGCATGGTTTAATATTAAATTTATTTGAGATCAGTTTTTGGAAAGTAGATGAGAAGCAACAAAGGAAGACTTGGCACTTAGAATGCACTAATACTTTGCACTTGGCACCTATTGGTGCCTAGTGTTGGTGTTCCTAGCATGCCCCTCTTGGAAAAGGTAAAATGATGACCTGTTAACCTTAGTATGTGTTCATTTCCTTGTAGTTTAACTTGTTTCTCCTTTTTTTTTCCTTGATAGTCCCTGACACGCATTGACAAACCCTTGCACATCTTGGCATGCCTTATCACTTGGCACATCTTATCATGTTTGACATGCCTTTGCACTATCTGACACATCCTAGCATTCCCTAGTACACCTTGGTACTCATGTCTTTACAACTAGCCTTTACATTTTTTCACGACTTGGGAACCCAATCAAGTCCTAGGCTACTGCAGTTCATGCGAAAACATTGGCCTGCTTCAACCGCAACAACTTGACCAATTGCACCTACTACAAGTAGATTGTGCCTTGTTCACCTAAGAATTGCTTATAACTCATCTTATGCCACTCATGTCCAAGCTCAACTTGTCCCACTTAACTATTTGCCAAGACAAGGATCACATGATCTAGCCATGGCCATAATACAACTAAGCAACATAGCTTACATAGGAAATATTTCATATGTATGTTCAGTTCATATAAATAGTAGAACATTAACTGAGAGTTTTCAAGAACCACAAGATTCACAAGGCACACAAGATATAAACTGACACAATTCGAGTGCCTGAAAACTTATACACAACAATGTACAATATGCAATTATCTACAATATTTTAAAACATGAGCATGTAGCCAAAGTGTGCCACATCTCATACAAAAAAAGTAACTAAAGGCAAAACAATGTTGTGCCTAGCACAAAGTGATCTCCCTTTGTCTAAAACTGATATGTTGAGCCCCTTATAACAACCATAGGCTTGCCTCATGTAAATCCTATTATAAACTTCTCCTAACACGCTTCGTCCCTAGCACACTTGAATTCGCTAACACTTTCTGGCACACACTCTTATTTGTTCCTTTCCATGCATTTTGACCTAGTTATCCCTTGATATGCTCGAAACTCCCTAACACTCTAGTTTAGCATGCATTGACATTGTCCGACATATGTTAACATGCCTTTTCATTCCTTTGCATGCCCTGATCCTCCTTAGCTAACATGCCCTCACAACTACCCTTAATTCATTTTCAACTTGGGAACTAAACCAAGGCCTCTCTTGACTACAAGAGCTTGACCAAGTTATAGTTACTACAACTAGACTATGTTGTTGAATTGTGTAGTTTGGGAGGTACTCCACAAGCCTAGTGAGATGGCCTTGTGTGAGTTGGATCAAAAAAGGCTTTGTGGGAATAGAAGCCAAGCAAAGGGATTTTGGAACCAAGATGGGGTTTAAAATATAAAATAAAATTAAAAAGGAAAATTAATATTTCCTAAGGTCTAAGTGGATAAAACCCGTAAGTTTTAGAGGGTTCCTAAGAGGTCTAGGAAAAACTATTTAAGGAGTCCTTAGGATGAAGGAAATAACATCAAGTGAGAAGGAGCTCATTTTATCAAGGGGGAAAAGAGAGATGTAGTCCTAAAGAGGCCATGATCATTATCATGTCTAGCATTCATTAAGATGCCTCGGTATGCTTTGGCATGGTTTAATATTAAAGTTATTTGAGATCAATTATTGGAAAGTAGAAGAGAGGTAACAAAGGATGATTTGGCACTTAGAATGCACTAAAACTTGCCACTTGCCACTTATTTCCATCTAGTGTTGGTGTGCATAGTATGCCCCTCTTGGAAAATGTAAATTGATGACTTATTAACCCTATGATGTGTTCATTTCCTTTTAGTTTAACTTGTTTCTCATTTTTTTTTGCCTTGATATTCCCTGGCATGTATTGTCACACCATTGCACACTTTGGCATGCCTTAGCACTTAACATATATTAGCATATTTGACATGCCTTTGAACTATCTGGCACATGTTAGCATTCCCTAGCATGCCTTAGCACTCATGCCCTCACAATTAGCCTTACATTTTTTCACGACTTGGGAACCCAATCAAGTCCTTAGCTACTCCAGTTCATGTGACATTGGTCTGCTTCAGCCCTAACAACTTGATCAATTGCACCTACTACAAGTAGATTGTGCCTTGTTCACCTAAGAACTTCCTATACCTCATCTTAGGCCTCTCATGTCCAAGCTGAACTTTTCCCACTTAAGAACTTACCAAGAAAAGGATCACATCTAGCCATGGCCATGAAACAACTAAGCAACATAACTTACATAGGTAATATTTCACATGTATGTCCAGTTCATATAAACAGTAGAGCATTAAATGAGAGTTTGCAAGAACCACAAGATACACAAGGCACACAAGATATAAGTCGACACAAGCCGAGTTCCCCAAAATTTATACACAACAATGTACAATATGCAATTGTCTAAAATAGTTTAAAACATGATCATTCGCCCAAAGTGTGCCACATGTCATATAAAAATAATAGATAAAGGAAAAATAGTGTTATGCCCACCACAAAGACTCCCTTTATTTAAAACTGCTTTGTCGAGCCCCTTATCAAAATTGTAAGCTAGCCTCTTGCAAATCCTATTATGAACTTTTTCTAACACACTTCATCCTTGGCACACTTGAATTCACTGACACTCCCTGGCACACACTCTTATTTGTTAATTTCCATGAATTTTGACCTAGTTCTCCCTTGTGATGCCTCGACACTCCTTAACACTCCTCAACATGCATTGACATTGTCCAGCATGTGTTAGCACACCTTTTCATTCCTTGGCATGCCCTAACCCTTCCTAGTTATCATGCCCTCACAACTACCCGTACTTAATTTTCAACTTTGAAAACCAACAAAGTCCTTGCTTGACTATAGGAGCTTGACCAAGTTACAATTACTTTAACTAGACTATGTTGTTGAATTGTGTAGCTTGGGAGGTACTCCACAAGCCTAGTGATATGGGTTTGTGTGAGTTTAGCCACAAAAGGTTTTGTGGGAAAATAACCCAAGCGAAGGGGCTTTGGACCCGAGATGAGGTTTAAAATCTGAAAGAAAATTAAATAGAAAAAATAATATTTCCTAAGGTCTAAGTAGATAAAGTTCGTAAGTTCTAGAGCGTTCTTAAGAGGCATGAATAGGAAAAGATATTTAAGGAGGCCTTAGTATGAAGGCAAGAACATCAAGTGAGAAGGAGCTCATTTGATCAAGGAGGCCAGGAGAGATATAGTCCTAAAGTAGGTCGAGTTAGAGGGTTGAGTAAGCATTGCTAAAGGGAGGCCATGATCATCCACCAAGAGTAAGATCATCATGTGAGGGTTCACAAGAATGTCACATACATTAATGGGTTCGAGATAGGAAGTAGGATGGCATATTGTTGGTTCTCTTAGGGCAGATCAAGCTCAAGAGAGGCGACTCATGAGAATTTGGGCATGTGATTTCAATGTTGTTTCTGTGTGAAGTCCACATCAAATTTTGAAATAATAGAGAGGTTTGAGACCCTACCTTGTGGTGGTTACTGGGTTTCAAGGTCTGTGATAAATACTAACACAAATGGAGGAGGGTCTGCACTAGAATTTAGAGCCAAAACAGAAGTATTCACAGGTGTAATATTGACTGAGGTAACCGTAGTTTGAGGGTCGTTTTTATCTAAAGTTCGGGTTAAGATTCAATCAAAGAAATGACTAGAATCTATGGATCCATATGAGCTGGGCCGAGTCTCTTATGGAGGAGAGAGTTTTCATTTTTGCTATGGGTGGATATGGTTTGTTCTAAAGAAATTAGAATAGAAGTATAATTCCTATTTAGGAAGGTTTCCTTGCATGTTCAATCCATAAGGTAAGCCATCAAGGTTGTGACAAATATGCATAGAATAAGAGGGGTTGTGACCCTTAGAGAGAGGTTTATCTCTGCAATATATACCACAAATTTGGAAGATGGTTTGCAGAAGTATGTGCAGAGATAGAAAATCCAAAGGAAGGTGGAATCTGAGTAGAAGATGGAGCAGAAGAAATGTGCCATATGAGGAACGGATTGACACGAAGAGTAGTTTATTTTGTTGGAATGTCCATAGAGTTTTGGATAGAGATATGAAGAAGCCTATAAATAGTTAGTCAACGGATTTTTAATGGATGATTTGTGACCCTGGTTTAGTCATCTACAAATTGTTAGAAGGATGATAAGATGAGTAGTTCAGATTTGTTCATAGATTGGACAAAAAATTAAATTGGTACACAAGAATAGTGATTTTGAGAGGACTCAAATCACTATTAGGTGGCATATTTGAAGAGCCCTAGATGAGGGCAGTGTTGTGGGCACTAGATCAGTAAAATAATTTACTGTGGTTGGGAAAATTGATGGCTGTCCAAGTACAATTGGAGGGTTGTTAGGTGACTGTCAAAGAAGAGCTCTAAGTTATGAACTTGTGAAGGAAAACAAGACTGGTAGAAGGGTAGGTGTATTGGACCTAAGGACGTATAGAATTTGAAGGACTAAAGTAGAATTCAAGTGGGCTAGCCAACTAGCCCTATTTCACTGTATTGTAGAGGATTGCATCATTGAGAAGAAGGGAAACCTCCATATCCCTAGACTTGTCATCTTGGAGCAATAGTATGGAAAAAGTGGGCAGACTAAAGAGTTGTTCACAATGGATTTGTGAACAACTGATCAAAAACATTAAGTGTTGTAGAACTTAAAGGGAAAAAGAGGTAGATAGAGGGCAACGTTTTTTGAGTGGAGTTCAGTAACATAAAGGAGTTGATTTCATTGATAGAGGCAGATTGAGGAGTTGCATAATGGGAGGAAAGAGGACCTGCTAGATGTGTTCAAGACATGTGGATTGAAAGGGCTATGTGTGGCAGCCACCATAAAAAATTGGGTCAAGTGTTGTCTTGTTCAAGGTAGATTGGTTGTCAAAGGACTAACACCAAGCCCTAGTTGTATTCCTTGTATCAGTGTGATTGTAAAGGGCCATCATCCCTGGTACGAGAGCTCTAGCCTATTCTATTATAGTTTGTAATTTAACGAATAAAGGTTTGAAAAAGTAAAAATTTTTCATGTGCACTAATTGATTCCCTTATGTGTGTAGCTTTCATTGTGAAAAGTAGATGTGTTGTGGTACTTGAGTGTGTTTGCATCAAAGATTCTAAGACCAAACCCAAATTCTCATGTGTCATGGAGATTCAACATATGCCTTGTTCACCTACGAACTACATGTAACTCATCTTAGACTACTCATGTCCAATCGCAATAGATCCCACTTAACAAGTTACCAAAAAAAGGCTCATCACATCCAACTGTGGCCGTAAAAAAACTAAGCAACATAGTTTACATCTTGACATGCTATAACACCTGACATGTATTAAATGCCTTGGAATTATGTGGCATGTGTTAGCATCCCATACATTCCTTGACATGATTTTACACTCCCTAACACACCATAGCAGTTCCAGACACACCTTGGTAGTTTAACATACCTTGGAATTGTTTAGCATATAACCTTGTCACTCCCTAGGACTTCCTAACACTTCCTAGCATGTGTTGGCACACCCTGGCACCTGGCACATGTTGGCCACATGCCACTTTGGCACACTAGCATGACTTAAAAATTCCTAACATATCATGTCACTCCCTCCTTAGCATACTTGGAACTCGCTAACACTCCCTGTCACACACTCTTATTCGTTCGTTCCATGCATTTTTACATAGTGATCCCTTGTGTTTCCTTGGAACTCGCTAACACTCAACTCACATTGGCACTTGGCACATCTTGGCATGCTTCCCTAGCTCTCTAGCATGCCTTGGAAATATCTAGCATATATTGTTAGTCCCTCCTTAGCAAACTTGGAACTCCATAGCAAGCCCTATAATTCACTGGCACATATTGGCTCTTGGCACTTAGTACTTGAAAATTCTTGGCATGTGTTTGGACGCCCTGGAATACCTTGGCATGGTTTAAGATAATATTTATTTGAGATCAATTATTCAAAATTAAGAGAGAAGTAATAGAGAATGATTTTCCACTTAAGACACGTTAAAAGTTGGCCCTTGGTGTGTATTGGCACTAGTGTTGGAATGCCTAGCATTCACCTCTTGAAAAGGTAAGGTCTTGAATTATTAACCCTCATATGTGTTCATTTATTTTCATTTTAACTTGGTGTTCCCCTTTGTCGCCTGACACTCCTTGACATGCGTTCGCATACCATAACACCTGGCACATCTCATCATGCCTTAACACATGGCATGTCTTGGCATGCCTGGCATGCTTTGGCACTATTTGACATATATTAGCACACCCTAACACTTCTTGAAATGCCATAGCATTCCCTAGTATGCCTTGTCACTCCCCCATGCCACGCCTGACACTTGCTGACACCCCCAATACACCCTCTTATTCATTCATTTCCATTATTTTTCACTCAATGATTTATGTTTGATGGGGTGCATGTCTCGAAAGAGTTCCTTTAAGAGAATAAAAAAATGAACGCACCATTACTGACATAAGTAATTGTGAGATTCTACTTGAATGACATTAGGAAACTACACAATAGATTTTAAGAATGAAATTTTTATGGTTTTTTGTTATGGTGAGAGAATGGTAAGAAGTGAGTGGTAAATATGGTGTGTGAATGCTTAGAATACCTTCTCACTCCCTCCTTGGCATGACAACTATCACTCATTTCCACTCCCTGACACACCCTCATATTCATTCACTTCCATGTATTTTGACCTAGTGCTCCCTTGTGTTGTCCTAGTACTCCCTAACACTCCTCAACATGCATTGGCACTCCCTAATTAGCACTTTTCGACATGCCCTACCACTTCATAACATGCATAACACTCCCTAACACTCATTGGCACTTGGCACATGTTAGCGCTTGGAAAGTATTAGCATGTCTGACATGCATTCATGAGATGACTTGATATTCTTTGGCATGGTTTAATATTAAAGTTATTTGAGATCAATTGTTGGAAAGTAGATGAGAAGCAATAGAGGAATATTTGGCATGTAGAATGCACTAACACTTGGCCCTTGGCACCTATTTTCACCTAGTGTTGGTGTCCCTAGCATGTCCCCTGCGAAAAAAGGTAAATTGATTACTTATTAACCCTCTTATGTGCTCATCTCTTTGTAGTTCAACTTGTTTCTTTGTTTCCCAAGCACGACTTGGCACTCATGCCCTCACAACTAGCCTTAATTGGGAACTTTACATTCCCTGGAACACCTTGGCACTCCCTAGTTGTCACACCCTCATATATAGCCTTACTTTTTTAGAAACTTGGGAACCCAACCAAGTCATCAGCAAAACAATCTTATGCCCAACCCAAAGTCTCCATTTATTCAAAATTACTTTGTCCACATTTTATCACAATGATAGAATTCCCTCTTATAATTCTTATTCTAAACTTCTCCTAAAACACTTCATCCTTGGGATACCTAGAATTCACTGACACTCCTTGGCATACACTCTTATTCGTTCATTACCAAGAATTTTGACCTAATTCTCCATTGTGTTCCCCTGTAACTCCCTAACACTCCTCAACATGCATTGACATTGTTTGCCATGTGTTAGCACACCTTTTCATTCCTTGGCATGCCTTGGCACTCCTTAGCTATCATGCCCTCACAACTACCCTTACCATTTTTTAGACATGGGAATCCAACCAAGTCCTTCCTTGACTATAATAGCTTGACCAAGTTACAATTACTAAAACTATACTATGCCTTGTTTACCTAAGAACTTCCCATGGAACTCCCTAACACTCCTTGGCACACATTGGCACACCCTGACACCTCACACATCTTGGCATGTAGGATTGACACTCTAGCATTCCTTGGAACTACTTGGCATACCTTGTCACATCTGGAAGCAAGTAACTTGATAATCATGCCAACACAGTTGCAAACAAAACCTTATAACTTGGAGTATACCCCCCCCCATCGCAAGACACAAGGCATCATGGGAAATACTGTAGTAGAACGTGCCTCATCTGAAAGGAAATTTCGACGTGTGGAAAAAAGATAACATATCCATGTTTCTAGAACCCACTGCGACCACTACAACACTGCTTACATTAAGCTTAAAGATTTTGATTTGTATTCAGGCCCGAAAAGCTGGTGTGTGGTCGTAAATTCATTTCTCGCAGCTTGAATTCTCTAATGCATTGGTCACATCCACAACTGAAGAGGTTGTATGGTCGCACCAGTCGCTGACTTACTCCAAATATTATTGTGCGACTTGGAAACCTGGGTGGGAGTGCGACTTGGAAACCTGGGTGGGATTGCGACTCTTTGGAAGCCATAGAGTCATAATATGGATTGGTCACACTTATGAGCTTGTCCCTAGAGATCCGAGACATAACTCTGCAACCTATGCAATGATCACAAGTGAGATATGCAGTCAGTTTCACTTCTCAAGGGTAGCATGGGTCACACGAAGCTCTAGCCAACATTGCTACAAGATCGCTCGAAGATATTTTCTCACAGTTGCAAATTATGTGTTTAGAATCTCTAGCATATGAATGAGTTGACTTAGACTTTACACTGTGAGGAATGTTTGACATACCAATCTTGGTCTTAACGTAGTAGCAACAGGAATAAGGTGATTCCCCGTGCCACCGTATTTCGATGCTACCCATGGAAACTGTCAAAGGGACTGCTTAACTGCTGCCATCCAGCGCTGAATATTGGGGATTTTGAGATATGGTCGCTATTTCTCCTACCTCGAATTCCTCGACTAGTTGAAGATAACAAAGATCATAATGAAGGCTGTGAACCAGAGAAAACCGTGGTTAAAGTATCATCCTGTAAGCCACTGCAAGTTATCGTTTTTGTAAATGAGTGGCCTATCAACAACCTTCACGTGCTCGATGTTGAGATCAGTAACAAGACGATGAGCTTAGTGAAAAGAGTCGCCTTCACTAAGGGGGCCCGCGGGCTACTTTTGGCGTAAAGTCTATTTTTAGACTATGTCTATTTTTAGACATGTTGATCATATTCTATGAGTTGCAGGATGCTATTTGTGGATGGTTGGTCAAGTTGGAAAAATAGACGGACTTCTATTTTTAGACATATTGGGCAGAATCTATTTTTAGATTGCCAGTCTAAAAATAGATATGTCGAATATTATTAGCTCTTAATAATATTTGGACTATAAACATTATCTTATTCTCTTGGAGCACTTCAGTTAAGTGCACAGATGTGGCACAGGAGCTGACAGAAGGAATTACGCTATTCCTGAGGGTTAAGTGGAGCTATTGCATGGATACTTTAGTTAGAACTCATGTGAGAGAGTTTGGTGGAGTTGATTGAGGAGTTAATGGAGTTGTGTTCAGTTTAACTAATCTAAACATAGTTGAACTAGTTGTATTTAGTCTAACCGATTAATACACTAGTGAAGAGTGGTGTGAATTAATTATTAATTAATTCACTAATTATAAACTCATTAATCAACTAAATAATACATCAATTAACTTCAGTGCATGGACAAGCCATGGGAGAACAAAGTGGGAGAGGCAGTGAAAGAGTAGGTCGATTTGCATTTGCATCATAGTGTCTCTATGATTTGCAACACACAAAGTGATCGGGAGATTCCAATGAGGATTACAGTGAGGAAGGCCAGGGTGGTTCGGAGTTCATTTAGAGCCATTATTCAGCAGGGATTACGCAGTAGAGGCAGGCTAGCAGGTGGCAAAGATCGGTGCATGGATTTGCTAGATCGGGCCTGATTAGTGTGTAGCCATTGTATTGTACTGAGAGCTTGATATGATCAGCTTTGTATGAGGATTGTTACATGATCTCTATGACATATATTATATATAGATATTTGGGGTTTTTAGCTTTAAGATTTCTCGTTAAAACACTATGTTGATATGTGTGAATTTTTATGGTTTCAATGTGTGCATGCAATTGATTTAATTTCCACATATGATGATCAATAGTAGAAGATATTTTGTATTGTGCATGAAGTTAAAATAGTGTGTGATCAGGAGAATCTTGGATGTATAACGCATTATTTATATAATTTCTACACCGTACGTTACACATAGACTCAACATATTTTGATAATTTTCTTCCGCTGCCGCTACTTTCACACCCAAATCACCAAAGGAATGCAACTTGCCAGGATTTTTAATAGTGAATAGTCAATCCTTGTAGATACCTTAATGTTCTGAGCATTATAAGCATCCAAACAAACTTGTGTTTCACCCAGGTGAATGTTAGTGCTAACACCTATGAAATCCTTTTGGAGCCTTAGCATTGTATTTTAGAAGTTATATTCCAATGATAACAAGTGCAAACTCTTTATGCCCTTCCAACTTGTAGGTATTGTACCAATTAAATGATTGTGGTCCAAGTTAAGATATAATAAGCTACTCGGATTTTCAAATGAAGCTGGAACAGTTCCTATGTGGTCGTTAGATGAGAGAGACAATACCGAAAGGTTTTTCAGTAACCCAATCTCAGGAGGGATTTGTCCTTCCAATAAATTCTCTGGAAAATGTACTATCAAATAATAAATATGCTTGCAGCACTAGGTGCCATGTAACCTATGGAGCACGTTTAACACTCCCTTAGCACTATGTGGCATGTGTTAGCATCCCCTACATTTATTGGCATGTTTTTCACTCCCTAACACACCCTAGCACTCCCTGACATTCCCTAACACTCTAGCATGCCTTGGCACTGCCTAACATAGGGCCACTAGAAAGATTGTGTAAGATATAGCCCAACATAATCAATGCCTTGAGAGAAATCTATGGAGAGGGATCAAAATAAATTATATTTGTAAGTCCACCAAAAAATATTTACCAGAGAGTGACACCACGACGATCAATGCCACACATGGAGGCTTTTGAGCTAGACATTTTATTTTTCTAAAAATTTGTTTGAAGTGTCACTGAATTAGTGGAATTCTCAAATTCATGACGTTGTAAATTATGTAGGAACTTTGTTGCTTTTCTTATAGAGGCTAAGGCTTGCAAGGATAATATAGGGTTTTTAGGGTCTTAGGGGAAAATAAGCATCAATTTTTAGCGCTTTGATACACTAAAGAGTATGTGTTATATCATTAGTATATATGGATAATATGACATTGAATCCACCTTGAGATGGAGGTTGTTATGTGTTATAGAAATTAAGGAGATGCCAGTTAAACAACTTCTCTTATCATGACATATTTTTTTTTAACAAGAACGGGTATATTTATTATTTATGAAAATAGGTCGGGCCGCAGCCTAATCAACCTTTGATACATATTCTTTTTTTCCCAAAATTCCCTTTGAGACAGGTTCTGCTCTTTCATAGCTGATTCCTAAGGTATCGAAAACCAAATTGGGACATCGTCATTTTTTGAGAGATCTCCTTGGGCCAAGAGGCAACTTGCATTTTCTTTTGTGTTAGCTTCCTTGTTTAAATTTCAGAGGATATGGAAGAAGGAGCTAGAAGTCTATTTTTGTAACTCTTTTCCTAGGCACCTCATATTCCTACTTTGGCACACGTATCTCACTAGGACCACTTATTCATAAGGGGGGACAATTGATTCAATAGAATACTAGTAACCACCCACTTGTTACATTGATTCAACATTCCAAATCTTGGTAGTTATATTATAGTGTTTAAGACCTCAAAATTCTGGTGCCTTTTTTGGGCATTTCCCTTGCATTTTTGGCATTTGTCATAGGCTAAAGACACAAAGTATGGATTGTAATGGTCCAAGAAATGTCCTAAATGGAGTTGGCATTCAAAATTTGTAGCCTCAGGAAGTTGATATATCAATTAGCCTCTTTGGGCCCACATTCTTATTGGCACATCATTTCCTAGCGCTAGGGCTTTGGATTTTAGGGTTTTTGCATCTTAGGACATCATACTTTGTGTTCAAAGGTAGTTTTGACATCTTGTAATGTTTTCTTGTGATTAAGAGTAGTTGACACATCTCTCTTCATAGAGAAGCTACCCCCATTCCAATTATTTTGTATCACTTTGCAATTTATAGTTTTTCTTTTACTAATTCATTCATTAATAGAATTTGGATTTTGTTCTACCATTGTACTCTTTGCAATGTCTTTTCTATGTTTCCATTTATGTTTTTGCATAATAAAATCCCCTTCAAACCTTAGGTCTATCTATGGATTTTTTTTTTAGTAGAAGCTTCTACCTTTGGATGGCCATGGGTCCTAATATTTGAATTTTGGAGCAAATTGGCAACGTTTTTATATCTTTACAATGGTTAAGAACATGTGCTTCCTCATAAAAAGTCATAAGTTCAAATCTAAAAGGGTAGAGTATGTAAACCTTTGTAGAGTTTAGTGGACTCACTTCCTTTTTCATACAAACAATGATATCACAATAAAGTCTCACTCTCGAACTTAGCCATAAACTTAAAAATAGATTACTACTAATATATTACACATATTAGCTCTATTTAACCTAGATGATCCTGAAGATATATTTTTCTAATAGAAAAAATATATAGACTAAAGTTCTAACATTTTTAAAGTAATAAAATTTTACAAATTGTTTTGTTTTATTTATTTTTTTAACATGACAAAACATAGTATGCTAAACATTTGAACATGTGTTAAGCATTTGAACTTGGTTTATCAATTGGAGGGAAAGCAAAGGCACGAGCGCAGGGAGAATCCTATAGGAAAAGCAACACAGCGTGCATAGTTCCTGGAGATTTGGAGATTTGAGGGTTGAGCAGTTTTGGCCATTAATTTTTTTTGATAACAAAACTTTCAGAGATTCTGTGTAGTGATGGTCTCCGGGGACCTTTAAACAGGTAGATTTGAGGGATTCTAGGTTGTCATAAGTGCGACTTTAGGCATTCTGCCGCACTTCCTCATGTTCTCAACTGTCTCCATTTACTGAAATGTGGACTCATTCATCTGAGATTCTAGGGATAATGATATTATTGTAATAATTTTGGACTGGTGTTTTATTTGGATCTTCTACTATATTTTGGAACGTAGATGGTCAGGTCAGATGCTGGAAGGTCCTTCAAACTGGGGCTGGCATGCCAAAAGCAGCAATGTCACATGACCAACCGGTGAGGTGCTCCAGATTGTGGTTGGAATTCTAGTACCTGTTCTTTTTTCTTGTGAATTTTATCTAGAAGTTATAATATGCTTGCAAGAAGCAGGGATATAGCTGACTTATGGAAAGAACCATTACTGAAGTTTCAGAGTGTGCTTCTAAGTTTTTATATTATGCAATGCTTCGTATGCAGGTTCTCTGCTCGACATGGAAGGACAATGGCACTGTTGTTTTCTCTGTTGGTTGTGATAAACAAGCTAAAATGTGGCCACTGATGACTGGGGGTCAGCCAGTCTGTGGCTATGCGTGATGCACCTATTAAGGAAATTGCATGGATTCCAGCAATTAACTTGCTTGCAACTGGAAGCTGGGACAAGACACTTAAGTATGTATATGATGGTTTTCTTTGATTTCGGCTCTCTTTGCTTATTTATGCATGTTATGAGGTTGCTTTTAAATGTTAGTGGAGTTGTGACCTTATGAATATTAAACCCATTGGAGCATAGTGCCAAAATTTTAATATCTTTTAGGCTTTGAGTCAAATAGAAACTTTTCATCTGGCCAATTTTTTTATAAAATTATATGAGATTAAAGGGAAAAAAAAAATGTTAGATTGACCCAGGTCCTAGATTGACTACTCAACGTTCTTCTTAACTACTCAACATTCTTCGCTTACTGCCATAGCCTCTCGTACCTATGCAAACCTTGTTAGAAACAGAGGCACCTGCCTTTTAATTTGCATCAACGTTATATCTGCAAATATTCATATAAATTGTGTTGTCCGTGGTGATAAATTTTAATGCCCGGATCTCCTGCTTGCAGCTGTCTATCACTCTCTCCCATCCATAAGGCAGGACCTACCTCCGACCCAAACAATTACAGAACGATCATGGTCGGGCACACATTCTCCAAGCTGTATGCTACTACCCTCCACAGGGGACTCTCTAGCTTCCTAGAGCAGAAACATCTCAAGGCTAGGGGCCAAGCCAGTTTCAGACCGGACCATCAGACCATCAACCATATCTTCACTCTTCGAGCGATGATTGAGGAGGCCTGACATCGGTCCTCCGAGGTGTACTACTGCTTTGTGGATTTCAGGAAGGCCTTCAATTCGGTCCCGAGGGAGGACCTTTTTCAGAGACTAAGTGAGATTGGCATCTCTTCGACTCTCCTGATTGCCATTATGTGCCTCTACGAGTCTATTCTTGGCCGTCTCTGCACAGTTTGAGGGATTTCGGAGTTCATCTGGAGCACTATTGGAGTCAAGCAGGGGTGTCCGCTTTCCCCCACTCTCTTCGAGATCTACATTGATGAGCTGGAATCTTTCCTCTGAGAGCATATCCAAGCATCTAATGGGTGCCTTCTCCACCATGTCTTGATCTCCATCCTACTTTTTTCCGATGATATTGATCTCCTAGCCTCCTCCCCGGAAGGCTTACAGAGGTAGGTGGATGCCCTTGCAGCCTTTTGTGATCTTTGGCACCTGACGGTGAACCTGAGCAAGGCCAAAATCATAATTTTCAACGGGGTGAAGAAGACTTCGAGTTTCTGCTTCCTATTCAAGGGAGAAGAAATTGAGGTCGTCAGCAGTTACACTTACTTGGGAGTGCAGTTTATAGGTCCCCATTTTAGCCTTCATCCGACCCTTTAGCCCAGGGTAAACAAAGGATATGGCTCCCTCGGCCCTTCTTGAGAGACAGTGCTTCCGTCACCACTTCCAGGACATTTCATCCAAGATGAACATCATGGATACCTTGATCCACCCCACCATGCTTTATGGATCAGAGGTTTGGGGCCCCTCATTACTAGAGTCACATTGGGCCTCGGCAAAGCGCGTCCAGACTCTTCTCTTGCGCAGCTTCATCCGGTGCAAGCAAAAAATTTCTCAAAACATCATCCTAGCAGAGTTCAGAGCTAAGCCCATCTGCCTGGAGGCAATCTTCAGGATAGTCTCCTTTCTTCATCGGAATCGTGGACTACAGACACGAGGGAGGGTCGAGACAGGTGCCCATAATTGGCCTATTTCTCCTTGGAGAACATCGCTCATACACAGGTAAGCCGCACCAAATGCTGGTTCACCGGGGTGACAGAATTCCTTGGTCTTACTGGTATCCAGATGGATCATCTCCCCTCGTTCTAGTATTCACTGAATGCTCCGGGGCACCTTATACCTAACCAACAAGAACTCAACAAAATCATCAGGGAGGACATTTATAGGCAGTAAATTCAGACTACATGGGTCAATCCTCTAGGCGGACTGTGCCCAAAGATGGCCTTCTACGCTGAGCACCTTCTAGAGATCAGAGATGGACTCATTATTTGACCCCCCTATACCCTCCAGCATTGGATGCATGCTATTAGGATCCCTCTCGGGCAGTTTAGGGTTGGATTGCATAGGCTTCGAGTTGAGATAGACCATCATATTGACAAGATGGAGAGGATCTGTCAACTTTGTCACTTACAGGAGGTGGAGACTGAGTCACACTTCATCTTCAAATGCCCAGTCTACTATGAGATCTGAGGGTGTTTTCATTGCCTATTCAGGCCCCCCCAGAGCCTGGCCAACTTCCTTAGATACACTGACCAGAGATGCCTAGTTCTTTACCTTTAGGAGACCTTCAGACA
Organism: Pinus albicaulis; assembly: GCA_034641835.2. Classification (NCBI taxonomy): domain Eukaryota; kingdom Viridiplantae; phylum Streptophyta; class Pinopsida; order Pinales; family Pinaceae; genus Pinus; species Pinus albicaulis. The sequence continues at coordinate 384,805,580 of CM076569.1, read as the reverse complement.
CTACTCGACTCTGCTCCAGCCTCCGTTCGTCCCAGCCTCCACACAGAGGATCACAAACTTCTTCATAGTACTCCCAGCTTCCCAGGGCACCAAGAGAATCACCGATCGGCCCATAGACCTTGATTCTAGAGCAGTGTGGATCCGAGGGTCTCATCCCACTAGACCCCATCAGCGATCCAAGACCAAACCCCCCTCCAAGGGGCGCCCCAAATCCTCCAGACGCTAACTACAACAGTCCAGTTCCTCCTCAGGCCAACATACATTGACAAGTTTCCTTCAGTCCTCTTCGATCAGCCTCAGATGCTAGGAAAAGGAGTCATCCCCCCCCTTCAGGAGGCTCCTCTTTCTCCTCCAGGACTTCTTCATCACAACTCATTGTTAGGATGCTTTAGTCACCTAGTTTTACTTTACATTTACACTCTTTGTAGTTTTGTATTTCCTGCTTTTATAAAGGAAGGGGACCGTTTGGTCCACCGGCTGGGCATGTTGTAATCATTGTAACCGGCAATCCCATTCAACTTTTTGTGTTCATTCATTGGACATTAATAAAATTATCTTATTAACTTATCTTATCTCCTTTTATTCTATGCACTGCTCCACAGGTACAGGACCAAAAGCTGTCAGGAACATCAGCAACTTGAAGTTATTTAAGACTGCATCAACCTCTCCTTCAAACTTGAAGCAAATTTTCAAAGCTTCCCGAGCCTTTTCCTCTAAGGCTCTAACCCTATCGAGACATTTACAAGCTTCAGAAAAACAAATTATTTTCTCCAAGTCGTTGAGCTGAGGAATGTCTACCCCCTCATCAAGATACTGTATTTTCCATTGAATGGTGTCATCTAACATAATTATAATATTCTCCAATTCTTCCTTGACAGGCCCCATCCTCTTTATATAATCATCAACCTTAAGAGTTTTATCTTTGATGCCCCGAATGCTCCTGTAGGATTATTTCTGAACCATACTCAGTTCCTCTTGGATCTCAAGTGATTTCCCTTTGAACTATTTAACTGAGTCTAGTTCACCTTGCTGCTGGAATTATAGCTTTGTAATTCTTTGCTTAGCAACACTGAGTTCCAAATTCCAATTGACCATCATAGACCTTTCTCTTCAGCTTGGAAACATTATCACTTGTTGCTTGGGCCATGGTAATACAGGCAGCTGCAATCATCTCTGGATCAGCTGTTGTTTCATGAATGAGAACCTCCTCAGTAACAATCGCTGTACCTTATCCTTTTTGGAAACTCTCCTGCTGACTTTGTTCTTCTTGTATTCATAATTGAATGTTTTCAATGCCACTACTGGGTCAACCACGGTCATGGGGAAAAATTTATCCTTCTCCATTTCTTCAATCTGACATGGTTCCACTAGAGATTGAGGAGTGGGGTTTATCTTCGGAGATGATTGAATGTCAAGGTGTTCAATCCTTTTATCTTTCCACATCGCTTATTCCTTCTTCTTTTGGAGTTCCTCATCTCTTTTCCTCTGAAGCTCTTCATCACTTTTCCTTTGTTTTCTTGCTGCTTGACTCTTTGTAAGTTTGTTCAGTTTCCAAAGTCAATTGTTTCACCTAGTCATCTTGTTATACTTTCCTTCTTTGTTCTTTTTCCTCCTTCACTGCTTTCTCTTCTTCAATCCTCCTCTTGAGTCTGTCTGCTTCTTTTTCCAATGCTTCCTTCATCTCCTTCACCTATTCAAATGCCCTCTAGAGCTTTTCAACTTCTTCCTGGAGGTTGAAAATAGGTGAAGCATGGGTCTATTCGACCTTCTTCTGAGGTCCTTGAATTAGCTTTTCTTTAACCTCAGATGGATAAATAAGTCTCTTGAAGATTTCCTCACCAGTATCCCTCTCATGCATATAAGACTACATATGGTTGACAACAACACAATGAATAATAATCACAGCTTCAGGATCATGTCTCTTGAATCTTATCTCTCCAAAATGTTATGATTCAATTTCATTGGCCTCTTTCATGGCTTGGCTGGTGCCATCAACTCCATAGTATCTGATCTTGATAGGAAAATTAGGCCATATTGACCTCTTTTCCCTCTTAAGAGTACCTGTCACTCGATGAGAAAATGTCTGATATAATATTTCCAACAGAACCACTCTGTCTGGAGCATATAAAGGTAGCAGACGAGGAGCTCTCGATGCACCATATGGCATAAAATCTGATGTAGATTCCCTTTTCATGCAAATACCAGTCTCCAATGCCCCCTATGACTGCCTGTTCTTGTTCCGAGAGGCATGGATGCTCTTTCTCAAATAACAAAGAGTACACTGGAGCAATAAAATGGTTGCATATTCTTGTCATGTCTGATTTATGCTTGTAATCCCATAAGAGCTTGCATTAAACATGTACTGGAGGAAAATACTTGGACCATTTCCATTCTAGTTCCGGAAATTCATTTTCTAAACAGATGGAGTCCAAAAGGTAGCTGGACATAAAGTAACTAGTAGGCTTGGCACTCTTCACTTCCTTGAAAGCTTTATATAATGAAGGGGACATGATTGCACTCAAATTGAATGTTGGCCCATGAGTACAAATTTCATTCACCATAGGCACCCATGATTCATGAAACATGGTTCCATCCTTTTCTCCATATAGTCTTGCCAGCAACAACATGACTATTCTGAAATGATGCTTCAATATAGCAGTTGGATACACCTTTGATATCTTGGTCTTAAAGCTTTTAGCATAAAACCACCATTTTTTAGTAGCATGCTAGGAGGTACCTCATCCATATCCCTTTTCACCCATTCCTCAGATAGACATACTTCAGGCTCTAGGAGGAACTTTCTTGACAATATGTTGAAGGTCTGGTAGCCTCCAACTGGGCTCTGGTGTTGTTTTAGGATCCATCTATTGGACAAGTCCACTTGGCCTATGAGCTAGGAGATTACCTCCACACAAGGAAGAACAAGAGATATGGCAGCAATCCTATGGAGGCATGATTTGGTCACATTCTTGTAAATGTTGATACTGATGTCATGTTCAGGATCATTGTGGATGAGTTCTGAGAAATCCCCTGAGTTGAACATTTGATAAACTCTTCCCCACAGGAGATAATTCCCATTGCTTATCTTGCATTCTGTGTCCCCCATGATTAAAGGACGATGTTCAGTAATCACCACCTCTGAAGATTTATTTGTTCAAATTTTATTTGCATCTATCTACATCCTTTTGACTTTCTTATCAATTCTTACACTAACTCAATACAAGAAGCTTAATGTTGTACAGGTTGTTCTACTCCATTCATAGTATAGATACAGTAAATTCATAATTATACACAATATACTTGTTATTGATTGCAGAACACACTTAGCTGATAAAACAAACTAGTATTTGACATGGAATTCGATCTACGAGTTGTTTTACATTACTCTGCATAACAAGCAGTTGAATTGATTATGAAATAAACCACATGTTTGATTTCACTGTGTATTGGTTTCACTTACCACCTAATGATAACCTGTTGTATAAATGATGCTTGTTATAACTCCATTGCTTACACTATTGACATAATAGAAGTAATCAGCTTAGCTTTCTTTTGTTTCCATTGTTATAGTAGACTCAACATAAGTAGAACCGTAAACAAACTAGAGTTAAGCTGTTATGAATACTAATGGTAACCACGCTCATATAGATTGACTTGTATTACATAGATCACAAAGCTTGATCAATACTACTACCTTATTCTAGTTATATTGATGGGTATTATTCTATAAACCATGTATTAGGGAAATTCTTATTATGTTCCCTTAGTGTAATTAGGTTACATGTATCTGTTACACTGGATACTGAATATTTAGGCATATAATGTAACAACAAAACCAACACTCTACCTTGACTATGCGTCTAGTTGGCTTTATAAAACAACCCTCAAAACTCAAGCTACCCCCTTGACCTATGCCTTTCATAGTACTGTTATTGAATAAAACCCAACTTTTACGTGCCTTTGCAGGGAGGGAATGACAAAGTAACTGGAAAATATGAACTAGCTCTACAACCTTTTGGTCCTCGATCTTTATCTCCTTCATCACCTGCTTAACCCACTACATCAAACACTGGATCTAAGGCTGATCATGTTAGAGACACAATCAACATTCACTATGCATACAAGCCAGTTCTACCATATGAAGCAAGTGTTGATTGAACCAAGTGTAGTAAGGTCAATAGGTGTAGTCAGTGTGAGTAGCAGGAGTGATAGCGGTAGTGGGTGGGATAACTTGTTTGAAGACTATTGTTTGTGAGATTGTTTGAAGGAAGTTCTTATTCCCTTCTCCCTTAGGACATTGGTTGTCGTGGGGATAGGAAAACTTTTCGAAGCTATGCTGTCTAGGACCACCGTACCCACTAGCTCTGAGAAGGTCCTTAAATAAAGGTGTATGTTTGGGTGGGGAACCTTCCTATCTGTCAGTAATTGACTCAATCATAGAATAATATCATATACAAGGATATATCTCATGATATATGTAAATGCACCTTTATTTTTGGCATCAAATCAAATGGGTTTCAATAGGTTCTTAAGCCCTAATCTCCCCCCCCCCCATCGACACAGTCATAACTTTAGACCAAGTTGCTCGATTGACCATAGGGTTTTAACGCGAAACTCATTCATATGGATGAGGATTTCTCCCCTAGCACAAGGTTGGGGGGCGAGAAGCTCTTTCGATCAATTATTCGAGAGTGGAATTACATATATAATAATTTCAAAATTACATATATAATAGTAGCATTTTTTGCTAAAACGTAATTACGTATATAATAAATCATAATTACATCTATAATTAGGGCATAAATTCATAATTACATATATAATATATGCAAGGACCAATGGAAAAAGGAAAAAGCATAATTACATATATAATAAAGCATTGTCGAAGAAAAGAATAATTACATATATAATAAAGCATCGATCGAACTAAGAAATTTGACATAATGTTCACAAGAATCATCCTCTTCAGCATTGAAATCCACGTGGGGGAAAAGGACATGAGGAATGGCCCCCTCCTAGAACAACGAAATTATTGTAAGAACTTAATTGTTCAAATTAATTGTTCCAAAGTCAAACTCTTTGGGCAGAGGAGCAAGAGAGTCTGCCCTCCCAGTTAGATCATTGGGGTGACTCCATGAGAGGGAACCATTAGAGAATTGATTGGTCGGTTTTCCGATCGGTCAGAAAGTTATCTCTGATTTGAAAGATTCCCCTACCTCTCCCCAAAAAGTGTGCAAGTGAGAGGCTTGAGGCTCTACAAGGAAGGCGATCAACTAGGCAACCACCTTCCTGAAACTAGCATCCACCTTACCAATCAATGCACACATCTCACCCTCTAACATAAGCAATAATATCAGCATGGCATGAGAGACAACAGGGGGCTGTCAAATCACCTCTACCAACATCGGTTGCCATAAAGATACGAAGCATCGTACCTTCATATAAACAGATAGCATGGGCAAGGAAAATGATATTGGTAAAGCAAGCATAGCAGTAATAAACCTTGCCAATACCACCCATCCTTAGGACTATAAGATAAATTTAAATTCCACCAAAGAGTGAGCACAAAACAACCTTGTATCACAGCTAGGCACCCCCTTGATGACCCCCAAAATGAGGAGCATAAGGATTAAGGATAATGTCTAATGAGAAACGAATTTGAATAATGCGCAAAAAAATGGAATGAATCTTCACAAGAAGAGGAATTATTCAAGGAAAAGGAAGTATGATTCATATGATGTTGAGACTAGACAGGAAGAGGGTACGGTTGCGTATATTGAGGTTACTATGCCGCGAAATCTGTTTTTCGCACAAAGTGGATTTCGATGCATTGGTTTTGGCACAGACTTTTTTAGTTCAATCAAATGATGACAGGGCAGTGGAACATGGATGGGGTTAGGGTTCCAACAATTGAGCTAGATTATTCATGGATTGAAAGCCATTCAATCACTAGGTAAGCAGGTCAAGTTGCTTGCCTATATATTAGCTTTGGTATGGAGAGTCTGTCTAAGTGGTTTATACCATCCCTAGACATGGAAATCAGTCAATGATGATTTGAAAGCATTGAGTGAGTAGAGCTTCACCCCTGCCTGATAGTAATGTATCAAGATTGATTATGATGTTTCCCACACACCCCGTTGAGTGAAGGAGCATCAGCTGGACCATCCAAAGTTGTCTATTCTAGTGTCTCCGGAATGAACCATGTTCGCTTAGGAGAGAACTCTGTTGGTTGGGCTATTAGCTAGCCTTCTCCAGCCCACACTGGCCATCCTATTGAACCCCCTGTAGGAGGCAGTAGTGATTTTTTCTTGTCATCATACATTTTGATATGCATCATGTTATGTATTTAATACTAGATAATCCCTTTAGATATCATGAATGAATGGACCAACTTCTAGAAAATCCCTTGAAAGTTAAAATCCCATTAATATTTTTTTGTGTTGGTTGATAGTTGCTTATCATAGTCCCATCTAACAAGTCTTTCAAGCTAAGATAAACTAGATCAGAAGTTATGCCATCTAAGCATACATGGTACTCCTTTCAACTTATTATATACGTATACCTTATTATCCCAATACAGAACCATGTGCTCAATGGCACTGACTTTGTTTGCACTGGCTTAGCCAATCTCTAATCATGATGGTATGCATATTTTTCTAGTGTTTGTCATTCTTTTTTTGCTCCAACACAGTTGAAGAATGCAAAAAAGCAGTAGCTTTTAGTGTAGGCCACCCATTATTTTTTGCTGTTGTTGTCAAAATATGTCTTATATTTACAGAAAAGTATTTACAAACAACAAATTAAAAGGTGGAAGCGTATATACGATGGAGCTTATATTAGTATCCTCTTCTGTAAGACTAGCAATGCAGAAATAAAGCTTGTATAGGTTACCAAATCTAAAGTTTGAGCATCTCTTATCAATAATGCACCCTCAGTTAACAGCTAGTGATGTACCTCATCACACCACATGGAACAAAAAGTGGACAATTACTAACTTCTTGCTCAAAAATAAACTTAATCACTGCCAAATCCAATGAAGGAAGAGTGGACAAGATAGCTATAATTTCCAAACAAGGCAGCACACTAGTAGCCCTGCATTGAAGGAGAACTAAATATTGGTCTTCATTATCCTTCCAAACAGATTAGAAACTGTGTAATTTTTTTGCTCACCTCTCTTCTAGACCAACCGACACCGCATCTTGCATTGAAAGTTGGAGCTAATAGATTCTGCTAAAGCAACAAAGGTTAAAGTGTTTGTGGTTGATACTACTGCAAGGAATGACCAAAGCTCCACCCCGCATCCCTGCCCACCATGTAGGATGTCCTTCACTTGCCCCTGAATGCCAACAACTTCAAATAGGTGATCCAAGACATCCATTGTCAAACATACAAATCAGGGGTGAAGGAGCACACTTGAAAAATAGATTGATTCAACAAAATTTGAGGGGATAATGAGTTATTAACAAGGAGAAATGCTGATGCATTAGAGAATAGTGTGTTCACCATGGCCACATATCCAATTTGCAGAAAATAAGTTTGCTATCCACTGTCTGGAGCCCATTCCAATGTCTCTCAAGTCTAGATTACGTGTCTAGAATAATTGGACCTTGTACAAAACTTTTCTACTCTTGTTGAACTACCTTCCATGCAATTGAGTGTATTTGCAGAGCATTTGCTTAGAAATGATCTTGTATGAAACACAGAGAAAATTAATGAGCCTCCAACCCTCATTGTCCAATGGTGCCCCTAGCTACATTCTTGGTAATGAGTTTATTAAGGCCTTGATGAAGAGATTTAGATAGCCTTTCAGAAGAAAACTATTCAGTTGTCAAACAATAGAAATCATCTTGTATTTTGTCCAACATGGCCTTGTAGAAATCACAATGAAGGCCATCCATTCCTGATGAAAATTAAAACAAAGGCCATCCATTCCTGATGAAAAAATCACAACATCCATTCATGATGACTTACCCTGGTAGTCACTAATGAATCAGTGGCTCGAATAATACCAATACTTATATTTGTTTTATAGTTAAAACTAAGATCAATTGAGAATCGATAAGACCAAATTTTAAATGAAAAAAAGTGATGTTAGATAGAGAATAATGTGCATTTCTTATTAGGAATTTCTCCATTGGTTTCCTTGGGTTATTGGCACCTACAATCTTGATTGGTTTGTTATATACTCCTTGCTCTAGAATATATCGTTTGCTAGATATACACAATTCCATCTATTTAAGGGTTTAAAATTTTGTGTGCTTGCTCCTTCGAATCTCGAAAATACATCCAATAGTCTAGTTTATTCCTTCTCTTTAGTATTTTCATCCTTCAACATGCTAATCATATAGATTCAGGCATTGAGCTCCTTAACCAATTTGTTCAAGATTTGTTCCAATAGTTGTTTTTCAAAGTTTTCTTTTCTCCACATTTATTCTTAGAACAAAAATGTTACTTGTTTTGGAGCCTTAGGATCTCATAGAAACATTTCAATTTCCTTTGTAACTACTCTTCCCATTTCTATGTGTGGGAGGGTATCTATTTTTCCAAAGTTACCCAGGGCTTACTATATGCCCTAATTGGTTCAAGCTAACCCACTTTAAACATAGCTTATGCATGGACATGATCACTAAAAGAAAGGGTTAGTATGGTTAGATTTCATAATTTGAGAACCTATGATCACTAAAAGAAAGGGTTAGTGTGGGTAGATTTCATAATTTAAGAACCTATTGATCAACATCAACGAATTGCTTTTAAGTGTATATCGATAGATTATCAAAGAAAACACTTTGCAATGATATATTAATTAACTGATCATTGAATATCAAAGAGAATGAATATTTTTTCATGGTTTGTGGATTGATTATGTTGAGAGAAGCGAGATGTTCTATAGCCTAGGTAGGGTTGATTTGCAAGGGTTTGTGCTTAAGCCTACACTTTTAATCATTTGAGGGTTAAATATAGGGTTAAGATGGATTTATGCTATGTTACAGTATATATAGCCTATCCAAGGAATACTGAATATGCATTGGCCAGCATATCAAAGTGACATTTCTGGCACTGTCTCTTGTATTTCCCACTTTTTTCTGTCTTTCTGGCCCAGTTTGTCTTTCCGGAAAAATTAGTAGCCTTTTTTCTACCAGCTAGGGAAGCTGAATTATATAGGGTCTATCCAAGGAATAATAAATATGTATTGACCAAAAAATCGAAGTGACATAAACTGATTTATAATGAAGCTAAGAAAATCAATTCTCATCATAACATAGACACTATACATTTCCAACTTGACATATTTAATTAGGTCCAAATAGCTAATAATATTTAGAAGCATAATTAGAAGGAGATGCAAATGCACATTAAACTAATAGCCATACACACTTGACACTTATGTAACTATGATATTGTCTTGACGAAGATAATGGAACTTTTTAATTGCTTTGAAGTTTGACATCATTGGGCTACTATGAAATTGCATCTAGCTTAATTGTCGGTTTTTTTCTATCTTAGCAATTTGGATAGTAATTGTGTGCATGAAAAAAGATGGAATAGGTAAGTTGAAACTATAAGCAATAAGCATGCCAAATGATGTGTTGAGAATGCTTTGACATTCTTCCATTCAATTTTCAAAATCCAACTATTACAAAAGTAAGAGGTGGGTATTTTCAAGGATATTCTCATTGGTAACTCCAGTATAATTATTATCTTGTTATGTAAAAAATATTAAAAATGCCAACCATGAGTCCAAGATAATATCATGGACTTGAATTTGTTTTAAATAGTGGTTGTGAAGGATCATACCCAACATCCATACTTAACATAATTATTGATTATCTTTTCATCCTAGCAAAGGTTTTGTTATTTTTATTATTCTATTTCTACAAAAACACTTGTCAGACAACATATGGGTAGAGGTTAATATTATCTTGTCAATCCAATCCAATATGGGTTTCACCTAAGAATCCTTGAAGGACATTTCATGGTAGTTTTGATGCATCTCTGGCTAAAAATTAGGTGGTTTCTGTCCAAGTAGATCCCCAAGCTCTTTTTTATTGTTGAGACTCATATGTATCTAGGAGGCTGGGCGACAAGAGGCTTATCTCTTGGCTTAAGTAGTAATAAATAAACACCAAATGGATGGGACCTTGTTGCATAAAGTTACTGATCCAATATGGTTCTCATCAATAGATTAGATTGGATAATTTTATAAAAATCAGGACAAACGACTATGAAAGTAGGCCTGTGGGACTCATCAATAGATTAGATTGGATAAATTTATATATATCAGGACAGACGCCTACGAAAGTAGGCATGCGGGACTAAAAGTGTACATCCATTGTAGGCACACATATTACTATGTCAACGTGTTGTTCATTAATACATAAGATATGACAAGAAAATTTTAATTACTGTAAAATGAATAACTGTTCTTCCATAACTATATGGATTTTAGAACCCAGATACTCTTATTATTCGTAATGGTTAAGGAACGTAAATATAGTTCAGTCCGAATCCAAGCCCAATTCTGGCCTCCATATCCCCTTTGAATGATTTTAGCTAACATCTTGAAACAAAATTGAACGAGAGTCACCTTTAGTCTTCACCTTGACTTTTCGTGGAGCACAAAATTATCTGTTTCAAATCTGATTCTGCGAATGACCCTAGGTCTAGAATTGCAAGTTATTTTCATTAAACAAGTCTGGAATATAGTCTAATTTTTGGTGCTTTTGTTTTACGCATTGATGTGGGAATTCTATGCAAATAATAATAAATCGCATGTTCTTGTAACTCCTACTTGATATCTTCTGTTAATTTTCCGGTCATGATAGTTGGGTGAAATCCCTAGTTTGAAGCCTAAACCCATTATCACTCTCAATTTCTGTGATCTAAGATGCCATTCAAAATGATTGGATTGTATAGAAATTGCATCATTCGCACTACTTTGGCTTTATTAAATCAAAGAGGTAGCTATAAGTCCTTAAAGCTGATTGGCTCTACAAAATTTTGAAAGATGTAAACCTTGAAGATGTGGAGTTTTGTTTCGTTTAGATATTTTCTTCCCTCTTGAAGTAATTTTGCATTCCTAAAGAGCTTGATGCAACTGTTTCCAAAATAATTCACTGTGCCAAAGGTTGTTGTTTCGCTATTTTTGTTATTTTGTGGATGTTTCCTATTGTTTCTCAGCAAAGGAGGAGACCATAGCCATCATTTAATCTACCTGTTAATGGTTGCTTGGGAAGATCTTCATGTAACTTTGCAAGTCAAGCGTATGCATTATTTTTACATACATCTAAAGACAGAAATAGGATATTTATGATTTAGGTTATATCAATCTGCCTTTTGGACTAAAAGCATACCTAAGCCAGCTTTAGGTTTTCTCTCATTAGTTTGGCATTGAGGCAATCATCACATACCAAAATATGAAATGATTTGTTGAACAATAAACATGAAAAAATTATCTTTTACATTTCTAGTCTATGATGAGGTTTGTTGTAGATATCATTTCCCATTCTAGGATTCATGAATTTTTTTGAAGCTTTAACTCTTTGGTACATTGCAAGGTTCTCTTTATTCATGAAGTGAATTTAAATGAAAAGTGTAATAGCAACAACCTGGCTTGTTATGCAATTGGAAAAGCCTGATGATGACTCCATATGAACACATACATTACATGCATCTACGTACATATTGCAACTCCTTATGGAGGAGCTCCACCTAATCTTCTCAGAGACGCTATATAGTATGATGTAATATTTCTTTATGGGTTTTATCCATATGTTTAACAATTTTGGTTTAGTATCTTTGCTCTACATGGTCAAATTCCCTAGAGTTGGCCACTAAGACACCTAAAACTACTTACCTATTCCCTCTAGATGTATCTGGAGCTACACTGATCCTATTGAGTCCTCAAGCAAGGACCTGTAAGATATGTATTACCTTGGCCCCACCTTCTAGTCCCAATTACATGAAATTTATCTTCACTCAGGATTGCTAAGTGTTTTCTTTCCGTGTGAATGCACAACTTCACTGTGATGTGTGCTACAGAACGTGGTTACCTGTAGGGTCGTGTAATCCATGCAGGTTGACACACTTCTATTTGTGACCTATAAAAATAAAATCCCTTCTCACTTCTCGACTTAAAAGAGGATCATTATAAGGGTCTCCTAAGAAATCAAAACTAAATACTTGAAGGTTTATTAGGAAATAAGGTTTGTTTTTGGTTTGGTAATAGAGGAAGGGTATAAAAAAAATCCATTTGTACAGGTTTCTAGTTCAACACCAAGCTCTTGCACATAAATTTGTAGATGTCTATTAAGCTTTATCCTCTCTAATTTGATCAAATAAAAAGGCATTTATATTTGGGTAGAATTTGTAACAATGTTGTAAAAAAAATACCTTGTATCATATATTGGGTAGGCTGGGGCTTTGTTGGACACTAAAGTTAGACTGAAAAATATGTGTATTGATTTGAGTGGACAATTGAAACATTGTTCTCTCAACTTCAGCAAGGTTATTACCAAGTTTGAAACAAATAGGGGACCTATTCTATGATTTCCAACCAAAATACCAAGATGTAGATTTTGCTATGATGCCCAGAACAGGGAATAACAATGTTACTTGCATGCTAAGCCGCAAAACCATGCTTCTCAATGAAAGGGACTGAAAAAGGAAAACAATTTGGTTAAACCAGCATTAACAGAGTAAGTGAAAAACATAGTGTTGAACTTAGTTTCCCCTCTTATTAGCTTGCATTCATTTTACAGGAGACCCTGCACTTTCAATGATAAAAAATACTTAATTTTATGGCTAACCTGAATGTATTCACTTAGTATTATATGACTTGGAGCAAGCTCATTAATAAACTAATTTCCCCATGACTAACATAATTCAAAAACATGATTGGTATGTGCGTTGTTCCTAGTTGAATTCTAAGTGGAGGCATTGTTGCTCTTTTGAGTTTGTATAATGTATTTCAGTTGGTGAAATGTGGGAGTATTTCCTTCTAAGAATTTGTAATTTGGACAAAAACTCGTTTAAATAGGTATTTTTCAAGACATGTCTGGCTCTGAGATTGCTTAAATCATTTCATCATGCAAAAATAGGGGTGTTATCTTGGCAATTAAAAAATGGCATGGAATCTGAAGTTTTCCATTAACCATGACCTCGTTATCAATGAATAGTGTGGTTGATTAATTGAAAATGGACTTCATTTATACTGAAGAGCTACAATGTAGCAACATTTTTAGGCTAGTGCTTTGATGTCCTAATTGTAGGATAAGGTCACTATATCTAGAGCTCCACACATCAAAAGAATGCTCAGATTTTTGTTGTAGAATAGAGGTCGAGATTATCATTTTATTCTTACAGTGATACTACAATAATTCTAGCAATACTTCTTACTAATTTCTAAGAGAATAGGAATCAAGTTACTCAATATTCCACAGTACCGATGAATTCAGATCACAGTAAAATCTGAGTTGTCTTAACTCCACCAGGCCAAGGGATTAGGAGTTGTTGACATATAAATTATTTTATGTTAATATGATACCTCATAGTCGAGGCAGGGATCTTGAAGGGAAATATATCCTTCTGAAGTTTTACTGCTAAATATACCTCTGAAAATATCTTCAAACCACTTAAAATTACACCTCATAAATTCTGAAACATACATTGATGACTTCCAACTTTTTTTTGTGATGACTGAACTGCTCTTTGAATTTGTGCCCAAGTTCATTGATTTGGGCTTGTAGAAGGCTTCAAGACAATGTCACAAATTGTTTTTTTTTAACTCAGACTTGTCATAACACATATTTTTTAAGGTGACTTCTGCTTAAATTCCTTAGGTGCTTCTTGGTGCTAGCAATATCTTAATCTTGGGCTTGTCCTCACCTCGCTCTGAAACCATGTTAATTTTGAGTTAACATGTTCTTAGCTGAGGTTAGTTCCATCATTTTCCCATTAATGATTAATCCAATAACAATCTCATTAATCATAAGTGTAACTAATGAAAGAGCATAAGTAATAAAATCTGAAGACAAGACAAGGCAAGACAGAAGAACACACGAATATGGCGCAAGCCAGGGAAAAACCCCAATATGGGGAAAACCCTTATCAATTATTCTTATCATTAATGTCAAATTTTCAGGAGAGAGAGAGAATACAATACTTCAAAGTCAAAATGACTTGCAAATGAGAAGGTTTAATACCACTGCCCTTAGACAAGAGGATGGTTCCAACAAGGCTACAAATCTGATGTTTGGTGTAGGCTCTAAGGAATTGTGTCTTCTCTAAAATTTTGGTAGGACTGAATAGGGCATAAACACAAGCATAAACTACCCCATTCACAACCTTAAATACCTTTACTAGAGTACATATTACCTTCAACTAGTCCCTTCAAATGATGGTAGCCCATAAGCCTTCTTTTAGGCTTCAAAACCCACTACACAGCCCCATGATAAAGCAGCCCTGACTGTGGCTTTCTTGCTTTAGGTTCTTGGCCTCCAGGACAGGGTTCTTAAGTCCTGCGGCCTAGCTGTAGGTGACCCAAAATAGTCCAGATGGCTTCAAGGAGAATGACACCTTCACAACAGCCCCAAAATTTCATCAAAATCACCCTTAACAAGTGCATCTTCTATCTACTTGAACTTAGACCTGTGATGAAGATAAAATGCCCAAGACAAATCATAAATGTGCCCAAACCAATATCATCCTCCATATTGTGGAACTTTTCCCTTGAAGATGACTAAATTGAACCCAACCTTGCCTTCATCTCCTTTGCCGGAAATCACCTTCTTTTGTGGCTACTTCAGAGAGAAGAATGAATATCAAAGTGCATAGGATATGTTATTTATATCCTTTTTAGGTGGACCGACTTGATTACTTGAGGAGGGAAATTCAAATTTTCAATTTTCGATTTTTCCTGCCCAAATAAGGTCATGCCTTATGAAATTTCATTTCAGTGAATGAATACTTTTCCTTATCCAAATTTAGTGATCTTTAGGTCAATTTTGATCTTCTTGAAAAGAGAAATCCAATGCTGCAATCATCTTCCTCATAGGAGCAGTCCAAAGTGGAATTTGGCCCTAGTTGCCAATTTTAACACTGACCCTCTTGGTAATCAAAGTAAAAAGCATTATGTTTTGAGTGTATGTCCCTATGAAGATTCTTTAGAACCTTTATTATAGCCTTGCAGAAAGTTGACTAGGTGCGCTAGAGTGTAGATGAATTGCTATTTTTGAATATGTTGGGGTCATATAAGCCCAGTTTGGCTTTGAGGCAATTCTAAGTCATTTTATCCCCATGAATTAATCTTACTAGGAAGATATCTTCCTCATCATTTGGAACTTCAACTATCTCAAAGTCTCCGCAAACATGAGCCTTAAATTGGCTATCATCCATCCAATTAAAAAAGGGCACTCTTTCTTTTACATTTTTGAAGCTTAAATGTTAGCTAGTCCCAAAATCTAGCCATCTAGATTCAATAACATCTCCCAATTAGTTATTGGTTGACAACCCTCTAGTCTAAGCGTCTTTGTATATATTTCCCACCAAATTTAGGTATGATCCCCATGCTTCAGTCAACCAAATAAATGATGTAGCAATACTTACAAACATTCTGGCCAATGCACCTGCTGGAGCATTATTTCCCATTTTTGGAAATGGACTCTTGGAGCTTGTCTATTTTAAATGAGTGTCTATTCCCAAATACTCCTTACTTCTAAGAGGTCCCACCACCTACTTCGTTGATATCTTATCATATTTATATTTTCTAGACCTTTTTCCTTGATTAGAATAAATAGGTAGTACAAACACACGCAGTGAGCTATTAGAATGTCATATGTACTTCATAAACTGATGAAACCTGGTTTGGTTAACAAAGTAAACTAATGAAACCTCGTTTGGGTCTTGTATTACCAAAAATCTTGAAACATTGATCTTTGTACAATGAACTCTACTCACAACATAAACAACATTTCTACATGGTTTTTCGTTATTAGTAATTGGCAATTTCACAACAACATAATCCCTCAGTAATTTTTGACTTGACAATTTTGGAGATGAAATTGGTGGTATTGTGGCAGTATCCAAAGACAAAGGTTATTTTTGATCTAGATAATTCTTTAAACTTTCATTTTTTCAAAGATACATCACTAGATTCTCTAAATCCATATTATTTCCTGACTACTGCAATATTCTCTCCTCAACAGAGCACTTTATTATCACTAATATACAATCACTAGTTTGTCTGGGCCTATCCTATGAGATCACGATTGAGCTCATAAATAAAAAAAGGGATGGAAATATAGATCATAGATAATAATTGTATCTGCACTTGGAAAATTTATTCCAACCCCCACCCTGCCTCCCACCCCCCCTCCTACCTGAGTTGAAATAAGGAAACTTTTTCATTATCTGGGTTACTAAAGTTCTTTATTCAATGATGCTTTTCTAATGTTGGAGTGCTCCCATCCATTCGACAATATAAAAATTCTAAGAAATTCAAGAAGTCTTCCAGTATATGAAACATCCATGTCCACCTTGTTTCAATTGTGGAAGCGCCTTTCCAATACCCGAAGCTTTCTAGATGATCCAACTAGCATCTCAAATACATTTCTTACAAAATCACTCCTTGTCCTGGGAATGATATGATGATTTAAAACCTGGAAGGAGGAGAATTTTTGGAATGACATATTCCAGTATTAGTTGTAACAAGATCTAGTAGGACTCACTAATCATGGTTTGCTGACAGCTGTCTCTTGAAAAGAAATTCTGGCACCTTGTCAAATAGCTACATGAAGCCTTCCATATAATGCTCAAATAACAGAAGAAAATGACGATTTTACTTGACATGAAATTCATAGAGGAAGAGAACAAAGGGAAAGAAAATAATGTTGTGATTATGTCCCTCCAATGTTCAATTGTTTATGAGAGTTTTGCAATAGCTACAATAGATGTGAGGCAACGTAGAACTGCTTTCTAGAGGTGCATGAGGTCTCCATTTTTTTTTCTTTTTGTTTTATTTTTTTTCCCTTCTACACCAAAAACCATCTTGATTTTAAAGCTTGGTCATATTTGAAGTATCAATAAAAGGCGTATTTTCACTTCCATAGTCTCCCAGACCATACCAGCCACTAATCAAATCCCTATAACATCCATGCAATTCATTGTCTTCTCAGCGAGGTCTTGAATACAAACAAACAAGCCCACAAAAATATGCAAGCTTGACGCAACTTGTCATGTTCCCTTGCTGGCCCCTCCATTCAATTTTCTTGACATTGAAATTCTTGTTTTCAAACCAGTAACCCAAATTTTTGCCTTTGTTAGGCAGGCCTGTTTTCGGGAAAATGTCTTTTGTTTTTTCTCCACTGATTTTCTATAACCAAACACTGTTGAAAACTTGAGCTAATTTCGAAATTTGCGAAAACTCCTCAATGAATTCCCAAACATGGTCAAGGAATTTCCTAATCGATTCATTTTTTACAACATAAGGCTTCAACCAAGACTTGTCCAATGCTTGGAGCTTGTCATGATTATCTATTTCCAGCCACCTTGAGGAATTTTTAGGAAGGATGCATGGTTGTAACTCATCCATGTCTCTCCTTTCCATGGTTTTGGAGAGGCAAAATTCAAATGAAGAGGGTGTATTATCATTGAAACTCGAGAACATTTTCAAAGATTTTACGTGATATATTTCAAAACATCCTAAGTTAGCAGCAGCTGGAACTGTTTGTTAAAATGAGATGTAGGTTCCTTTTCTTAAATTCCCTTATCTGACATTAGCTTTCTCACGTTGACTACATCATCCCATAGAAGCAGCATAGATGTTCAACAACATCACATATGCTTCATTCAAGTGTCTCAAGTGGTCGAGGAGGTCATCCATGCATGCATAATAATCCACTCTAGGCTTCACGCCAAAATTTCTACTAATTCAATCAAAATGATGGTATCCTTCATCTACTATAGTCCTGCATGGCTGTGATAAGATAAAACAACAATGAATATGACATGTCCTACCTTAATTCCTGCTTCTTTTATTTCATAAAAGAGTGTCAGGGCATCATGCCCATACATTTGATGCCCATGCTGCAGACCCACTCAGTCAACACATGAATGACAATAATTATTATGGTGATAGAGTTAGGCTTCACCTTTGCAACTTGCATTCAACTCAAGAGTTTCAAGGATTAAACACTATGACCAAAGTGAGTATATCTCACAATGATCACACTCCATGTAATTACATTTGGGTTCATTCCTGTCATTTTGAAGTTGATAAAAGAGTCCTAGCACCTCATCACAATATCCATTCAATGCATAACAAAAATTATTATATTTCATGAGATTAGATCCCTCTTTGGCATATTGACAAACACTTCATATGCATCATCCAATTTTTTTTTGCAGTGTTTCTAATTCTGCACAATAAGCAAAAGCACTGGCAGTAGTGAAAGAATTGGCTTTCACTCCATCCAGCTGCATTTTAGAAAAGATCTCATTGCACCATTTCTGTGACCATTCTACTTGTTAGCCACCTATAAATTTGTTATAGAAAAAGGTGGCTAAAACGTTTTTGAGCCTTCAAGGAACAAATTTTATTGCTAAAAAGTGTTGGCTCTTGAAGACTCTTGAAGGCCTCATGCCTCTGTCCATAATCTTCACTGCTATGTTTATTTTACACTCAGAAATCCTGTTGATTCCCAAGAAAGAATACTGCTGCAAAGACCCTTTTCCCCTTTTCCCATTTTCCAAAACTAACCTCTTGTTCTCTCCTCTTCCCCCCATGAAATCCCTCATTTTCATGATTTTTCCCTTTCCCCTTCATCGAAACCCTTTTATAAGGTTTAAAGACTCCTTCTTTGCCTTATCGGAACCCATCTAAACCTTTGAAAAACATTGAAAATCTATCAAAATCAAATTTTGATATATTATGGACTTAAGCCCCCTTGGGCTAAGTCTTTAACCTTTCCCCTCCATGCGTCTTGGTGCTAGAACCAAGTGCTAACCTTCCAAGTGCTTATCGCGTCGCCCGATCGCATTTAGCCCCTTCCTCCATAAACCCTGGTCATATGATTTTCCATATAACCCATAGCCCGCAGTCGGGCGCTTATCCGTTTCGAATTAATTATCTCCGCCCAATGTCTAAACCTTAGTTTTATTTAAAATTTTAGGATTTATTATTTTCTAAATTTTTTCCGCCGGTCCGAAGTTCAAAGCACTCTCCACCGTCAATCTAATCTATAGATCGACGGTGTGCAATCCATCACAGTCGGTGGTCCTTGCCAACCACTCACCATTCCAAAATCGGACGGTATCCATCACACCGCCTTCAAGTGGAGGGCGGCTTTTTCCTAATCGGTAGCGATTCCATATGCTGGCCGACACGTGTCCTGGGCACTGTTCATAAAACCGCCGTCCATCGCTCATTAACGATCGGACGTGGATCCGGCGCGATATTGATGAGCATCGTCCGATCTGAGGCCGCTCATCAGACGGTAGTCACTCTACCAAGATGCTCAGAAGTTAACCAGGCTAGGGCGTGGCATTTAAAGGATCTCCACCGTCGATCTGATCTGCAAATCAACAACCCACATTCCATCGCCTGGTCCCCTCGTCCACAACAGTGCCGGTGGTCCCAACGCCACATCATCATCCATGCGGCAGATCTCTTTTTGGGTGAGTCTCCATGGTTCCTCGTCTAGTCAGAAAATACAAATCCGAGGAATTTACTTAGTATGATTGAATTAAAGGTTTGAAGTCCGGGTTGTGTTTTTAAGGTCTTGTGGCACTGTCCTCCACCGTTGATCGCGTGGGTCGATCCCATCCGACAACCCACGTTTGTCCTGATTCCAAAACCTGATTTTGTGACCATTTTTGTCCAAAACACAGGTTTTAACCCATTACTCCAGTTTTCCCAAAAACTGACTCCTCCTCTTTGACTTTTTGCCTCCATGCCCGACCGTCGATCTCAGCGCGATTGACAGCTCCGATTTAACTTCTCCCTTTTTCTTTTTTGACCCCTTTTGATCAATCTCGACCGTTGGATGATGCCATCCACTGGCCATGCTCTCCCCACATGTCCTCCTGCAACAATAAACCTATATATGCATGATTTTATGACATTATTTATATTTTGCAGGGTTTTAATGGTTTTCTCACCATTTTTGAAGAAAATTCAGAAGCAAAGGGTGACGATCCTCCAACCTCTGAATCACCAGAGAAATCATTCGTAGGGTTTAAAATTTGTGTTTCATCAATTATTCATGAGGCATTGATGCCATTCGATCCCTGTACAACCCTGCGCACCAAAAAAACACAGTTAATCAAGCACCGGTCAAAGAGTATCAGTGTCGAAGACAAAAATGTACCAAGACAGAAGATTGAAGATAGATTTGTGGGGATCACGGCTAAGAATTATTATCAAAAGCCTAATCCCCAATTAAAACACATTTTAAAGAAAATCTTAAGTGTTTTATCAACAGAAAGCCTCCACTGCCACATCTGAGGAAAATTGATTCCTCCCAGCTACTGAAATGCCACCTGTGCCTCAAAGTATTCAATCAGAGGCCGAAATTATTGATCAAGACCAAATATCTGCCTCACAACATAGCCAGAGGATAAATTCTACAGACAAATTGATGACAAAATATCAACAGAGTAGCCTCGACATCACACAGAGCCTTAAAGGTCAAAAAAAGCCCCCACTGAGCTTAATATTTATGTAAATCATTTAGTGCAGAAGACACCTATGTAAGCTTCTTCATTGAGCCCCCCAAAGGCAAAGAATCCATTAATTTTGTATTAATTGTAATTAGAGATCTTTTATCAGATCTCACCTCCTCATTCTTCTATATATACTACTGTAGAAGATGAGTGAGGGGTTGGTTGAGATGGTTGTAGAACTTTGAAATGTAATTGAGATTGAGACTTCTATCTGTAAATAGTGTTCACTGGCCCTTGAAGCTCTGTTTGTGTTAGACTTGTTAGGATGAATAGTGAAGATGATTGCTGAACTGAAACATTGGACCTGAGTACTGTAACTAGTTTGACCTCAATAACAAGTTGTTTCTTGGGATCCTGGTCTATATCATTGGTGAAGTGCCCCTTTCTTTGTTATTTTTTTTCCTTCTATGCATGTCATATTGTTCACTTTTCTCTGATAAAGAAAAACATTTATAGATTTAGGATTCACTGTTTACTAGTACCCTTCTCTGACTGATAAGATTTATCTCAATGTTTTCCTCCAATTTTTTTATTTAAGAATGATTCAATATAGTCTAAACAATTATGAATGCTGGCATTCCCTCGTCCTACTGTTTGCTTTAAACATTGTTCTTGAAAGTTATTTTCCTTATTTTCTTATAAAAGTTAGACTAGAAAAGTGATGGTTTTCTCTGTTTCTAGATTCTACTCTCCAAAGGTAGATTATGAAGGTTTCCCTTGGTGTTGGTTGAAAGAAGACTAGGTTTAAAAGTACCTTATCTGATCTTAAGTTACACTTTGTCTTCTCTTATATTTTTTCATACTTTTTGAAGGTAATTATGTGGATTACTAGATTGTTTGTCAATTAAGCTGCTTTAATACAAACTTGCCCAAGAATTCAATGGTTAGCCCTGTCCTTGGTTGGTTTTAAACAGTTACTTAAGAGGATTTTCTTGTTTGGACTGACTATAAATACTTTGTGAAATTATTATGAGTTTCCACCCCTCCAACACTTTATTGTTTCCATTCCATCACTCTAATGTCAATAATCTTGTGATATAGATTAATTTCCCCTTGGATCACTCTTGATGTTGTTGCTCAATTAAAGCCCTGTTATGACTCCATAGCCCAATGGACTAAAAACCAGTGTTATATCTATCTCTTTAGCTAAAGTTGTTCTATTCGCTTGCAAATTCTCACCTTTGAAACTTTTTTACATTCAGAACCTTCCCCTCAAGTAATATTCATCCTCAACCATCCAAAAACAAACAAAACCCTTGGCCTTCATAACTAGCCTAATATCATTACCCAAAACTTCAAAGACAAATCCATCTTTGCACTTATTGGAGAGATCCCTCTCCGGATTCAGGAGGGCTAGATCCTAGAATGCCAAAGTGGTTGAAATAATATTGCTTCTGTATTTTTAGTCTCACCAATCTGATAAAATTACAGATTCCTAACATTTCTAGCGACTCCGTTGGGGAAAAATTTCCCCTTAAAATTTCATATAAACTTTCTGAGTTAAAAATATCCTTTTCAAGCACTACCAAGAAATGGTTATCATGATGAAAATTTTTGGAATCAGTGTAAAACTAGGCAAACCCTAGGATTCTCATAAAACTTTATCTAACCTTGAAAAATCAGCTGGCTTAGCCATAAGAGGAGACTGTCTTTGTCTCATGACCGTAGCTAAGTTTTGAAATAGAGTTAGGATATTCTTAGAAACCACACAATTGAAAAATAATGCAGAAAACCTAAAAATATTTCAGATTGGTATTCAATAAATATGGTGGTGGACCATAAAACCTTTTACCTCTGAAAAGTGCTAATAACTTCCACTTGGCGACTCCACAATCCTTAACAGACCTTAAGACTCCACTGGGAAGAACCCTGATCATTATAATATCGTTTAAACTCAGTTAGAGGACTGTAGGATTAAAATTTGTGTAAACATATTAGTTAACCTCTCAAAGATTGTCATACCTGGTTGAACTTTTCCTGTTTATTTGGGTCTGAAAAACATAGCATAGTGGCTCCTAGAAAGATTCACACTAGAGCCTACCCTGACCCTGATCCACCTGAGATAGTTGATAACCCATAAAGTATCCTTAGGAAGTCTCCCAAGATTAAATTATGAACTGTTTTCACATCACCCTTGAGAGTTAATTCAGTTCCTAAAAATCTTACAGCTCTACAACAATCACAAGTTGACTTAGTGAATCCTTTTAGAATTAGGTCTCTTGTTGATTTAGACCAATTAGATTCTGAGTCTTCACTTTATTCTCCTGAAACAAGTGAGCATATTGGTAGTAGAGAAACAACACCTCTTGATTTACATTTCCTTCACAACCTAGGTGTCTCTCATTCAAGATCAGCTCAACAATCTATTCCTGGTCCATACACTTCTGCTCACCCTACATCCACTGTTCAAACCACTCCACTTCAGCCCACTTTACCTTTTGTTAATCCACCTCTTGTAAATCCACCTCCACCACATATCATGGCAACATGGTATGCTCCCTTAGTCCTTCCTGTACCATTAGTCAATCTTCCACAGGACTATCAGCCCAAAATTCCATTATATGATGCTAGTAATGTTACAACTACATCACAACATGTGGATAAGATGAATGACTAATTTGACAGAAATGAAATTGATGATGATTCTGTCAAGCTTAGATTATTTGCTCAGAGCTTAGCAGGAGAAGTAAGAAAATGGTTCAAAGGTTTAACCCCCCATAGTATTAATGATCTCCAATCCTTCCATCAAACATTCTTAAACAAATGGGAAGTAAAGAAAAACCCTCTCCAAGTCCTTTCTGACTACAAGAACCTCCATAGAAACACTGGGGAAAGTGTGCAAGCTTATTGCACTAGATTTAACAGTGTGTATAATGCACTTTCCCCAGAACTAAAACCTCCACAGGGCATAGCTTTAAACAAGTTTCCTGAAGGGTTTGACCCTGAGATGGCTTATCAGCTAAGGGAAAGAGATCCTGCAACTCTTGAAGAAATGAAAAAGGGTGCTCTTTCTGTGGAAGTCAACTTAATGGAAAAGAGAGCAAGAATGAAAAATGAAAAGAGAGTGTCTTTTAGAAAGGAATCTACACCTTCTACTTCAAACTCAAAAATGGAGAAAATGATGGAAGACATGATGAAAGAGATGAGAATAATTAAGAGAGCACAAGCAAGCCAAAATCAAAATGCTCCTCAAAACAGAAACTAGAACCAGAATCAGAATTTTAGAAGGAACCAATCTCCAAACAGACCTAGGGAAGATGATGAACAGATCACTCCTCCTTTTCATCAAAACTATATAAGTGAGGTTGAGGAAACAAATGAGATAACAGAGGAAGATGATATCAACATGCTCGGGGTAGATAATGATGACTTTGAGATTCATTATGATATAAAACAAGGTCTATACACACCTTATGATGACATAAGAGATGATGATGAAAATTATTATCAAGACATGGAAAATTTCATCATAGAATCTCAAAGAGAATATGACCTTAGAAGAAAAACTAGTCAACAAGCTCCCAACACCAAAACCTCTCAAAAATCTTCACAAAAAAGCACTGCAACTAAGCCTAAAATTGTCAAACCAAGGGAGAAAACAGTTTCTGTAAATTATGATAAAGGTAAAGAGAAAGGCACTCAAAACAATGAAAAACAGAGTGCAGACCTTAGCAGTACTAACACTTCAGCTAGTACTCCTGTCAAAACGATTTTGTAAAATGTAAATAGAAAAAATCAACAAGATGATGTTGCTGATAGACTAGCAGCTAATAAGGCTGAGACCAGCGCTTTAAAGTGTCAAATCCTTTTCAGCCTGGAGCAGGAAATTTCCAAGATCAAAATCCCTATTCCCTTAACTAAGTTAGCTGCCCAGCATATATATAGTACCGAAATTTTGAAGGCTTTAAGAATAGAAGAAAATGAGGATATAATCAATCTTAATGATGACCAACCAGAGCTGATTTTTGGTCCTAAGATTGAAGGTAGATATTAAGAAGGACATGTTCCTCATTTTTATGTAAGTTTAAACGTTCATAACAAAAATTTTCACAACGCTATGCATGATTCCAAGGCTTCTCACAATTTAATGGTTAAAGTTGTAATGGAGAGCTTGGGTCTAGAAATCACCAGACCTTACAAAGATCTTTACTCCTTTGACTCAAGCAGAGTGAAATGTTTAGGATTAATCAAAGACCTCTGTGTTAACTTAGCCCAAATTCCAGCCAAATGCTTAGTAATGGATATTGTTGTGGCTGATGTGCCCTCAAAATATGGAATGCTATTATCAAGATCTTGGGGGGCTAAGTTACAAGGGACTATGCAGATGGACATGACCTATGCGACTATCCCTATTTTCAATCAAACTAGAAGACTTTACAGGGAGTCCCATATGAAATACACAGTTACAAGTCAAGACCGACCAGAAAAATCTCCTCTATATTCTGTAAATACAGGCCTTGATTATTTTATTATGTTTAATGATGAAACACTTCGTGAACAAGTCACTTTACCAAAATTAATGGCCGATAGGGAGGAAGAGAAACACAACGAAAAAGTGTCAAAATAGTTTGCTGCATTTGAAGACAGTAACAAACCAAAAAAAGGTCTTGAGCTACAAGTTAGGTGTCCATTACTTTTGAACATTCACAATCAAGAAAACAACCCTCAAATAAACGAAAATCTTGGGGAATAAAAAAAAATACAACTAAGTGCTGAGATTCCACAACAACCCTTGAGCATGTTAGTTGAAGAGGAAAATAACCAGGATGAAACCGAAAAAAATCCTCTGTGGAGTATGTATTTTGATGGGTCATGCACTAAGAAAAATGTTGGTGCAGGTGTCTGGATTTGCAACACTAAAAACAACCACACAGAATGCCTTTCCTGTAAATTAAACTTTCAGTGTTCAAACAACATAGCTGAATACGAATCCCTGCTTTTGGGCTTACATTTTTTGAAAAAGTTAGGAGCCAGGAGAATTAAATTTCATGTGGATTCAGAGTTATTCATTAGGCAAGTCAATGGGGAGTATAATGCAAATCATCCCAGACTTAGAGCCTACCGAAATGATGTCATGGACCTTTGGAAAACATTAGAGGAGTCCAAACTGTTTTTTGTCCAAAGAAAAAGAAATATTGCGGCCCACAATTTAGCCTTTGTAGCTAGAACATGCTTAACGTCGTATAACACCAAAGACTACAAAACTTAGATAAATTTAGACTAGTTGTGCCTGATAATGAAAAGTACTGGTAGGTTTTTTATGGAGACAAACAAAGAGAAGAATTCATGCAATTCAGAAATGATTTCGAACTACACAGTTTGGACTCAGATTATGATACAGACTGTAGTGAAGAAAATTTTCTTGGAAAAGAAGAGTTGTCTCCTAAACTTGTCAACGTTATTCTTCTGATTAGAAAACTTGAAAACGAAACAGAAATGAATGCACAATTAGAAATAGAGGAGTTAGAAATTCTGCACTCTAAAGATGAAAGTTTTCCAAGCGGTCTGGTGCCTTTAGAAAAATTGTTTGATCTTAACGATGTGGCCAAGAAGCCAAAACTGGAACCTGTAGAGACTGAAGTGGAAGAGTGCAATATAGACAGTGAGGAAGAACCAAAAATGATTAAACTGTCTAAGACTTTACCAGCTCACATTAAACTCAAATACATAGAGCCATTTAAATATTTTTCTGATGTTTTTACATGGAGTTATGAAGATCTTAAATCCTATGACACTGAAATAATACAACACAAAATTCCCCTCAAAGAAAACCAAAAACCATTCAAACAGAAACTGCGCAGAATAAACCCTGTTCAGTTACCTTTGGTTTAGAAGGAGATCATGAAAATATACGATGCTAGTATTATTGTCCCTATTAGATATTCTAAGTGGGTGTCTAATCTGGTGTCGGATAGGACGAAAAATGGAGAGATCAGGCTTTGTATAGACTTTAGAGACTTAAACAAAGATTCATTAAAAGACAACTACCCTTTACCTAAGATGGATCCTATTTTACAGAGGGTGGTAGGGTCTAGAAGAATTTCTTTGCTTGATGGCTACTCAGGGTACAATCAGATCCTAGTCCACCCTCTTGATCAATTAAAGACAACCTTTACTACACCATGGGGCACTTTCATGTAAGTGAAAATTCCTTTTGGTCTAATGAATGCTGGAGCAACTTTTCAAAGAGCCATGGACATAGCATTCTCGGAAGAACTGGGCTTCTTCATCATTATCTATCTTGATGATGTTACTGTGTTTTCAAAAACAAATGAAGAGCATTTAGAACATTTGAGAAAAGTTTTTGAGAAATGCAAAAATTATGGAATATCTTTAAACCCTAGGAAGACACTATTTGGTCTCCAAGAAGGTAAAATTCACACCATTTCCAAGGAGGGTATAAATATAGATCCCAAGAGGATTGTGGCCATATTGCAAATCTCTCATCCTTGGAACATCAAGGAGTTGCAATCTTTCATTGGAAAGCTTAAATTTTTGAGGAGGTTCATCCCCAACTTGGCTGAGCTCCTTAGGAATATCAAAAACATGTTGAAGAAGGAGAAAGGGGTGAAATGGACCTTGGAAGAAAAGAAGTCCTTTGAGCTGGTGAAACAAGCGTTAACCAAAACACCGATTCTTATAAGTCCTGATTTTTCAAAGGATTTTTATATTTTTTTATTTGAATTAGAACATACCATAGCTACTGTTCTTTTTTAAAAAAATCCACAAGGACAAGAGCAACCTATTACATTCTTTAGTGAGGCATTGAGGGATGCCCCTTTGAAGTATAACATTATGGAGAAGCAAGCTTTTGCTTTGGTTAAAGCTTTGAAAGACTTCAGAGTGTACATACTTCACTCACACATCACTGCCTTTGTCCCAAACTCAGTTGTTAAAGACATTCTAACACAGGACCCATATGGTAAGAGAGGTAAGTGGATTGTTGTTATCCTTGAATATGATTTAGAGATAAAACCCACTAAACTCATCAAAGGCCAAGGTTTGGCTAGATTAATGGCTGAATCCAATTTTGAAGTTCTTGATATTAATGTGATTGATGCTTTGGATGACCAAGAGGAAATATTAACACCCATTGTTGAAGACCATTTTATGAATTCCTCTTGGTATGCTGATATTGTTTATTTTTTTCTTAATTTGAATACACCTCCTGGTTTGACAAAAACAAAGACAAGGTTCCTAAAGTTAAAAGCTGTAACCTATTGCATTATAGATAGATGTATTTATTGGAAAAATGCAAGTGGTGTATTGCTTATATGTTTTCCTGATTTTGATGCAGAGAAGGTTAAGCACCAGTTCCATGAAGGAGAGTGTGAAGGTCATCTGTACTGGAAGACAACAGCCAAAAAAAATTTGAGGGCTGGTTTCTATTGGCCTACTCTTTTTCACGATGTACACAAAATGATCATTGTCTGTCATAAATGTCAACTTTTTGAAGGCAAAAGAAACTGCTACCCCTGCCTCTGCATCCAATCACTATTGAAGCCCGTTTTCAACAGTGGGGACTTGACTTCATAGGAGAAATCTATCCACCATCTTTTGCCCAGCATAGATGGATTCTTACTACCACAGACTACTTCACTAAATGGATAGAGGCCATTCCTTGTAGGCAAGCCAATGACTCTGTTATTATAAAATTCATTGAGACTAACATTCTCTCCAGATTTGGCTATCCTACCAAGATCATCACTGATAATGCAGCAGCATTTGGATCAAAGAAGATGGTTGAATTCTTTCATAGATATCAAATAACGTTGGGGCATTCCACAACCTATTACCCTCAAGGTAATGGAATTGCGGAATCCTCAAACAAGAGTTTAGTGAACATAATAAAGAAACTGTTGGAGGACAAAAAAAAGTCTTGGCACACAAGGCTGGTCCATGCACTTTGGGCTGACATATTGACTTTGAAGAAATCTATTAGTATGTCACATTTCCAGCTTGTGTATGGTACTGATGCAATTTTTCCAAATAGCCTTGGTGTACCAGTGATGAATTTCATTCAAGAGTTGCAAACTGAAGAAAATGACATGATCAAAAGAATAAATCGGACCATTCATCTTCAACAAACCAGAGAGGAGGTTTATAACAAAGCATTGCAGAAATAGATTAGCATTGAAAAGATTTTTGACAGAAGAACAAAGGCCAGCAATTTCAAGATTGGGGACAAAGTTTTAAAGTGGGACTCAAGGAGGGAAGACAAGGGAAAGCACGGGAAATTTGACAACTTATGGCTTGGCCCTTATCTTATTCATTCAGCTATTGGTAACAATGCCTATTTCTTACAAGATTTGAATGGAGCAGAATTGTTTGGAGGTCCTGTCAATGGTAGGATGCTTAAACATTACTTCTCTTGATCCATGATATGTTTTGAAGCCTTTTATATTTTTTCCATTATAAATATTTCATCCACCATTGCATTCAAAGTTAGAAAAATTAAAATACAAAAAAAAATGAAAGAAAGAAAAGAGGGCGGACTCTGAAAACAAGAAAGGTATAGCCCCATACCAAAAAAGAGAAACAAATATGAAAGTGTGCAAGCTTAAATGCCACTCCTGCAAAACACACTTCTAGTTAGTCAAACAGCCTAATCTTGACTAATTAGTTTTAAATTTTCTGCTGATAGGATAGTGAATTTGATTTGCCAAACTGTTTAATCTTGGCTTATCGGTAGATAGTTTAGGATAGAAATTAAAGGTTAAAACATGCTCAAAATCTGAACCTAAGGTTTCAAAGAGAAAATGACTCAAATCTGCTTCATTTTATGAGTAAAAAAAGATGTAAATATGGTTCTAATTAGCTCAAAATCTGAACCAGAGAAACAAAGAAGCTACAGCTCAAACAAAAGTCAAAACATAGCTGTAAAAGGATGAAGGAAGTGCTTTGAATTTTCAGATCTTAAGCCTTCCATTTTGTTTTAAAATTTTCTGCAAAATAAATGTCTATGTGAAGTTTATCTTTTATGCCATGGACCAGCATCAAGTTAGACTGTGCAATCCTGACTTGAATGTTTTTAAATTTATGTTGTAGAATTTAGAGAATAAAAATCTGTTGGACAGTTTAATCCCAACAGATGGTAGAATAGGTAGAGAAGCATCTGAACTCAACTATTTAATCTGAGTTCAGGGAGAAATAAGGAGCATAATTAGATTAGTTTTATGCTTTCAAAAGAATAAAATGTTGTAAAAGAGTTTTCCAATCCAAGTGCACTCTAATGAAGAAAAAATGTTAGATTAGTAGGATTGGGTAGGTAGAAAGCTTGTTGATGAAAGAACCATTGTTTTTATGGCTGCTAATATGTTTTCAGAGAAGATCATCCCAACAAAGGAAGGGCAACCCAATGGATGAGGCACAGGTCAGCCTCCCAGAGAATCACAATGGATGAGGCAGCTAATCAGCCTCCCAGAGAGTGCAAGTCTGAAGTTCTTGATGCCTTCAAGAAGGCACCATCCCCAAGTCGAGCCACTATTAGCCACCTTTAAATTTGTTATAGCAAAAGGTGGCTAAATTTTTTTTGAGCCTTCAAGGAACAAATTTTATTGCTAAAAAGTGTTGGCTCTTGAAGACTCTTGAAGGCCTCATTTCTCTGTCCATAATCTTCACTGCTGTGTTTATTTTACACTCAGAAATCCTATTGATTCCCAAGAAAGAATACTGTTGCAAAGACCCTTTTCCCCTTTTCCTCTTTTCCAAAACTAACCTCTTGTTCTCTCCTCTTCCCCCCATGAAATCCCTCATTTTCATGATTTTTCCCTTTCCCCTTCATCGAAACCCTTTGATAAGGTTTAAAGACTCCTTCTTTGCCTTATCAGAACCCCTCTAAACCTTTGAAAAACATTGAAAATCTATCAAAATCAAATTTTGATATATTATGGACTTAAGCCCCCTTGGGCTAAGTCTTTAACCTTTCCCCTCCATGTGTCTTGGTGCTAGAACCAAGCGCTAACCTTCCGAGCGTTTATCGCATCACCAGATCGCATTTAACCCTTTCCTCCATAAACCCAAGTCATATGATTTTCCATATAACCCATAGCCCGCAGTCGGGTGCTTATCCGTTTAGAATTAATTATCTCCGCCCAATGTCTAAACCTTAGTTTTATTTAAAATTGTCGGATTTATTATTTTCTAAATTTTTTCCGCCGGTCCGAAGTTCAAAGCACTCTCCATCATCGATCTGATCTGCAGATCGATGGTGCGCAATCCATCGTAGTCAGTGGTCCCCACCAACCACTCACCATTCCAAAACCAGACAGTATCCATCGCACCGCCTTCAAGCGGAGGGCAGTTTTTTCCTGATCGGCAATGATTCCATACGCTGGCCGACACGTGTCCTGGGCACTATTCATAAAACCGCCATCCATCATGCGTTAACAATCAGATGTGGACCCAGGGCGATATTGATGCGCACCGTTCGATTTGAGGCTGCTCGTCGAATGGTAGTCGATCTACGAAGATGCTCGATAGTTAACCAGGCTACAACGCGACATTTAAAGGATCTCCGCCGTCGATCTGATCTGCAGATCGATGGCCCACATTCCATCGCCCGGTCCCCTTGTCCATAGTAGTGCCGGTGGTCTCAACACCACAGCAGCATCCATACAACAAATCTCTTTTTGGGTGAGTCTCCATGGTTCCTCATCTAGTCAGCAAATCCGGATCTGGGGACTTTACTCAGTATGATTGAATTAAAGGTTTGAAGTCCGAGTTGTGTTTTTAAGGTCTTGTGGCGTCATCCTCCACCATTGATTGCGTGGGCTGATCCCATCCGACGGCCCACGTTTGTCCCGATTCCCAAACCTGATTTCGTGACGATTTTTTTTCAAAACACAGATTTTAACCCATTACTCCAGTTTTCCGAAAAACTGACTCCTCCGCTTTGACTTTTTGTCTCCATTCCCGACCGTCGATCTGAGCACTATCAATGACTTCGATTTAACTTCTCCCTTTTTCTTTTTTGACCCCTTTTGATCAATCTCGACCATTGGATGATGCCATCCAACCGCCATGCTCTCCCCACATGTCCTCCCTCAGCAATAAACCTATATATGCAGGATTTTATGACATTCTTTGTATTTTGTAGGGTTTTAATGGTTTTCTCGCCATTTCAGAAGAAAATTCAGAAGTAGAGGATGACGATCCTCCAGCGTCTGATTCACCAGAGAAATCATTCACGGGGTTTAAAATTCATGTTTCATCAATGATTCATGAGGCATTGATGCCATTCGATCCTTGTACAGCCCTATGCACCAAAAAAACATAGTTAATCAAGCACCGGTCAGAGAGTATCAGTGTCGAAGACAAAAATGTACCAGGACAAAAGATTGAAGACAGATTTGTGGGGATCATGGCTAAGAATGATTATCAAAAGCCTAATCCCCATTTAAAACACAGTTTAAAGAAAATATTGAGTGTTTCATCAACATAAATCCTCCACTGCCACATCTGAGGCAAATTGATTCCTCCCAGCTACTGAAATGCCACCTGTGCCTCAAAGTATTCAATTAGAGGCCGAAATTATTGATCAAGACCAAATATCTGCCTCACAACACAGCTAGAGGATAAATTCTGTAGGAAAATTGATGACAAAATATTAGCAGAGTAACCTTGACATCACACAGGGCCTTAAAGGTCAACAAAATCCCCCATCGAGCTTAATATTTATGTAAATCATTTAGTGCAGAAGACACCTATGTAATATTCTTCATTGAGCCCCCCAAAGGCTAAGAAGCCATTAATTCGGTATTAATTGTAATTAGAGATCTTTTATCAAATCTCACCTCCTCATTCTTCTATATATACTACTGCAGAAGATGAGTGAGGGGTTGGTTGAGTTGGTTGTAGAACTTTGAAATATAATTGATCTTGAGACTTCATCTGTAAATAGTTTTCACTAGACCTTGAAGCTCTATTTGTGTTAGACTTGTTAGGCTGGATAGTGAAGATAATTTATGGACGGAAACATTGGACCTGAGTACTGTAACTGGTTTGACATCAATAACAAGTTGTTTCTTGGGATCCTGGTCTATATCATTGGTGAAGTGCCCCTTTCTTTGTTATTGTTTTTCCTTCTATGTATGTCATATTGTTCACTTTTCTCTGATAAATAACAACATTTATAGAGTTAGGATTCACTGTTTACCAGTACCCTTCTCTGAATGATAATCTTTCTCTCAATATTTTCCTCCAATTTGTTTATTTAAGAATGATTCAACATAGTCTAAACAGTTAGGAATGCTGGCGTTCCCTCTTCCTACTGTTTGCTTTAAACATCGTTCTTGAAATTTATTTTCCTTATTTTCTTATTAAAGTTAGACTATAAAAGTGATGGTTTGCCTTATTTCTAGCTTCTACTCTCCAAAGGCAGATTTTGAAGGTTTCCCTTGGTGTTGGCTGAAAGCAGACTAGGTTTAAAAGTACCTTATCTAATCTTAAGTTACACTTTGTCTTCTCTTATATGTTTTCATACTTTCTGAAGGTAATTATGTGGATTACTAGATTGTTTGTCAATTAAGATGCTTTAATACAAACTTGCCCAAGAAGTCAATGGTTAGCCCCGTCCTTGGTTGGTTTTAAACAATTACTTAAGAGGCTTTTTTTGTTTGGACTGACTATAAATCCTTTGTGAAATTATTATTAGTTTCCACCCCTCCAAAACTTTATTATTTCAATTCCATCACTCTAATCTCAATAATCTTGTGATATGGATGACTTTCCCCTTGGATCACTCTTGATGTTGTTGCTCAATTAAAGCCCTATTATGACTCTATAGCCCAATGGACTAAAAACTAGCATTATATCTATCTCTTTAGCCAAATATGTTCTATTCACTTGCAAATTCTCACCTTTGAAACTTTTTTACATTTAAAACTTTCCCCTCAAGTAATATTCATGCTTAACCATACAAAAACAAACAAAACCCTTGGCCTTCATAACTAGCCTAATATCATTACCCAAAACTTCAAAGACAAATCCATCTTTTCACTTATTGGAGAGATCCCTCTCCGGATTCAGGAGGGCTAGATCCTAGAATCCCAAAGTGGTTGAAATAATGTTGCTCCTGTAGTTTTAGTCTCACCGATCTGCTAAAATTACAAATTCCTAACACTACTCATACTTGGATATCATCACACATTACATAGGGTTTCGACCTTCCCATCTACATTTCATCAAGTACCTTTCCTGCCTCTTACACAGTTTATAACTTCGAAATATCCTGTAGTCATGGTGTTCCATGTAACTATGGATTTCCTCGCCCTGGTCTAGGGTTGCAATCTCAATGCATGCCTTGAGGACAATTGGAAAGGTTTTTCTCCACTTAGTCCTCCTTGTCGCGTTTAGTAAAATAACTTGAGGGATTCCTGGCAGTTTCCATCCCTGACAAAACCTCTGATAGTAACATTCCATGCTAACACATTGCGCTCGGGAATTTTCTCAAACACTTGGTGTGTTATTTTCATACTTACACAATAAGCATACATGTAGAAAGTGCAGCAAGATTGCTGAAAAAGTAGAAAATTAGTGATATGGGAATTTCAATCTGCATGAACAATGGTAATTGATTCAATTTGTTGTTGGTTATCACATTCACTACTACAATATAAAGTCAAATGTTGAAAGAGTCTGAAAATGGAAACTAGATCATTTATCACCTAAGCAACTCAACTTATTGTTGTTTTTTGGTTTCCTAGACTATTTGCAGTGCCTACAAGGATCAAGACAACAATGAGTGGTATCGTTGCATTTGAAGGCTATACAAAACCTCCCGAAGATAGGGCTATGTATGGGAATACAATATTTAATCAACTAGACAACTTAATTCACTAAGATGCTAAGCTTTTTTAATGTCCTACAAAATGCATGATGGTTTTTTGCATTAGGGTAATAGTATGCTATCCTTTTTTCCTTTTTAAATCACCATGGCAATGGTCATTAAATTTATGAAAGGGTTCAAAGGTGTGCCGCTTTGTAATATCAAATTTTTAAATGCAAGCCATATTCTTGCAGAATATGTTCCCAAAGTTTTTATAAACTACTGAAAAATAGAGGCAGCATTATCAATGGGAAATAAATAATCATTTTACAAGCCCCTTAAAGCGTTTTTAAGGTCTACTCCCATTTTCCCTCGCCAATCACTATTTTAGTGTAATGTTCCCAATTTTTAGCCTCAAGCTAAAAAGGAACATTGTAGTTGCGCATTTTATTTTGTTTAATAAAATGGGTAAGGAGACACCTTAACCCTCTTTTGATGAAGAAATAACACTCCTTGTGTGAAAAGGAGAAGAATAAAGAAGCTGAAATAAACACCTAAGGGTGTGAATGGAACCCGGATCACTTGACTTAGTCACCTTTCACTAAAGTCAACAGCACTGCCCAGGGAGGAGAGACTTCCTAGAGAAGTTGCGCAGTTTTGGAGGGAAGATAGTCATAAGAGGGTGGAAACCCTAATTGGTGGGACCATGGTGGAGAAGATTTCCCTTTATTTATAAGGAGGATATGGCAACCCATTTGGATCATGTTTGGAGTTTAGTATTGGGTCTGCAAAGGCTTGCATACCTAAGCTGTTTAGCAAGGTGGTGGTGCCCTCGGGTACTAGGGTATTCTCGATAGGGAATCCCTACCTCTTCCTCAAGGAAGGATGAGGATTGAGCTTCATTTTCCTCAATCTGGCATTGAACACAACTACATTCATCTTCTACAGCGTTAGCTCTGTAGTAGAGAGGACGTTGTGTTGCTGGGTGCAGCAAGAGAGGAACTCATGGAGTCATTCTTAGCTTGCTATTTCAGTGGAGGAGTGATCTACTCATTGGAGTAGCTGCAAGGAGGATTCCTAGGGCTTCATATCAGATTTTTGGCACTTGTCAAACATTCCATCATCTCCCACTACGCAGTCCATGGAGGAAACTGCGTTATTTTATGGAGGCAGTGAGAGAGGGGTTCATTGGGCTCATCAGGAGTTTTTTTTTGAGACAAAGGGATCAGCCCTTTGTGCTTAGAGACATTATCAGAGGAGGGAAATCAAATTTCAGATCTGCCATGGCGTCATTCTTATTTTGTATCAATTGCAGTGACAACTCATTTGTCACATTTTGTATTCTCTGGCATTTCTAGCAATCTCTTCTAAATTGGTTAGGAATCCTGTATTTCAACCCATTTCTTTGTTATTTGGCATTATTTTGTATTCCTTCAGCCATATTTACATTTTATGATTATTCAAAAGCTACTTATCTCATAGAGACTGCGCAGGCTTGGTTCCCCGGCATTTTGTGTAGTTGCAGCAACTTGTGTATTTCAGGGTTTAATCATTGGAGATTGATTCCCATGGCATAAGGGATTCATTCCTCATGATATTTCTGTATATCATTGCCAATATTATAATATAATTATGGCTGTAGAATTTTCCCTCTTATGATGTATTTCATATGTGCAGAGTTCCAGAATATGTTTTGCAGATTGTTGTAGGCTCTCTCATTGAGCCTTGTTTCAGAGATTTAGTTTGGGGAGATCTGTATAACCCATCTAGAATCATTTCTTTGAGCTCATTTTCTGCATAGGAGTTGTATGTTGTGTGTTCTAAGGTGTACCAGTAGTGTTTTGTCTCATTTTTATAGAAGCTTCCTTATACAGTGTCCTCAATGACCCTGTAGCAAAAAATCTCAAGGTGGAATATTTCATATCCATAGACAGAGTCTGTGAAGGGCCAAATAGCTTCTAGATTTCATCCTTCCTTGTGAAGATGATATATCTAGTAAATTCCCCCACATTCAATCTCTGGAATGGACTTTTGGTGTCTCACTGAAGAAGGAATTGGAATATCTTAACATATTCCCGATGGAGCAGAAAGTACCAGATTCGGAACATTATAGTGGTATCAGAGCATCAATATTGGCTAAGCCTGTGCACGAGATTTAATGCCATCAACAAGAGGGGCTTCTCTCGAAGGAGAAGATATTTACAGAGGAAACAAGGGAAAAGGAATGATGGAAGAGGAGGTCTCCCTTCTTCTTTTCTAGACCATTGAGAACATCATTGAAGATCTGATGAAAAGGAAAATTGGGAAGATTCTCTGAGACGGTTTGTGGATGAAACAAGCCCTAGATATTTTTATGATGGGTGTGAGCATTTAGCCACACATGCAGATCCACAATGCAGTCCTTTGGTCACTTGCATCGCAAGTGGAGTAGAGGAGGAAAATGAGGCCATGGGAGGAGCAACGCTGCAACTCAAAGGTATGGCTCATGATTGTTGGTTTGAAGGTTCCATTTTTCATTGTCATGAAAATGCAAAAACATATGATGCATTCACTAAGGCTTTGATGGAGGAACTTGGTGAAACTCATTATGTGATAAACACAAACACTTTTCATACATTGGAAAGAACCAACAACGTTGACACATTAGGAGGAGATCCATCACCACGTGGAGGTGAAAGGGGAGCCATTGCTTCCACTAGAGGAGCCCTTGTGTCTTTGCAAGGAGTTCCAAATATTTTTACATGTGGGTACCAAGACACAATTCTGGAGCCATATGTAGCATCTGCTGAGGATTGTGATATGGAGAAAGGAGAGCAGAAGGATCAACATGAAGGTATGATGAGCATTCAACCTTATCTATTTCAGATATTTTCTACACAAGGGAAAGAGACTGAACTACACAGAGGAGAGAGGGAAAAATCATTCCACTCATACATGCAATCTATTTCAGATCTGATGTCTCATTATATGGAGGCATTTCACCTAGGAGGCCACCTGATCTAGAGATGATGAGAGGCATCATATCATTTGGTTCACCACTCTTGGATTCTGGAGAGGTGGATACATTAGAGGAATCCAACACAACGCAGAGAGTTTGGGTTAAGTTCAGGGAGGAGGGATACACTCTCTCATTTTTCAGTCTCACCCACTCTCATCATCTATACTGCACTGATAGAGTTTCTGCATGGATGGAGGATAGCATCTTTATGATGTAGGATAACTACTCCATATATTCGGTGAGTGAGAGGATACTTCCTCTAAGGAATGACTCTTTCATGCATTGGAGTAGATGGAGGCCACTCATTCTTACATTGGCCAGGATTGGGAGATTCTTTGGGGGTGATAGTCTCTCATGGGAGGCTCATTTTCAGAGATCATCATTTCTACTTGAGCATGATCAGCTGCATGATGGGCATGGCAGCAACTTGGAGTATGAATTTGGCATGGGGGATTTCAAAGTAGTAGGCAACAGCTTGAGGGGAGCATCACATTGCAGATTACCAGCGCTATCTATGTGGAGGATTGATCCAGGTTGGAGGACTCAGCTTTGGTTGAGTATTCCCAGGATCTTGGTGAATGCATGATTCTTGATGACCAGGAGGGAGATGATAGATACATGGTGGATGATATGGTCATCTATTGTTATGGCAGGATCCTCTTGACTAGAGTTTCTAGTCTCAAGGAGAAACTATTCCATGTAGCACATGGGGACCTTCTAGCTATGCACTTGGATGCATACTTTTCTTTGCTAGAGGAGTTCACTTGGGAGGGAATTAGGCATGGAATATATCAGAATATGGAGAGATGCATAGCCCAATTGATGGTGGAGAGAACATCACAACCACTTCCCTACTCATTGGAGGTGAGGGGAAATTTTCAGTTGAGCCATTTTAGCTCAAGAGCTCTAGTGCATTCTGGAGGAGGTATAATTTCATATTTTGTATTGTACTTATTTTCATTGATTGAGAATCATGATGTATCAAGGGGACTTGGTCCTTCTTGCATTTTACATGAGGATTCACTTACAACCATTTGCAGCAGTGGATTTGGCCATTCTTATAGTGGTTGGTAGAGGGAGCCACATGCTTCTTGGTGTGCACCATTGGCACCAATTTGTATTTTTATGATTCCATCTTGTGAGGAGTTTGTGGAAGCAAAAAAGTGGCTAGTATAGCACTTGTCAATTTTGATTTTGAGGCAGGACAAGGAGGCACTGCACAGGTTCCATGAGTAGGATTTGGAACCACTCTCCAGTTGTCATTTGGCAAATTGTTTCTATTGCATATTTCTCCTTATATATTTTTAATGTTGTACGTTTATGAGGTCCATTGTTTGGAGAGCATTGGATGTACAACCCATTGGGAGCATGATTCTCCCTATTATACATGCTTCATTTTGCAAGAGACACCATGGGAAAACCATGAATGCCACATTGGTACTTTCTCTTCTTGTGGAAGGGACCACCTGGAGAATTTGAGGAGGAATTTCATGGCTGATTTTCTTGATGGGGTGGCTTGGGCCATTCTTGGAGGCCATACTATTTCAGCCCAAGGATAGAGGCAGCCCCATGGACACTACAAATGGAGAGAGGGCCATCATGGGAAACCAAAAACACTCTCCATTCGGCCCTAACACATTGCAGAAATCAGGGGTGAGATTTTCATTTGGATGATAGCATGGATGAGAGGATCATCATTGGGAGAAAAATTTTCCCATGCATATCATCACTCCTACCTTAAGGAGGCCATAGCATAGCAATAAGGATTCCACCTACACCTTCTATCTTTCCATGAGGAGAATCATTTCAGCTTGCATACTTGGGAGAGAGAATTGGAGGGTAGGATTATTGCAGCATGTTTGAGCAGTGGTGGAGATCATTGATGAGGAGGCCACAAGAGAAGAAGGGGGAGAAAATTTTGTTCTCTCTATGCAGTTGCTTGAGGACAAGCAACATGTGGGAGGGGAGGACTGTAATGTTCCCAATTTTTAGCCTCAAGCTAAAAAGGAACATTGTAGTTGCACATTTTATTTTGTTTAATAAAATGGGTAAGGAGACACCTTAACCCTCTTTTGATGAAGAAATAACACTTATTGTGTGAAAAGGAGAATAATAAAGCAGTCGAAATAAACACCTAAGGGTGTGAATGGAACCCGGATCACTTGACTTAGTCACCTTTGACTAAAGTCAACAATGCTGCCTGAGGAGGAGAGGCTTCCTAGAGAAGATGCGCAGCTTTGGAGGGAAGACAGTCACAATAGGGTGGAAACCCTAATTGGTGGGACCATGATGGAGAAGAGTTCCCTTTCTTTATAAGGAGGAGATGGTAGCCCATTTGGATCATTTTTGGAGTTTAGTATTGGGTCTGCAAAGGCTTGCATCCCTGGGTTGTTTAGCAAGGTGGTAGTGCCCTCGGGCACTAGGGTGTTCCCGATCGGGAATCCCTACCTCTTCCTCACGGAAGGATGATTATTGAGCTAAATTTTCCTCAATACGACATTGGCCATAGCTACATTCATATTCTATAGTGTTAAATCTACAAAAAAGAGGACGTTGTGTTGCTGGGTGCAACAAGAGAGGAACTCATGGAGTCATTCTTGGCTTGCTATTTCAGTGGAGGAGTGATCTACTCATTGGAGGAGCTACAAGGAGGATTTCCGGGGCTTCATATCAGATATTTTTCACTTGGCCAACATTCCATCATCTCCCATTGCACATTCCATGGAGGAAACTGCGTTATTTTATGGAGGCAGTGAGATAGGGGTTCATTGGGCTCATCAGGAGTGTGTTTTTGAGACAAAGGGATTAGCCCTTTGTGCTTAGAGACATTATCAGAGGAGGGAAATCAAATTTCAGATCTACCATGGACTCATTCTTATTTTTTATCAGCTGCAGTGACAACTCAGTTGTCACATTTTGTATTCTCTGACATTTCTAGCAATCTCCTCTAGATTGGCTAGGAATCCTGTATTTCAGCCCATTTCTTTGTTATTGGGAATTATTTTGTATTCCTTCAGCCATATGTAAATTTTATGCTTATTTAGTAACTTCTTTTCTCATAGAGACTGTGCAGGCTTGGTTCTCCGACATTTTGTGTAGTTGTAGCAACTTGTGTATTTCAGGGTTTAATCATTGGAGATTGATTCCCATGGCATAAGGGATTCATTCCTCATGATATTTCTGTATATCATTGCTGGTATTATAATATACTGATGTATGTATCATTTTCTCTCTTATGATGTATTTCAGATTTACAGAGTTCCAGAATGCGTTTTGCATATTGTTGTAGGCTCTCTCATTGAGCCTTGTTTCAGAGATCTAGTTTGGGGAGATCTGTATAACCCATCTAGAATCATTTATTTGAGATCATTTTCTACATTGGAGTTTTATGTTGTGTGTTCTAAGGCATCCTAGTAGTGGTTTGTCTTATTTTTACAGCAGCTTCCTTATACAGTGTCCTGAAGGACCCTGTAGCAGAAATTCCCAAGGTAGAATATTGCATATCCATAGATAGAGTCTGTGAAGGGCCAGATAGCTTGTGTATTTCATCCTTCCTTGTGAAGATGATATATCTGGTAAATTCCCCCACAGTCAATCTTTGGAATGGACTTGTGTTGTCTCACTGAAGAAGGAATTGGAATATCTTGAGATATTCCCGATGGAGCAGAAAGTACCAGATTCGGAACATTACATTTAGTCAAGCCTAAGAATTTTCATAAAATTAAAAATTATCTTAGGATAAATGGGTTCTTCTAGTGGTCAACATAACTATAAACTGTAGATCTATCACTCAAAATATATATAGATGATAGGGCATCTTCTCTACCCATGGAAGAGAATCTCTGCATTAAATAGGGAAGTATTCTTTTGGTCCTATAATATGCTAGAACTTTAAAGATAGTAATAGATTTACCCAAGGGACATTCAAAGATAGGTAATGTAGCAATAGTGCCCCAAAAGTCATAGAAATAACTTCCTCTTGTTGTTTTTGTCTTTGACATGTACATTACATTGCAGTTGGCTAACACTACCTATTCCATATTGGTGAAGGATAAAAATATTCATAGCACAAATATACATTTAGCAGTCTTGATTTATTCATTGGAGCATATGCATATTTTACACATAACAGATAACTTAGTTTATATATATTACAATCTCAAACTTGTTCTAAGACTTCTATAGAATGGAATAAATGTATTCTACTTGTATGTTTGGTACTTCCTAACACTTCATTTATGCCTCCACCAAATTTTCATAACTTCCATAACCATTAGGTAGACACTTGCAACTTCGATGTTATTTTGCTTATCTAGTAAAAGATTTTCCAAGACTTTACAAAGTTTTATAATTTCTCAAAAGTTGTATAATTTAGAATTTATAAAGTTTCAAGGTTTAATTTTTTAAAGCCTATTTCTTTAAAGGGTGCTATCTCAATGGAAGAGCACCTTCTTTACAAGAAAGAAATGGGTGGTTCGATTCCATCGTGCCCTGATATTCATATGGAATGGTGACGAAGGCTCTTTTTACCATCATCAATGAGATTATGGTGATATTTTCGACCCTCACCAATGAGCTTATGGTGATATTTTTCGACCCTCACCAATGAGCGTATGGTGACATTTTTTTTACCCTCACCAAATATGAAATGGTGAGAGTCAATGACTGTCACCATTATATGCATCAATAGTGACGACCATGAAGGGTCCATAACAAAAAATCGTTGTTGTTCATATGAAATGGTGACAGTTACTATCCGTCATTATAATCAATATTCGTGACGGACCTTGAATGTCACCACAACACATACTTTTGGCGACGCCACCTTTGGTGACATTCAATTTTTTGATGACAAATGCTATTGTCTGTCACCATTTTTCATATAAAATGGTGATAGTCACTATCCATCATTATAAATCATTATTGGTGACGGACCTTGACTGTCACCACAACACCTATACTTTTGGCGACGCCACCTTTTATGACGTTGAGTTTTTGGTGACAAAAGCTCTTTTGACCGTCACCAATGAGGTTATGGTCACATTTTTCGCCCGTCAGCAATGTCCTTTTTTCTTGTAGTGTCACTTTGTTATTTTTTCTCTAAGTAAGAGCCGAGCGATTCGCTGCATGTTTGGAAATAGTTTTGAAGAGCTTGAACATGAATTTCTTAGGAGAGGGCTAGGATACATCATGACTACCACACAACTGTATCTTGTGATAGGGCTGAGGTTTCCCAGGAAGTAGTCCACTGTAGGAGAAGCATAGAAGAAGAAGCAAAAGAAGCCCGTTGTAAGAAATCACCAAGAAATAAGATCACTAAGGAACAACGGATTAAGGAGAGGATGGATAAGAAAAAGAAACTAATGTAGGTTCAAGAATAAGAAGAAGAAGTTATGACCAGTGGACTAGAAGATATGGATGCAGAAGATGTGGAACCCATTTCCAGGTTACCACCATATATGCCTCCGATGAAATTGACTGCAAAAGTGACAAAGGACCCAGAAACCGCCAAGTTCAAAATATTTACACCATTTCTACCATAGGTCGTGCCATTTGAGGGAGAATATTTGGTGAAGGAGCCATAATTGTGCATGGAGGAATGGGATTTTAATAATAGGAGAAGTATTCTGAGTTCAAGCCTAGGAAATATTTGTGCGCAATCTATTATGAAGAGACCAAACTGACCATGTTCGAGCCACTTAGGTGGGCATGAGGAATTAAGCAAGAATGAATTCAGTGAGCAGGGCTACTAAATATGCATTATGCTCTCCATTTTGGGTGCAACAATATCAACACCATTTGTGTGTGCCAACTATTGGATTTATTGCATGACGAGTGTCTTTGGTTCGATGAGAGAAACCCCATTGATGATATGATAATCCGGAGGATAACCGCACTTCCATGCCAAGGATTGAACCTTGCCGACAATTTTTTTGGGAAAAATCAGGATATGGAGCCTGCAGATAATATGCAAGAGAAATACGGCGTAATAAATAAATTCCAGGAATATGCTATCATCTTGATCACTAATTAGTCGGTGCACTTCGCCGTCCATATTTTGGTTGGAAAATTTATGTAGAAGTGTCAAGAAAAAGAGGTGTCGGCACTAGTTGTGTCTTTGGTTGCATAGTGTAGCAAAGGAGTCATGTATAACTAGTTTGGTTATTTGTGTAAGGAGTTTTTGGATGATTTCCGAGAGGCCTAGGAGAATGGAATGAAATTACACTATGCATGGTTATTTTTATTGATAGCTTTGATGGAATGGAGAGAGCTGAAGGGGTTGCAATTCACGGATGTGGATCTAGACATATGTGAAGCTGCAAGGTATGCCTCACTATAGTTTTCTAAGGAGCCGACCTGGGCGACAGAGAACAAGTTATTTTGGGTCCTATTAGAAATGGATTTGCGCACAGTGGTGAGACAAAAGCCAAGGTTGTCACCTTTTTTGTTTGAATAATATCATGTGTTTTCAGAGTTCAAAGCATATTTTCATCGTGTGTACATCTGCGTGCACATGGATGATGAAGAGGAATGGCACTTGTTTCCATATTTGGTCATGGAGGAGGATCTTGCACATATTCTACACAGATGGCCGAGTCATTGGTTGACTCCCTTAGACATAAAACAAGCAGGAAATAGTGGGAAAGCTACCACTATGAAGAAATTCATAGGAAAAGGAAAGGACACAGAAAAAGAAACTGAGCAGGCAGTAGAACCAGAGACTGAGCAAGATGGAGAAGACACTGTGGGGGAAGATCAGGGTAGTGAGGATCCCCTAGATGATACAATAGTGAAAATAGACCCATACTTTATTTTCAAGAAGAAAAAAATACCTACTATAGGAGGTGGATGAAAGAAAGACAAGTTTGATTGATTTGTAGGAGTAGAACCAATGTTCCTTACTAGAAGGGACCTCAACGAGATTGGTGAAAAAGTACAACATGTCACTGAGGACATGTGGGGTCACATAGAAGATCAGTACAAGGCTGTATTGACATAGGTACAAGAGGGCCTCGATTATTTAAAGGTAAAAGGGAGAACAGTCCAAGCAAGCATGGTCCAAGTGAGTTTAACTCAAGAGAGCGTGACTTAAGCGAGCACAACCCCAGCAAAGCAAACAGTCCAACCAGTACAACAGATGTAACTAAAATCATAGTTTTGTGTTGTACAGGTACCCGGAGGGGCATTACATTTTTAGAATGTCCAATATCATGAGCACATGTAGCACTAGCAAAACATTATTTTAAAT
This sequence comes from Pinus albicaulis, assembly GCA_034641835.2. Lineage (NCBI taxonomy): Eukaryota > Viridiplantae > Streptophyta > Pinopsida > Pinales > Pinaceae > Pinus > Pinus albicaulis. The sequence goes on along the minus strand of CM076569.1, from coordinate 384,760,847 downwards.
CTTGTTATGTTGCCCATCCAGGAGCTACACAATTTCAATGTGTGAGTAGCGGGCCTTACTAGTAATAAAGGAAGTAAAGCAAGACAACAAGTGCATGTTTGATGACACGAAGAAGCGAATATATGGTTGAGATGAGGCAATGAAACATAGATAGAAGCTGGAGGAAAGAATTACTAAAGCTTGCAGCGCGTTGCCAGACCTCTAGATCCAAGTCAAGGTAGCACTAGAGGAAAAGATTAAGAAGCTCACCACTGCAGTGAAAGAGTCCACAAATGAGATGGACAAGGTCAAGTTAAAAATGCAGATGTATATTCATGATTTATAGATGAAGCTGCAACCAGATACACCACCAAAGGTGCATAAAAAATGCAAATAAGATATGAAGGCTGCATTAGAAGGTATCACATCCACAGTCAAAGCCTATTGCCAGATATTTGAGGACACTATGGAGGTTTGGACCTCACTGCAGGGAAATCCAAATGTACAATGGATATAAGATGAGATTATGGCAAAGCAGAAACAATTTTATGAAATCAAAATCATGGCGCGAACTATATCCCCTGCACAATGATTTTCCTGACTACAAGAATGGAATTTTTTGCAAATTCAAATTGTAGAGCCGTAGAGAAAGGAATATATCATCATAACATGAACCCAACCATGGTAGGATGGGGTCATTCAGTTATCACAGAATATATATATGAAGCTTAAGGAGATAAGGAAGAAGCAAAAAGATGTGCTTCAACAGACCGCAGGGTTGACTACAAAGATGTTGTTGGAAGAGGTGCACCAGACACATACACCATTTATAGAAATGATTCAACCGTTGAAGGATGCATACAAAAACATAAAAGAAAATACATAGGGCACACCTACTGAGTGACTTGGGACACTCACATGTGAGTGTTAGGACCTATTGGGAAGGGCCCAACTTGGTTCAATTTTGAGTAAAAGACTCCATATTTTGAGGAAATGGAGTGCACGATCTAGCAGAAAGAAGGAAATCATGCAGATTTTAAGAGTTTTGTGCAGAGTTGTAGGAGTCTTAGGGGCTTTGGGGCTGCTAAAAGTCACTATTTTTGTAAAGGGAGAGGGTTGTTTTTGGATATTTTGAGCTCTGCCCAAGGTTCTAGGACCATGGTATTGTAAGAAATAATTCTATATAAGGAGATTTCTTAGGGAGTCAAGTAATAATAGAATATATTCTATGTTGTGTAATGAAATGATAATGAAATAAGTCAGAATTAGTTCTATCTTTTTGTGTTTTGGGCAAAAGGAAGGCTCTGCAGCTATGTGCGCAGGGGCCTTAGAAATTTTGCAACTATTTCTGCATACCCATGCAGATGAGTGCGTAGGGAGAGAAGGGTTGTAACTGAAGCATATTAATTAATAAAAGAAGGATTTGAAGGAAGTTTTGTGTATTGATTATGTATCTTTAAGTTATCTCTTTATATGAATTATCTGTTGTGGATTAGGGTTCTCTGTATATTTACTCTATGAATGCATTGCAAAGGCTTAAATGTGGTTTTATATGATGAATACCACATGTTAAAGAAGAAAGGAATAGTGAAAAAGCTGATTAAGTGAGTAATTGAATAACATTTTTCATAGAAATTTAATGGTTCAAAAAAGCTCGGATTAAGCCCTACCTTAAAGCCACACTCCATAGTCCCTTTGGATGCATAAACCTAGTTCTAGAATCCCCTAATATTTCCTCGGGTGAGACTTCGGTCTGCACAGTTGATTTTTTTGTAAAGGGTTGGTAATAGAAGGTTTTTTTGGTAGTGAAAGTACTCCGTACCTGGTTTTAGACCACCTCAAGCCAACACATGGATTTGACGATTTAAAATAAAATTGAATTTCTCTTCAAAAGTGAAATTACTAAACATGGGATTTAAGTGTTTCATAATTATCTTGGAGAATAGCTCATTGCAGCATGAAATTGGATTAAAGTCTTCAAAATATGCTACTACTTTTTTTTTGAGAATTAGGGCTAGGTGAGTAGAATTAAAAACTCATAAAATATTTCTATAACATTGAGATTCCTGCACCACCAATAGAAGATCAACTTTATTTAAATAAATAAACCTCATATACAATTCAACAAAGAGGCCATTAGGCATAGTAATTTTTCCCTATTGCATTGCAACAAAGGTGGATTGATTTTCCTCCTATGATACTTCCTTACACAATGCTCCATTAATTTTATTAGAGACTACTCTTGGAAAAAAACTAGTTAAATTCTAAATTTATGTGATAGGGAGCCAATAGGTTATTTAAAAAAGTTGTTGTAAAATGTTTATCCTACCTCCACCTTTATTTGAATGACAAAATAGAGACACCATCCACAGGCTTTATTTCCAAAATTGTTTTTATTTTTATTTTTTAAAAACTTCATACTATTGTATCATTCAAAAATAAATATAAATCTACTCTGTAAGTGTTAGGTGGCTTATTCTTTATCAAGTAGGTATTAACTTAAGGATATGAGATAATTTATGGAAGCATCCTCAACTTCCAGCAAAGGGGCCGGGAAATTGTATACCATGATGGAATTGATTTGATATCCTTTTTCTAAGAGTAAGGCCCGAGATGTTTTGGAGAAGGATGTAAGCCATACGTTGGAATCCAATCTAACACTCCCCGCATTATATACAATATTATTCATATATGGATCACCCAAAGAATTATTGGTATGAATCCAAAAAGAAGAGACCAAGCCTCGATAATCCTATTAAAAAATCCACACATGATTGAATTTTAAGGAAGAAAGGTGCTTTTGATCCTTCTAATCCATATTCAAAATAATGAGAAGATGATATAAGATGCCACTCACTTCTACGAAAATATTTATGGCCAATGACCATAAAAGAACTGATGGATTGTAGATTTTTTTGGTGTAGATTTTTAGATTCAAAACTTGGAATCTCCATAGTTCTCATAAAAAAACTCTTCAGAGATAGGAAAATGATATATCATGTTGGGTATATTTCCATTCCCTTGATGGCCTCAAGGTAGGGACCAATTTGGCTAGACCCATATCTACAAGATGTTGATCTACTAGGGAATGATGGGGAAAACCTTCCAACAGGTATGTGCAGGGATAAACCCTCAACATTCCCTTAGAGTGAGGGTAAAATTTAAGTCAAATATTCTCCTAGAACTAACTTATAAAATAAGAGAAGGCGAAAAGAGAATATTTTTTTCCCAGAAAGGATTTGTATCCATATATGGACCATAAATATTGATGCAACAAAAAACAAAGCTAAGATAATGAGCCTCCAGGTCTATTGAGATCCTATATATAAGGAAAGAAAAAAAACTTTCAATATTTTTCAGCCTTAAAGCCATTAATAATCCATCGAAACAAAAAAAAAAGCGTTTAAAAAATAAGAAGGATAGCCTTGGGCTTTTAAGCCCGACCACGAGTCTCTTGAATAAAAATCACATTCGAAGAGTAGGAACTCGCCATATTTTTGAGGGAAAATATATTTGAGGAGCTTTGAAGCTCTCCAATATCGAAAGAGAGACAAATCATTTATTAACCCACTCAGAATCCATACCCACTTTAATGGCCCATATAATTGTAGATTATTTATTACTCCCACTATTTTTTTGTCCTAAATTTTTGCTAGGGGGAGGCAAGATTTTCTTCCCACTTGATATAATTTGAATTATTCCATGGATAACCCCCCTCCACAGGGATAATTTTAAGGATGTAAAATTATCTTGAAGTTTAAAACGTTGGCAAATTTCAGTAGTCCCTAATATGTGAACTATAAAATTTTATTAATATTTTTGTAAAATTATAGAAATTTATAAGGATTTTATATATAGTCTCAATATAATTTTGGCTATTTTTAAGGTAAAATAATTTTATATTGTAAAATTTGGGCGAATCATTTTTACAAAAAAAAATAGAAACTGGAGAATATTTTTTTTGGAAAAATCATGGAAAATTAGCCCACCTGCGAATATTAGCCCCTAAAATTTTCCATGCCCCTCCATAGCTATAGCACTCACAACCTTATTTCTTAAATGAGGATGATACCCTGACTTTGGTGGGGAAGAATATAGTCTTCCAACCGACACTGAAGAAACTAAAGTCCAAGGGGAGGGATGGGAATTTCCATAGGAAGAAAATTTAGAAGGAATACAAATGTTTTTAGGAATTAGAGATAGAGAGGGAGGCTCAGAGGAAGTTGGCAGAAAAGGAATAAGAGAAATAGTGGAAATGACTCTTGAAGTAGAGGGGACTAATTCCATCAACTTGTCAAGTAGGAGGAGGCTCTAGATAAGAAGGGAATTCCGAGCTTGAATTCAAAAATGATGGAGGAGAAGGTGGGAGATACTTATCAATATAAGATTCTAGTGAGAATTTATAAGGCTTAGTATGGGCCCCTACCTCTACCTTTGAAGAAAATTACTTGCTCCCTCGAGACCCCAGTGAACTAGTATAGGTCACTCCAACTTCTATATTACTAACCCCTTCCACAAAAATATAAGATTTTGGCTTCCAATAAATTTTATATGGAGAAAAACAAGGTTGAGTTGACTTCCACTGAGACTAAATGTGACCAAAATTATGGCAGCTAAAATATATGCACCAATACTCTAACTTTTGTATCCATGATCCATTCCCACTCATAAATTCCACTTAGTCCAAGAATTTGTTCATAATTTCAACCTCCACTTTTATCCACAACCAATGGAAATCAAACTTAAAGTACCATTCCTTTTCTACACTAATGAATCAACCAATATTATTTCTAATACATTCTAGAACTCCCCTAGACAAAATTGAATCAAGAGACCTAAAATAATGGCCCATATATGCATGGAGGAAATCAACTCCCTATCAGTGTCAAAATTGATATCTCATTTTTATGATAAGGCTTGAAGGGCCCCACCACTATATTGATTGAAGGATTAGTACTGTGTATATAGAATATTTTAAGATGAAACATATCTAGCCTCGTGTGAGAAATTGAAATAATGGGTAGTAAGCTACTATTGGATCCCAAGTTAGGATTATCCACTCATGTAAATATTCATTGTCGGGAATTTTTCCATAGAACCTACTCACTGCAACCATATGCACCAACTCCTGAATGTAGGCGAGAAGCATATCTCCCCCCACCACCATATTCACCTTTTTTATTCAGGGCTTTATGCCCTTCTTTTTTAATTTCCACCCACACCCTCCTTCAACTACAAGATTGTATCTCCTTATTGAGGTGCACATTGAACAGAGGCTTTGCCGAATTAGAGGAAATTTTTGCGTAAAAGTGCCCATGAAATTTTCATGTAATTTCAATATCATAATATGTAAACCAATCAAAATCATTTAAATTTAAAAAGAGATACATGTAAATATTTAGGAGGGAAAAGAAGAAAAACTACTATTTTTATTTGCATTTTTGACTGATCTCCTTATAGGTTTACTCAAATTTCAAGTGTATACACTCATTGGATGTGGAATTAAATTATAAATCCAACAAGTACCCATTACGAATAATTTGGAGAATACCCACATTGACAAAAATTGAAAATACATTAAAAAAGCATGTTGAATACGCTTTTTTAATGTATCTTAAATTTTTATAGAGGTGGGTCCTTTCAAAAGTATGCTTAATGGGTAATCGTTGGACGTGGAATTTAATTCCGCATCTAAGGAGTGTCTACACTTGAAATTTGAGTAAGCCTATAAGGAGATAAGCAAAAGTACAATTAAAAAAAAAGTAGTTTTTCTTCTTTTCCCTCCAAAATTCATAACTTTATTTTATTATTTTAATAATTATTTTATTATTTCTCCTTAGGAGGCCACTTTTAGGCTAAAATTTCCTCTAATAGGCTTTGAGGAAACTATCATAATACCTAGAGGAGAAAAAATGGGCTCAATCAAAGGGGAAAGGTGAGAATGATAAATTGATCAAGAATTAATGCATGAAGGGATCTCACCAACCTAAATAAGATCCAAGCTTAAAGAAAATTCCATATGCCCAAATTTCGAATGGATGCTAAGAAACACAAGGAATGTACTAAATTCCATTCTATTTGTCCTCTAATAGAATTTAAAGCATTAACAAAATAAACATGAGAGGGAAATATACCCTTCAAACCAGTAATATCCACCTCACAATCTACCCGATCCATCTCCATTATTGTCTCTCGTGAACCCTTAAATCATCCTCTGAAAACTTTGTTTACGATTATTAGTGGAATCCTTATGGAAAACAGAAATTACTAGATTAATCAATTTATTATGATATTATAATTTTCTTTTATCTTCTCACTCATATATATATGAATATGATAAAAAAATAAAAATAAAAATAAAAATATTACCTTTATTTTAAAATTAATAAAATTATTTTAATTAAAATTATTTTTAAAATGAATAATCTTGTATAATAAAAATATGATTATTATTATTATTCATATAAGATAAAATATTATTCGTAATTATTTAATATTTATATATTAAAGATAAATATTACCATTACTTTTAAATTATATCCTAACCATGTTTTAAGGTTAATTGTCATCCTTATAGTTGAAATTGGGTTAAAATAATTTCCCTTAAGCTTTTAATATTTTGTAATGTTTGTTTGAAATATCAATATAAAGGTTTATTTAAACAAGAGTAATTTTATTGAGAGGAGTGAACAAACAATTGTTAACAATTGTATGGAAAATAGTTATTACAAACAATATAACAATTTGCTTGTCAATTTTTTATATATAAAAATATTACATTGTTGCTTATAGATTATCAAAATTTTACTGGTTTCAACTTTTCTAGATTTGTTGGTTAGTATGTAATTGTCAAAAACAATCATACATTGCCAAATTATGGTCTTAACCATCCATAAATGGAAAGGGACAGATAACTAAAATACCATAGAAATTGACAAACATCTTAGATTTGTTATGCATCTGAAGAGTTTATCGAAGTAGGATTATCCAGTTGTGAGCTAGATGACATTGGGGCTTAAAATTGTAATGGACATGATTCTCCATCTGAGCCATGCAACCCTCAATCTCATCCAACTTTTCGCCATGTCTATCCTTGGTAAGATATGTCACAAACAAGATGATGTGACAAAGTTTGTCACCAAAATTCTCCTCACTAGTTTCTTGTTCAACATATATAGTTGGCCTTGGGGGATCAAGGGAAATGTTATGAAACCAGCCCCAAAAATAGAAGAAAAGAGAGATCAATGCCTTATAAATAGCCACTTCAGGGGGGAAACCTCCAATACAGTACATAAATGAACAACTCTTGGATGATACAAATGACCAAAACCTCCTTCTATATATAGGAGTCTATGGACCCACAATATAATCCTAACTGACCTAACAATAACAATAAGGGGGCTACACTAATAAAAATAAGGGACTAAAATAGTAATATATTGACCTAACATGCCCCTCTCCTTCAAAAAAAAGTGTTTTCCTCAATGCTTGAGTAGCTCTAGGTGCTTCTGTATAAAATTCTCATCCTCCCATTTAGAATCTTCAGTGGGTAAATTATTCCACTTGATGAGATACTCTGAAATTGATCGATTTCGTAGATGTCAAGTCCTTGTTTCTGTGACCAAGTTAGGTTCCAATATGATTCTTCCTTCCTCATCAAGTTATAGAAATATTGTTTGAACTAGAAGATTTTCAACTATAGCCTTCTTTAAGCATGAAACATGGAAAACTGGATGCACTCGCGAAGAAGCAGGGAGCTCCAATTTGTATGCCATAGTACCACTCTTTTGCAACACCTTGTAAGGACCATAGTACTTTTGTGATAATTTATTATCCTTCTTAGCTTTCTTGAGGGACATTTGTTTGTATAATTGTAGCCATAAAAATACCCAGTCTCCTACATCAAAACTTCTCTCACTGCGATGTTGATCTGCCTGTTGTTTCATTCGATTTTGTGCCAAATTTAGGTTATCGTTTAAGAGCTAGAGAATTTATTGTTTATGCTCAATGTGATATTCCACTGCTTGAACCTTAGAATTTTCTCTTAAATATGATGTGATGGATGGTGGATGATATCCATAAAGTGCCATAAATGGGGTCATTTTTGCTGGAATATGGAAGGAAGCGTTATACCACCATTCAACGAGAGGTAACCACTTGACCCATTGTGTTTGTTTATCAAATACAAAACAACGAAGATATCCTTCCAAACATTTATTCACTATCTTAGTTTGACCATCGAATTTAGGATGATAAGATGAGCTATGAGCTAATTGAGTACCCAAACAAGAAAATAACTTCGTCCAAAAATTTCCAGTAAAATGGGATCTTTGTCGCTCACAATAACCTTGGGTTTCCATGTAGCTTTTGAATTGTGTCTATAAATGTAGTAGCAAATCTACTTGCTTTAAATGGATGAGATAATGCACACAAGTGTGCATACTTGGTAAGTCTATCAACTACCACCATGATGACACTCTTTCCTTCAGACTTAGGTAAACCTATGATAATATCCATTGTAATCTCCTCCCAATGTTGAATTGGAATGGATAAAGGTTGTAGAAGACTTGAGGTCTTAATTGTCTCAACTTCATTTTGTTGGAAAACCAAACATTCCACCACAAAATTTTGAATATCATATTTAAGGCCATCCCAAAATAATTCTTTCTTCACCCTGTGGTAAGTTTTTAAAAATCCTGAGAGTCCTCCTAAAGGAGAAGTCTGCAATTCGAAAATAATATTTTGTTTTAGTTTGGAATTATTAAAAATATATAAGCGATATTTGTACCATAAGGAATCATTTTTCAAACTAAATGTATTAGATGTACTAGGATCTTGCTACAAATTTTGAATGATTGTCCACACTTCTTCATCCTTCTTCCTTCTTCCATTCATCCCTTGCTTCAGTTATCCAATCTGGTTGGATAATAGAAATGACACAAAGAAATGCTTCCACCTCTTCATTCTTTCTTGAGAGTGCATCTGTAAACACATTTATCTTCCCTTTTTTGTAGATTATTTCAAAGTCATAACCCAACATCTTTGTGACCCATTTTTCTGCTCTTTTGAAGATAGTCTTTGTTCCAAAAAGTGTTTCAGACTATCATGATCAGTTTTTACCTTGAAGTGTCTTCCCATTACGTAAGGTCACCATTTCGTTAGTGCATATAGTATTGCTAACATTTCCTTCTCATAAATAGCTTTCTGTAAATACTTTCCTTTGACTGGACGACTTTCAAAAGCAATGGGTCTTCCTTCTTGCATTAAAACAACACCAATTCCATTTCCTGAGGCATCACATTACACAATAAAGGTTTTTGTGAAGTCTGGCATAGCTAAGACCAGTGCTAGGCACATTGCCTCTTTAAAATGTTCAAAGGCCTTAGTTGCTTTAGGTGTCCATTAAAATGCATCTTTCTTCAATAATGTTTTTATAGGTGTTGCTATTCTCCCACAATTCTTAACAAAATTGTGGTAATACTCTGTTAACCTGAGAAATCCTCGCAACTACTTTATGGTTGTGGGGACTTTCCATTCCTTAATGGCTTTAATCTTGTTAGGGTCTACCTTAACACCCTCGTGAGATATAATATGACCCAGATATTCCACCTCTTGTACTCTAAAGAAACATTTGGATGTTTTTTCATATAATTGTTTCTCTTGCAATAGTTTGAGCACCATGTCAACATGTTGAACATGATTCTTCCAAGACCTATTGTAGATTAGTATATCATAAAAAAATACTAGCACAAATTTTCTAAGGAGGGGTTTGAAAATGGAATTCATCAACCCTTGAAATGTATAAGGTGCATTGGTAAGGCCAAAAGGCATGACCAAAAATTCATAATGACCCTCACGAGTTCGAAAATGTTGTTTTCAGAATATCTTCAGTCTTCATTCTAATTTGATGATATCCTCAACAAAGATCCAACTTGGTAAAATAAATCGCTCCATGTAATTCATCCAATAATTCATCAATCACAGGAATGGGAAATTTATTTTTAATGGTGAGCTTATTGAGCTCCCTATAATATGGACACATGCGCCATGATCCATCCTTCTTGTGCACCAATACTACTGGAGAAGAGAAAGAACTTTGACTAGGTTGAATTATTCCAGCCTCCAACATTTCTGCAATCATACGTTCAATTTCGCTCTTTTGGACACAAGGATATCTATAAAGCCTGATCTTTGGAGGAACACTTCCTGGAATAAAATTAACAGCATGATCATGATCACAAAAAGGTGGAAGTCCTTTGGGAGTTTCAAACACCTTGGAATGATTTTCCAATACTTTTTGGAGATCTGCAGAAATAGATGATTTTGATGTTGGAACTTCTAGTGAGCATAATTGTGTACTTACGCCTCATTTTTCTTTCTTCAAAAGCTTTGTCATGACATTATAGCTTATTATCTTTCTCGACTTCCTTCTGATACCCCGTAATTCGACTTCCTTTCCTTCTGAAAAAAAATTCAAGAAAAGTTCTTGAAAATTAAAAGCTACCGTCCCGAAATATTGTAACCATTGTATTCCTAGTACAACATCAGCACCTCCCATAGGAATGGAAAGCATTGGAATATTCAATACATATTCCCCCATGGTTAGCTTGATATTATGGCATTTTCTAGAGAAATTTATAGTTCCTTCATTTGCAACCATCACTTGACATTCTGGTGTTGGGTATAGGGAACAATTCAATTCCTTGGCTACCTTACAATGAATAAAATTATGGGTACTACTCGAATAAATCAACACTATTACCTTTTCCTTCTTGATATTTCCTTCTATCTTGAGATTTTGAGGAGTGGTAATTCCTGCCAATAAATTACACGATATGGTTGGACTCATTTCTTCCTCTTCTAGGGTTGGTTCCTGGTATATATCCTCTTCTTTTGAATATTCTTGTTCATTTTCTTCTTCCTCTTCACAATCTATGTAAAATAATTTCTTCTCAGCATACTAATGACCTTTAGTGTATTTTCTATCACAACTGTAGCAAAGCCATTTTTCTCTTTTTTCTTCCAATTTTTTTGGTGTCAACCTTGTAGGTTGTGGAAGTCTAGGAGTAGCAACACTTCCATATTTATATATGTGAGTGGTAGGCTTCCTTGTCGCCATAATTTTACATTCAATTTTCCTTTCCAACTTGAATGACTTTTCCAATGAATCAGGTTCCCAAACGCGAACTTCATGTTGGAAGTTATCCTTTAAATTCACTATGAAGACATCAATCCTGTGTTCCTCTAGAATATCAGTTACCCTTATATTCAATTTTTGGAAGTCCTCAATGTGCTCCACCACTAAACCCTTTTGTTTGAGATTTATCAATTGGCTAAATGAGATGTTGCTTTTTGTATCCTTATAATGTGCTATCATTTCCTTAGTAAAAATTGACCAAGTGACAATTTTTTTATGGGAACAAAGCCATCGATACCATAAAAATGTATTTTTTTCTAAATGTAAATTTTCAATGCGTACCTTTTGTGTGTTTTTCACATTATTGAGATCAAAATATTGCTCCATCTGTAGTATCCATGTTACAGGATCCTTGCCATCAAAATTCCTCATATCCATCTTTGGAATATGGTGGTTCTTCCATCTAACATTAGAGTTTATGAAATCACGATTAACATTTATTTTGTTCTCATCATGAGTTTCCTCTACTATCTTTTCTCCATTAGGAAACATTTCTTATATCAACTTTTTCAAACCTTCGATGTCTAATTTTAGATCATTCTTCATGTTTTCCTTGTTGTCATTCATTTTTTCATCAATCTTATCTTCCATGTCATCCATCTTAGCTTCCATGTCATCCATATTAGCTTCCATGACCACTTCCATGCCATCCATCTAAGTTTCCAAACCATTAATCTTAGCTTCCACACATTTCTTCAAACCATCCATCTTAGTTTCCACTCCTTTCTTCAAAACTTCCATTTCATTTTTTTTGCTCTTTGCGATAGTGAAATTTGGTGCACTTGCTCTTGTAATTTTGAAATCTCATGTTGTGTTTCTTCCTCTTCATGAGTCATATTAGAGCCTTCTGAAGGCTTAATGGTTGTTGAATTCTTTTTAGTGGGGTATTTTAGAACCCAATTCTGATATATATATTCTTCAATATGCTCTCAGAATAAATAAAAACTAAATTTTTTCAAACGAGACTTACGTAATTCGAAAAATACACACCTTTTTCTTGCTTTTGAGGAGCTCGATATTGAAACTGAATTATCTCTGTGATTTCGGACCTTCAATATCTGAAATTTAGCCCTGAAGTAACCATATCAATCTTCTTTTGAATTCCATAGGTTTGACGTGATTTTTATTCTTCAAGACAAAGTTATGCCCAATTTCCCACGATGACCTAATTATGGACTAGTTCAGTAGAGCGAACTTGTACGACTTTCCACATGTCACTGTTTCCTCCTTTTGCTATGAAATTGATATACTGAAAACCACAATCTATTCAATTGTGGCCACTTTTTACATAATCCCAATTCGACGCTCAGAGAGACAGTTATGACGTTTTTCTCACGGTCACCTCTTTGAGATAAAATTCGAGAACCTGAAACAATCCTAACTTCCAAAGTTCATATCTCCAACAATATTACGAGCCAATATATGAAATTTTTATAGGAGGTTCCTCAGGATTTCGGCTTCGCACTGTAAAAATTTCATCTTCTGAAACTTCATATACAAAACATTATAGTGAAAATTCCATGATGACCTGTTTTAGTTGAAATTTAGGAGCCTAAAAAAACCCTAACTTACCCAGATTATATCTCCGAAAATATTGTGAACCAAGATCTAAAATTTTTACAAGAGGTTCCTTAGGAGTTTGGCTTCACGGTGTACAAATTCCAACTTCTAAACCCTCGTAGAAAAAAGGTTATTGTGAAAATTCCATGATGACCTGTTTGGAGCAGTGAAACCCTAGAATCCAAAGCTCTGATACCAAATGTTATGAAACCAACTCAAAAAATTGAAGAAAAGAGAGATCAACGCCTAAAAAATAGCCAATTTTATGGGGAAACCTCCAATACATTACATAAATGAACAACTCTTGGATGATACAAATGACCAAAACCTCCTTCTATATATAGGATTCCATGGGCCCACAATATAATCCTAACCGACCTAAAAATAATAATGTAAGGGAACAATAATTGGGCTTACAGGGGTACAACAATAAAAATAAGGGGGATACACTAATAACAATA